>CM042826.1:22429594-22933977 GCA_009982885.2 Hyles vespertilio | reverse complement strand
GGTCTATCAGCATTTCTGTGGCCCCCGTCGTCGAGGTAACGCGTCGGTGTCGCGGGCTCCCGCCGGTCCCGAGACTTGTGTTGGGGCAATCTTCAGTAATGACACGCTTGATGCCCACGTCGAGTTCACCTTTTCTTCCTCGGCGTCTTCATTTAATTTCGGCGGCGCGCTTCTTTTTGAGTGCAGCAACTGTGATGGGGATGTTCGCAACCATCTATGCCACACTTCTTGTCTTGCATGTGTGCTGTTGAGTGCGGCGTCGTAGGCATCGAAACAGGCGCGGTGCTTCTTGGCTGCGTCCCATCTTTGGTCAATAGGCAAGTTTTGAATTTATAGCACTCTGTGATCGCGTGTCCCTCTTTGTCACACATAATACACGTGGCGTTAGGTCTCGGGGTGGCGGCTGTGTTGAACACTTTTTGTCTTGTTTGACTTGTTCGCGGTCGTTCGGTGACCATCTCTGCAGTCGCGTATGGGCTGCAGATTTCAGCTTCCCGGTGAATGAAGCGTTCTAATTTGAGGAGGTCTGGTTCCTCCCTCGGTTGTAGTGCAGCGAACTCGTACCACTTATGCTTCAATGTGGGTGTTAATTTTTCCACAACGGCCCGTGCAATCTCCGGATTGTACATGTAGTACGCGCATCGTAAGGCCCGAAGTGTGTTCACTGCATTACTAATTTTTTGTGGCAAACGTACAAGTGTCACGCGGCGCTTCACTTAGGCGTGGCAATGTTCTGAGTCGTTCCATCTCGGCAGTCGCTATGGACTCTGGTCGGCCGAAACGTATCTCGAGCGTGCGCATGACGCTGTCCGGGTCCGCGTTCGTTATTAAGAGGCCTTGCACTGCCTCTCTGGCGGTCCCGCGCAGGCTCCGGCGCAGGCGGGACATGTTTTCTAACTTCGAGAAATTATTCACTGATTCTTCATAAGAAGCACGGAACGTTAGCCACTCTTGATGATCACCGTTAAAAAATGGTAATTCCACATACCTTGTTTGCTTTACTTGCGCAGCTTGTACTGCGTTGGTGATCGCTGCAGCTAGTTGCTGCATCTCCGTCCTCTTCGGCGGGACGGCAAGTGCTCCGACCGACATAGCTGGTGCGAGCGGAGCGGTGGCGCCGGGCTCCAATCCCGGCGCAGTGTTCGGCGGCGGTGGCGGCGGCCGCGGTTGCGGCGGCGGCGCGGTGCGGCTTTGATGCCACGACGCATTGGCGTTCGCGGCGGCTTCGAGGCCGGCCGCGGTGATGGCGGCGGCGGAGTCCCACGGCGTGGCTTGCGTAGGCGGCGGTGGCAGCTGTGCGACCCCAAAGTTCGGTCGCCAGGACGCGGCAGTGGTCGCTGGCTGAGGGGCGCGTGCTGCCTGTTCGGCTAGCCAGGCGGCGACGGCGGCGGCGGTTGATGTGCAGCGCTGAAGTTCGGTCCCCAGGACGCGGCGGTGGTCGCTGGTGGAAGCGCGTGCAGATCGGCGAGTAGAGGCGCGGGTGCGCACTCTACTGTAGACGTCGGCGGTAGGTGTGCAGCGCCGAAGTTCGGTCCCCAGGACGCGGCAGTGGTCGCTGGCGGAGGCGCGTGCAGGTCGGCGAGTAGAGCCGCGGGTGCGCGCTCTACTGTTGACGTCGGTTGCGGGTGAAGTGACGACTGTGTGCACGGCGGGTGTGCGGCGGTGACTCCCACCGGTGCGTGCGCGGCGGCTTCGGTGTGCGGCGCTTGATGCGGCTCGCTATCGATGGCGAGCAGTTGGCTATTTTGTAGCCATGTGTGGACGCAGAGTTCTTGCTCAATCTCCGCGACCGTCGTGTTGTCGTCATCTTCGGTGCTCGAGTCCGCTTCAATTTGTTGGACTCGGGCGGCGGCGAGCTCGACTTTTAGTCGAGCGAGTTCGGCTCGGGCTTCGGCAAGGCGGCGAAATTTCGACGTTTTCTTGCTTCTTGATCTTGACGGCGCTTTGCTTCTCGGTTTTTCTTCAATACCGGCGGCGATGGTAGGTTCCGCTACCATAGGTTCGTTCGCCGCGGGTTGTTTTGACTGTTCTAAGTTTAACGTGGTGGTAGCATCGGTGCCGGTGCCGGTGACAGTCGTCGTAGTGCATGACGCACCCGTCTCGTCTGTCGTGGCAGTGGCGGATGTTACCGTGGCAGACGCCGAGGCCGAGGCCGAGGCGGTGTGCCTTCCCACTGATCTAGTCACTGGCATATTTCCACGCAAATCCGGCGAACTGAAGGACCAGAATGAACGAGACCGCCTTCGAACAGCCTCGTTCAATGTAGAATATGTTCGGGGGTGCTGGCTGCGTGGTAAATAATACCAGTGATTAGAAAGTAGAAACTTCACACGCCGTGCACACAGTCGTCACTTCACCCGCAACCGACGTCAACAGTAGAGCGCGCACCCGCGGCTCTACTCGCCGACCTGCACGCGCCTCCGCCAGCGACCACTGCCGCGTCCTGGGGACCGAACTTCGGCGCTGCACACCTACCGCCGACGTCTACAGTAGAGTGCGCACCCGCGCCTCTACTCGCCGATCTGCACGCGCTTCCACCAGCGACCACCGCCGCGTCCTGGGGACCGAACTTCAGCGCTGCACATCAACCGCCGCCCGCCGTCGCCGCCTGGCTAGCCGAACAGGCAGCACGCGCCCCTCCGCCAGCGACCACTGCCGCGTCCTGGCGACCGAACTTCGGGGTCGCGCAGCTGCCACCGCCGCCTACGCAAGCCACGCCGTGGGACTCCGCCGCCGCCATCACCGCGGCCGGCCTCGAAGCCGCCGCGAACGCCAATGCGTCGTGGCATCAAAGCCGCACCGCGCCGCCGCCGCAACCGCGGCCGCCGCCGCCGCCGCCGAACACTGCGCCGGGATTGGAGCCCGGCGCCACCGCTCCGCTCGCACCAGCTATGTCGGACGGAGCACTTGCCGTCCCACCGAAGAGGACGGAGATGCAGGCAACTAGCTGCAGCGATCACCAACGCAGTACAAGCTGCGCAAGTAAAGCAAACAAGGTATGTGGAATTACCATTTTTTAACGGTGATCATCAAGAGTGGCTAACGTTCCGTGCTTCGTATGAAGAATCAGTGAATAATTTCTCGAAGTTAGAAAACATGTCCCGCCTGCGCCGGAGCCTGCGCGGGACCGCCAGAGAGGCAGTGCAAGGCCTCTTAATAACGAACGCGGACCCGGACAGCGTCATGCGCACGCTCGAGATACGTTTCGGCCGACCAGAGTCCATAGCGACAGCCGAGATGGAACGTCTCAGAACATTGCCACGCCTAAGTGAAGCACCGCGTGACACTTTTACGTTTGCCACAAAAATTAGTAATGCAGTGAACACACTTCGGGCCTTACGATGCGTGTACTACATGTACAATCCCGAGATTGCACGGGCCGTTGTGGAAAAATTAACACCCACATTGAAGCATAAGTGGTACGAGTTCGCTGCACTACAACCGAGGGAGGAACCAGACCTTCTCAAATTAGAACGCTTCATTCACCGGGAAGCTGAAATCTGCAGCCCATACGCGACTGCAGAGATGGTCACCGAACGACCGCGAACAAGTCAAACAAGACAAAAAGTGTTCAACACAGCCGCCACCCCGAGACCTAACGCCACTTGTATTATGTGTGACAAAGAGGGACACGCGATCACAGAGTGCTATAAATTCAAAAACTTGCCTATTGACCAAAGATGGGACGCAGCCAAGAAGCACCGCGCCTGTTTCCGATGCCTACGACGCCGCACTCAACAGCACACATGCAAGACCAAGAAGTGCGGCATAGATGGCTGCGAACATCCCCATCACCAGTTGCTGCACTCAAAAAGAAGCGCGCCGCCGAAATTAAATGAAGACGCCGAGGAAGAAAAGGTGAACTCGACGTGGGCATCAAGCGTGTCATACTTGAAGATTGCCCCAACACAAGTCTCGGGACCGGCGGGAGCCCGCGACACCTACGCGTTACTCGACGACGGGTCCACAGTAATGCTGATCGACCAAGGCCTCGCGGACGACATAGGCGCAGTGGGACCGGACGACCCACTACGCATCTGCACATACGACGGGAACACTAAAGAAGACCACTCCTCACGTCGTGTGAAGATACTGCTCCGAGGCAAGAACCGACATAACCAACACATACAAGCCCGGACAGTACCTGACCTGCGCCTAGCCGCACAGAAAATATCGCCAGAAGCGATAAGTAACTGTCCGCATCTAAAGGGAATCACGAACACGATAATCACCGACCAAGTGATCCCGAAAATATTAATAGGTCAAGACAACTGGCACCTATTAATAGCTACCCGAACAAGATCGGGTCGAAGAAACCAACCAGTGGCCTCACTCACACCACTGGGCTGGGTGGTACACGGCAGCAGAACCCGAACACTCGGGCATCAAGTGAACTTTGTCGGTCACACATCCGAAGAAAACATTGAAAAAATGGTGGCAGAATACATAACGACCGACAACACGTACTTGAACCCGAAACGTCCGGAAAACGACCACGAGAAAAAGGCGCTCCGAATACTCGAGGCGAACACAACACAGCTGCCGGAGGCGGGTATCAGACTGCCCTCCTCTGGAAGTCGGAGGAAGCTACACTCCCCGACAACTACGACAACACCCTGCGAAGGCTCCACGGCATCGAGAAGAAAATTTATAGAGACCCGCTGCTGAAAAGGAAGTACAACGAACAAATGAACATGCTACTTCAAAAAGGTTACGTGGAACCAGCGCCCGCCAAGAAGATGCCAGGAAGGACGTGGTTAAAACACAGATGGTTTCAGGGAGCGGAGTTCCTGTGACATGACCCAGACACATGGCCGATGGAGACACCGAGCTCACCGCCACCCTCAGGTGAAGAACGTGTAAACATCATCTGCACCAGTGACCAGTCGAGCGTGATACCTGACGTCACACGCTTCTCGTCGTGGACGAGATATCTCAGGGCGACAGCAAGAGTGCTACAAGCAGGTCGCTATGTTTCGGCGCAAGATTGAACAAGTCAATTACAAGCGAACAAAAAGGGGTCCACGTCGCGACCCTGATTGGCGAGCCGCGAACACCACAACCAATCCGACAGTCAGGACACGCCAACCCGCAGCGACAGATAAGTATGTCACACTGACAGCGGAGTATCAGATAAAGGCGAAAAAGCTTATAACAAAGAACGCCCAAGAAGAGGCGTTCAAGGAGGAGCTCAAGGCGCTGCGAGCAGGCAAGGAGGTCGGAAGACATAGCCGACTACACCAGCTCAGTTTAAGACTCGAGGACGACATCATCGTCCTGAAAAGTCGGATCAACGCCGCCACTGGAGTACCGGAAGAAGTGAAACCTCCTCCAGTCATAGACGGTAACCACCGTGCCACACAATTATGGATCCTTCATGTACACAGGACTCTACATCACGCAGGAGTGGAGGCTACGGTAAACCAGGTAAAGCAGTACAAATGGGTCGTGCGACTGCGACCGACAGTGAAGATAATAATAATAATAATATAATAATTTATTCAAAACAAAAGAACTTTACAAGCCCTGAGTACAATAGTATGTTGCTAGCTGCAGTAGTTAAAGACATAACTGTGTCGCAGCTAGCAACGCCCACCTCCAGACATATATAATTACTTTAAACAAAAGCAAAATTTATGTTAAAAAGAAAAAAAAAAAAAACATAGAATAAGAAAACAATTAAAAATAAATGTATGATAAAAATTAAAGCTAAAATAAAATAATAATAATAAAACAACAAAAAGAGAACAGGAGAGGGGTGGGGAGAGAGAGAATAATATGTATGTAGATTTATATACATCTCACAACATTCAACCTCTCCTTCCCTCCCCATCATTAATACTATTTGAACCTGCATTTGTGTGAATGTGTGTGCGTGTGTGTGTGTGAATGTGTGTGCGTGTGTGTGTGTGTGTGAATGTGTGTGCGTGAGTGTGTGTGTGTGTGTGAGTGTCTGTCACAGAAGATTTTCCGTGTCGTCATATGAAAAGGTCATGAGCCAAATACTGAGGGTCATTTTACATTTTTTATGTGTCATAGGATATATATTAAGGGCTTTATTGATGTTGTTGTACAATCTGGAGCTCATATAATAAAAATTACGACCAGCGAACTTTGTTTTAGTGCGCTCAGACCGGAAGACCTTATCTGACCTACGTTTGTTTTTGCAGTGTTCAGAATCAAACGAAGTCTGCAGATGTTTACGAAGGACAGCACGATAAATAAACAATTGACGAATAGTCAACACTTTGCAATCTCGATAAAGTTCGCAGGTTGAGAATAAGATGGATCGATTAGTCATTACCTTCAAAACAGCCCTTTGAGCTCTTTCAAGTCGAATCATGACAGTTTTCGAGCAATTTCCCCAGACTGTAATACAATAAGTACAAATTGATTGAACAAGAGCATAATATACTTGCTTTAACAAAGATTGATCTACAATATTCCTCAGGATTTTAAACACAAACATAAGCTTCCTAACGCGCGTAACTACAACATCAATGTGTTCATTCCAGGTTAAACAACCGTCCACCATGACTCCCAAATATTTTATAAAATCTACTCGGTTTATTTTATTGCAATCACAAATTATATTGTAGGGGTTACAGCATTTATGGCCAACGATTGTAAAGATGGTGCTATCAAGATGTCAAATGTGTCGCGCAAGGGCCGCGACACCTCCGAGACCGGCAACGGGAGACCTACCGACATGCCGGTTAGCGCACCATCAACGACCGTTTACCCACACGGGTCTCGATTATTTCGGCCCGCTCACCGTGACCGTCGGAAGAAGCACACAGAAGAGGTACGTCGCGCTGTTCACATGCCTCACCGTACGCTCAGTACACCTCGAAGTGGTGTCCTCACTGAGCACCGAATCAGCAATCATGGCGTTGCGACGAATGATCGCGCGACGCGGTTGTCCGACCGAGATCTGGTCAGACAATGCGACGAATTTCCACGGGGCGGATGCGGAAATCCGTCAAACTCTTCTCTCCGGTGCGAAACAAGAGGCGTCGAAGAAAGCTATTTCGTGGAAGTTCATCCCTCCAGGAGCTCCATTCATGGGAGGCGCGTGGGAGAGGCTGGTACGGTCAGTGAAGACCGCACTGACCACGGTGCTCCATCAGAAGAGCCCCAACGAAGAAACTCTCCACACCCTACTCACCGAAGTCGAACTTACACTAAACAGTCGACCACTGACGCATGTGTCGGTAGATCCTGCCGACCCTGAGTCCCTGACGCCTAGCCACTTCCTGCTGGGCGGTCAGGGACACTTCGCCACTACGGGCCTGCCAGCGGACCACACCGCTAGCCCGTACGCCAGCCTGCGTGCGACGCAGGCCCTCGCCGACGCCTTCTGGGCGCGTTGGCTGAAGGAGTACCTGCCCGAGCTCCGAAACCGGCGGGAGCCCCATGGACGGGGCGCTGAACTTCGTGTCGGCGACCTAGTACGAGTCGTCGATAACAACCTGCCACGCAACACTTGGGTGCGCGGACGCATTTGGGCCACGTATCCGGGACCGGATGGCGTCACCCGAACCATCGACGTCGCCACGAAAGGCGGCGTGCTGCGACGCCCATCCAGGAAAGTCGTCATAATCCAGAGCGTCGAGAACGACGAGTCGCCCTGCACCCCATGAAGATGCACCGTCGCGTCGCGTCGCTACGGTACACGGCGGGAGAATGTGCAGGACGAAGACTAGATTAGTAAATAGTTATAAGTTTGTTTGTGTTAATACTCTTATGTAAAATGTTGTTGTGTAAATAAATAAAGTAAAAAGAACTCCCTTAGAAATAAGCTTACACATATAAGCCGTGTAGAACTGTAAATGTATAGTTTTGAGTATATAACTTGTTATGTGCAATTTCATGTTGTGACGTTGTGGGAATGTCACCTCTTATATTTGCGATCTATAGTTCAATAGTCGACATAAATCCTATTGTCTATGCCAATCAACGCCTCCGTTGCGCTGATTGGTCGATTCATTTACTGACTGACATCTGTCAAATTTGACGTGCGAACTGTCATCGGCGTTCGCATAAATACGCGTGTAACGGCGCTCGCGGCCTTTTTCCCTAACCTAAAAGCCGCGTGCTACCACGCGTCTTTCTGAACCCGCTGGGGTGAGTGTTCAGTGTTCTATTTGCTAACCGCTTTTAACTGCTTGTTTGTCAGTGTATTCTGTCTGCCGGGCTTGTGAACTACCACGAGTCGCTGGCACGGAATGCAAACCTAGTTTGCATTCCGATTTCTTGGATACTGATTCCAGGTTCTTCGTTCTTCTTCTTCTTCGTTCTTGGCGTACTTGGCGTACTTGGCGTTTTTTTCGCTAACTCCGTGCCTACTGCCCGCTTTGCTCCGCTCCGCTTCCTGCCGGACTGCATCCGAGCCTGCGCCTGCCGCTGACCTGCGCACCGTGCCCGGCCACGTGGCAGCTGACTTCGCCGGCGAGCTGTCGCCGGGTTCCGCCACGTGCCGAAGACCCGGATCAGTGTCCAGTGAAGGCCAGTGACTCCTGTTGCATACCACCAGCAACAGTGCCGGGTGTAAATAGTGATGCGAAATTATTAAAGCCCGAACCACGTAACGACCCTGAGTTCTCATTTAACTACCTACCCCTACCTGCGGGCGGCATAACCCGCCGCAGTGGCGCCCAATTCTTTGTAATACGTGGGTTTACGCATCACCGTTATACCCGGTACTCCACACACAGTCCGGTTGCGCAGTCTGCAACTGGGCAAGCGAGCGGTTTAAAAGTGCAAACAGGTTTGTCAATTTTTCTAACTAAGTGAAGTGTAAAGTCTAATCGTGATAACTAATATCCAATTACATTGTTTGCATTTTTTTTTCCGTCTTATCTTCTTCTTTATCTTTTAAATTCATTCATTTTTACTTATAATGGACACTCACCCTATCAAGTACTTTTTATTAAATAAAAATGAACTGTGTTACGAAGTATTGATTCGCGGCGAAGATCCAGCCGACACAGTGCTACAACTTCGTAAACAGATTCATAAACTGTCATTGTTATACCCATCTGAGGACATTGATGAGTCGGGATTAGCATTTGATATAGATCTAAATTCCTTAAATGTTTCTTTTAATGACTTAAAATCAAAAATTTCAAACCTAGAATGTTCATTTGATATAAACATGTTCAAGCGTACATCCACTTTGGCAAATCATATTTATCACAGAGCACGTAGATTGAAACCGATAACATCTGCCGATAAAAAACTATTGCATACATTTAACACTGATTATGATTCATTTATCAATAGGCTTAAAAAACTTAACTCCAGTGAACCGACTACTTTTAATTTACCCACATCAGTTGATAAAACAGATGTTACAACGTATCTATGCGAGCGTCCTCGTTTGTCCGATTTCAAACTACTAAAATACGACGGTTCTACTTGTGTTCGTATATTTTTACAGAAGGTCGATGATTTTAAAGCCGCTAGGAGTATTTCATCTTCTGATTTATTAAATTTCGCTACAGAAATATTTTGTGGCAATGCACTACATTGGTTCCGTAGCATTAAAAGTAAAGTTAAGGATTGGGATCAATTGTCTAAATTTTTGATAGAGGATTTTGGCGAATTCGATTATGACTATCGTTTGGTTTCAGAAATTCGTAATCGTACTCAGCATGAAACTGAAAACATCACTGTATATTTTTCTATAATGTCTGAATTTTTTTCTCGTCTTTCTAAAGAATTGCCTGAGTCGGAAAAATTGGAAATTTTGTTACACAACATTCGTCCGTGCTACTCTAACGTTATAGCATGCTCACCTAAAATTTCTACTATCGAGGAACTTCGTTTGATATGTAAAAATTTCGAAAATATCCAATGTAGGACAGCTCAATATCGTGAACCGCCTCCCATAACTAATAATACGCTAGCTCCAGATTTAGCCTACTCTAATAACACTACTAACCCTAATATTCAATTTAATAAAAAATTTACACATTCCTACAATTTCAATAAACTAACAAATACACAAACTAACACTTTAAATACATCTATTGGTACAAGTAAACCGGTTTCTCGCTTATCGCTCGAGAACAAAAGACGCTCAGGTAGTCATTCACATTGTCCCCGCTGCCGCACTAATGACCACACGCTCGCTGAGTGTAAACAAAATAGGTTTCCAATTTGTTTTAAATGTGGTAACAAAGGTGTTATTTATACTAATTGTACGAATTGTCATTCTAAATCGAAACCAAAAAACTTCTAGGGCCAGATTGTTGTGATATTACTACTAAAAGTGTTAATTTTGATAAGGAAGATTGGGAACAATGGCTTTCCACTATTAAATTTTTTTTCTACCTATAACATCACATCAATCTGGGAACGTAAACCGGATAATGACTCTCGCCCGTATCTTAATGTAAAAATTGGTGAAATTTCTTTTGTGCTTTGTTGGATTCTGGATCTTCAGTGACTATACTGGGGAACGATTCACATAAACTATTATTATCAGCTGGTTTTAAGTTGTGTACAGATCTTAACGACATATCTTTTGTTGCCGCTGGCGGCCAACGGTTAAACCCTATAGGTTATATAAATATTCCTATAAGTTTTGAGAATAATTTTCATGTTCTTAAAGCCTACGTGATACCTACAGTATCATCATATTTAATTTTAGGTATTGATTTCTGGTCTAGGTTTGAGATTTGCCCCAAGTATTTAAAATCAATAACTTTAGGTGATTCTAATACCGGTAGTGTTTCTTATTTAAATAATAACAAAAGTAAATTATTTTCTTATGACGATTTAACCAAATCGCAGCGTCTAAACGCTGATAATACTATTGACCTATTTCGTTCTATTTCTACGGAAAAGCGAGGCCTAGGCAGAACACATCTCATCACTCATCGCATTGATACTGCTAACTCACAACCAATGCGACAACACTACTACATACTTTCTCCCGAAAAACAACGCGTGTACAAAAAAGAAAAAAACACCTATACCATACTTTCTTGTCTATAGGGTCTTGGTCATAATATATTTTGATGCTAGACATTTTGTAAGGATGAAGTATGTAAGAGGATGGAATGAAAGTGTAACCTAACAAGAATGCTAAATAGGCAGACGGATTTTACTCATATTCAGTTATAAGTAAAATCCTGGTCTTTTCGGCGGGGTACTGTGACGTTGTGGGAATGTCACCTCTTATATTTGCGATCTATAGTTCAATAGTCGACATAAATCCTATTGTCTATGCCAATCAACGCCTCCGTTGCGCTGATTGGTCGATTCATTTACTGACTGACATCTGTCAAATTTGACGTGCGAACTGTCATCGGCGTTCGCATAAATACGCGTGTAACGGCGCTCGCGGCCTTTTTCCCTAACCTAAAAGCCGCGTGCTACCACGCGTCTTTCTGAACCCGCTGGGGTGAGTGTTCAGTGTTCTATTTGCTAACCGCTTTTAACTGCTTGTTTGTCAGTGTATTCTGTCTGCCGGGCTTGTGAACTACCACGAGTCGCTGGCACGGAATGCAAACCTAGTTTGCATTCCGATTTCTTGGATACTGATTCCAGGTTCTTCGTTCTTCTTCTTCTTCGTTCTTGGCGTACTTGGCGTACTTGGCGTTTTTTCGCTAACTCCGTGCCTACTGCCCGCTTTGCTCCGCTCCGCTTCCTGCCGGACTGCATCCGAGCCTGCGCCTGCCGCTGACCTGCGCACCGTGCCCGGCCACGTGGCAGCTGACTTCGCCGGCGAGCTGTCGCCGGGTTCCGCCACGTGCCGAAGACCCGGATCAGTGTCCAGTGAAGGCCAGTGACTCCTGTTGCATACCACCAGCAACAGTGCCGGGTGTAAATAGTGATGCGAAATTATTAAAGCCCGAACCACGTAACGACCCTGAGTTCTCATTTAACTACCTACCCCTACCTGCGGGCGGCATAACCCGCCGCAATGTGTTAGCCTAATGTGCAATATTATGGGTTAACTTATATCGTTCAGAATTGTAAATGTATATCTCTCGTTTTAAATAGTTTAATAATTTAATTTGTTATGTGTAATATTGTTACGCTATATACTAGAGTTTATATACTAGAGTGTTTATGTATTAGAGATTGTATAATGTTTGAGTAGTTAGACCGAAATTGTTAAAACCTAGTATATATACTGATTTAAGCATGATGTCGGGTGCGAGGTCCGCCGAACTTAGGTGCCTCCCACAAATTCGGTGCGGAGTTACACCTCGCGGCCCCGCACTCCCCGCACGACCGAGCTACCGCCCCGCAAGTCGCTACAGCGACACCCCGCAGCGCGCGCTCCCATTGGCCGAGCGCGCCTGTGACGATCGCGGACCCGACCCTAGGGATTAGCCCAAAATTGGGAATATAGATCGGCACCCTGGGTCGGGCAAATCAGGATCAGCTTGCGAAGCGTAGTAAGCACACGTTTACTACCGCTCGGACCTGATTTTAATCCCACCGTTTATTGGTTCTCAGGTTTTTCGGAACCTGCCGAGTCGACGAACGGACCGCGCTTCGGTGCGGGGGATTAGTCGCTTGACTGCTGTCGGACGTCTCGCACGTTCGCCAGAGGGTCGCGGCGCTTCGCAACGAGGAGAGATGAGCCTCCCCACGGAGGGCTCATCTGCCGGCCTCTCACGAGGTCAACCCAACGGTCCTTTTCAGGACCAATCTCTCCACTCTCCCCGTTCTGAGTCTCATGGCTCGAACGGAGTACAGCAGGGCACTTTGCCCCGCTCCGTCGCCGTGGGTGAAAACCCCGGCATTTCGCAGGGCGTCCCGCCCGGCTTCTCGCAAGCCGTCGCGTTTGGACCTGCCCGTAGCCCCAATCCCCCAGTTGTATCGCTGGGCCAACCCGCCTCCCCCGACCCCGACTGTCGGCCGTCGCACCCACTGGCATCAGTGGTGCGACATTTTGTGGGCCGACACCCGTACTACGCAAATCGCCCTTATCTGTTTCAGCAGGCCATGCAGAACGACACGGCGATTAACAACTTGTGCGGCATGCTGCAACTGCAGATGGTCGAGTGGATCGACCGGTCCATCCGCGGCACACTCGACCGCCTGAAAGAAGACTCGGACGACACCAACTCATCCGAAGAGGAAGCGGACCCAGAACCAGAGCCGATGGAGGTCACACAGACCTCAATCAGGCGCCCCAGAAGCCCCGAAGAGGAAGAAGACTTCCATCGCCGCCGCAGGACGTCAGCCGACACCGACAACGGCGCCGCGACGAGCAATGAAAACAAAAAGAGGGCAAAGTTGACACGTACTATCAACTCGACGCCCTCTTCACCAACAACGACGCCGAAGACTGCACCAACAACAGTGCAGACAAAACCCGCGCTGCCGCTGCCACCGACCAACAAACCGGTGCAGACGCCAGCACAGGCGCCAGCCGCGCAGAAGCCGGCTGACAAGCGCCCGCGATACCCACCACTCATTGTGGAATCGCTCCCAAATTGGGCACACCATGCGCAGGCCTTGAAGCGCAAGCTCGGCCACGCACCAAACGCCCACACGCACCTCGGCAAAGGCCTCAAATTCTTGCCGAGGTCGGAAGACGAATACCGCACGGTACAGCGGTACCTAGCAGAGCTAGAGAAAACAGAGAAGATCTCGTGGTTTTCCTACTCGCTGCCGGCGGAGAAGAGCGTCAAGGTCGCTATCCGCGGACTGCCAGTAGACACTGAAATCGACGCAATCCAGACGGAGCTGGAAACTCTGGGTTTCACACCGGAGTATGTCAGACCCATCAAAGCACGACAAGGTAGATCAGGATGTATCTACCTGGTCATCCTGAAGAGGACATCGAATATCTCCGAGATATTCAAAATCTCGGAACTTATGGCGCTGCCCTCCATAAAGGTGGAGCCATGGCGAGGCAAGAAAGGCCCCGCTCAATGCCATCGTTGCCAACAGTTTAGGCACTCAAGCCATAACTGTCACAGGCAACTGGCCTGCGTCCGATGCGGTGAACAACACACCGCCCGAGACTGCCCGCTCCCGAAGGAGGAACCCGCCACATGCGCAAACTGTGGTGGCGCACACCCGGCATGCTACACTGCATGCCCAGTGTTCCGGAGAGAAGCCCGGAACAAGAAGGCAGGCACAGTGGCAATCTCCACACGCCTGCCGACAACAAACAAAACGAGCAACATCATCAAGGACACCACGACCGCGGCCACCGGCAACACAACGCTGATGGCCGCCGCAAACAACCCTCATGAAAGACGCCAGCCCGCTAAGAAGCGAGGCAAAGGGGGCAAAAAGAAGAGGAAGAATCAGACGGCACCAGCACCGACAACAAAAACGACTCCGGCGGCCCCGGCTAAGACCACGCCCACTGCAAGAAACGAGGTTCCTGCACAAACTACAGGAACAACAAGCCAACTTGAAGAGATCAGTACTCTCCTTAAGATACTGACTGCCTTCAAGGGCGGAGAAGACATCTCCGCCATCATCGCTCAGCGTTTAGCCCACTATGTCTAAACCGCTGAGAATACTACACTGGAACGCCAACGGTCTTCGAAACAAGATCGTTCATCTCAAGCCACTCCTACGAGAACAGGACATCGATGTTGTGCTGATAAATGAAACGCACCTGGGACCTACGGACATCTGCAGACTACCAGGATACTTCATTTACCGGCAAGACGAACTCTCACCGCACAACAGAGTCTACAGAGGCTTGCTAGTAGCCGTTAAAAGAAGACTCCTTCACCAAGCACTACCGCAACAACAGCTCCGTTCGATGTACGGACTTGGTGTGGAAGTGTGCATCGCAGGCAACCCACACTGGTTGTTTGCCGCCTACAAGCCGCCGGGATCGAGATTGGCGAGAGCCGATATCCATGCCTTGCTCGCCTCGCCGAATCCGACTATCATCGCCGGAGACTTGAACGCCAAACACCCATCATGGGACCCGACATCCAACATGGACTCGGACGGAAGGAAGCTTTTCAACGACTCGCAGACACACGGATATGCAGTCGAAGGGCCGGACACGCCAACGCGCTACCCAACGGGCAGTGCGTTCAGCCCGTCCACCATCGACATTATCATACACCGAGGACTCCGAAGCCAGCCGACGCAAGAAGTTCTACACGACTATCTACAATCTGACCATCAGCCTGTACTGTAGCGGAAAACAATTCCGCTAACAACGCCTGAAGGAGCGGGTTGAACTGCGGGCCTCGTGATAACGTCGTCCGGCCGCTGATCGCCTAGCCGGGCTTCCCCAACGGGATCCACCTGGCTGGGACCAGATCGCCCAGACGACAAGAAGAATCACGATGGCACCAGGAATACCCACACTTCTCTCCGAGCACCCTCGAGTTTCTCCACGATTCGACTCGAACCACAAGAGCGACCCGCAACACCAGTACGACGACCATCACTACAGAGAAGACCACAAACCAGAGAGCACACGCCCTGGTTTAATCTCCACCACAAGCGGTTCCATGCGTGCATGGAACTGCGCGTGTGTGGAGATCGACCATCGCCGGCCACGCCGGCGCCTCAACGCGATCTCCACAGCGGACGACAACTCCGCTGACACCAAACGACGACACCGCCGCCGTCTGAAGGAGCGGGTTGAACTGTGGGCCTCGTGATTACGTCGTCCGGTCGCTGATCGCCTAGCCGGGCTTCCCCAACGGGATCCACCTGGCTGGGACCAGATCGCCCAGACGACAAGAAGAATCACGACGGCACCGGGGATACCCACACTTCAACGCGCGCACACACGGCCTCACTGAATATCCACCATCCGCAAGATGCGAACCTCGAGAGCGACCTGCAACACCATCAGCACTACCATCACATCACAGCACAGAACACCACAACCAGAGTGTGCGTACACACCCTGGTTGAGTCTCCAACACGTGCGGTTCCATGCCTGCGTGAAACTGCACCTGTATGAAGATCGACGAAAGACCCTCGCCGTCCGCAACGGCGATTCTACGCGATCTCCTAGCGGAAGACAATTCCGCTAACACCAACTGACACTCCGCCGTCTGAAGGAGCGGGTTGAACTGCGGGCCTCGTGATTACGTCGTCCGGTCGCTGATCGCCTAGCCGGGCTTCCCCAACGGGATCCACCTGGCTGGGACCAGATCGCCCAGACGACAAGAAGAATCACGACGGCACCGGGGATACCCACACTTCGACGACACACGCGGCCTCATCGAAACATCCTCGAGTTCTTTTTCTCATCGAACTCGAACCGCAAGAGCGACCAACAGAACAACGAGAAAGTGAAGTCAAAAATCGTATATATCATATATATATCGACAAGGAGCAAGGATCAATCCGTCGTCACGGATTGCACAGAAGACCACAACCAGAGGGCACACGCCCTGGTTTAGTTTCCGCCACGTGCGGTTCCATGCCTGCGTGGAACTCGTGCGTGCGTGAAGATCTGCGATCGGGCAAATCAGTTCGGTTCCGGCCTACGGTGAAGAAAACATCAAGAAGTCAGCAAGTCAGCAAGTAGTCAGCAAGTCAGCAAGTAGTGAAGAATAAGCAGAATCGCTGCCGGGAGATACCAGAACGAAGCACTGCAGCTACATCACGACGGTGCCGCAGTTACGTGTCGTAATTACGCCGTAATTACGTCACTTGTAAAACGTACTTCTCAGTGCGAATAAAGTTTCTACTTTCTAATCACTGGTATTATTTACCACGCAGCCAGCACCCCCGAACATATTCTACATTGAACGAGACTGTTCGAAGGCGGTCTCGTTCAAAAAGTTTTCCAGCTATACCCTACAAACTAGTAGAATTAAAATGTGCTTATATAATGGACATAAAATCACTCCATTAGGTTATTTTATAATTGACGCTTTATATAATAAAATACATAAGTACATCAAAATTTTTGTTGTTGCTAATGGCGGCCCACCGTTACTGGGGAGAGATTTTATGTCCGCTTTTAATTTATTTATTACCACTGATAATACATAACTAGTGTGACCAGGGGTACCCAAACTAGGCATAGCCTGTATCTTGGGCTACCAAACACAGATTTAGGAATGTCTAGGAGTACAAGATAGTTAAATACACGAGAAAAAAAATGAATTAACGCTAGGTTTATTTGAAAACTCTGGCTAGTAAATGCAGATGATCTCTGTGGCGAATACAGCGTAGCAAGCCAGGAGTAATCCAAGGTTCAATTACTGCTTTAGAACGGCTAATTTTGACAACCTGAGTAAATTTTTTAATTATAGAGGACAGTTTGTCCAAAAAATTCTGAATAGCCATTCAGTCAATATCAACATCGGTTTCACACAAAACTTGGGCCCAACCAACTTGCTTTAATTCCTCCACAACATTATCAAAATTTGTTACCGTTTTTAATCTATGCGGTTTGGTCTTATGTTTCCGTCGCGCTATACCCAAAATTGATATTTTGTGATCCGTTATGTCCGTTTCACAAAAAGTACCAATTGCCTGAAAGTCCGATCTTAAAAGGATATCATCTAGATGTGGTTCGGAAACATTTGCATTTCAGAGATCGCTGACATAAGCCACGACACCCCCATTTTGATTCAAGTTGCGCTTTGAGTAAAGCGAGGAGTAACCCGGAATATTTCCTATAACTGTTGTAAACCCTAGCCAGCACTCTGTAAGTATAATTACATCAAAATTGATATCAAGGCGACGCAGGGCAACCAGAAAGGAGTTAAAGTTTTTTCCTATGCTCCTTATATTAAACTAGCTGTTCCCGCGACTTCGTCTGCGTGGAATTTAACAAAAAAGTTAATTAGTTTATTTAGTTATTTTTTGGTTTTTGCTATTTCTTTTGCCTTTGTAACGAAACCATACCGCGATCTAATTCTACGGTGGCGCCATCTCTTAGCGAGCGGCGGTAAACTCCCGTTACACATTTATTTTCAGTTTTTTGTATTAGCTTTATCGAAAAATTTCTTTATATACAATATTTTGTAAATGTGATATTGATTCGTTGGTGGGAGAAGTGGTGGGAGGTGCCCGACGTGACGGCCCAGTGGTGGCATGCGCGTGAGCTGCGCGCGGGCATTGCAACATTACTTTATTTTTCTAAAATAAATATAGCCTAAGTTACTCCTTGTTATATCAGCTACCTGACAAAAAAGTCCCGTCAAAATCGGTCCAGCCATTTCAGAGATTCCGGCTAGGAACAAACAGACAGACAGACAGACAGACAAAAAAAATTAAATATCATTTTCGGCACAGGTATCGTGTATATAACGATATGTAGTAGGACATTTTTTTTATTTTCACTCTTAAAACAGATACTTCAATTTTATTTATATGTATAGATGTATAGATGTAATAATGTTTAGATTATAATCATTTGTGAGAATAGATCTACAATCATCTAATTTATTAATAGTACTGCATTTTATAACTCGAGTTTGATCTAATTATGCATACTATACGTATATTATCCATGGAGTAGGAGTGGAAGAAAATATGTCCTATGTAAAAAACACAGACTCAACAGTTCACAGCCATGTAAAAAGGTTGTTAGGGATATAAAGCATAGCAAAAAAATTTGTATACTCCTTCCAAGACATTGTTCAGTTTTATAAAAAGTGTGCGTAAGACTCTTAGATAACAATGAGCATGACAATGATCATATTGGTTATGAAAAAATAAGAAATAATATTTTTCTGCAGCTATTCTACAACTAAACACAAGGTTAAATCTCCATATAAGTAACAACAAATACGAACTCTTCCAATAAAAGAATTCAATTTTTCATACAACAATAACAAGATATTAATATGTGTATTACAATTAGGAATACTGCTTGTTAGGTTAAACAGAACGTTGCGAAGTGGAAGGTGCTGGGTCCTGATTCAGCAATTTATCTAGTGTCGCCTCAGACGTAACGCGGAGGACTGAGCTAGTTTCGGACCTTCGCATAAAAATAGAACTATGAGATGTCCAAACAAACTTAAATTTTAGTTGAGTGCCTACGGATCGCGTCTTACTAAAAAGAATCCTGTTCGCTTTCGTAAGATGTTCATTCACATATACTCGACGTGAGTTACCTGAGACCTCTATCATTTCCGTTGTGATACCACGTCTGACCCGGGCGGCGCGAAGAAGCTGATCCCGCGACGCGCGTCTTGTGAATGTGACGATTATAGGCCGGGGTCTGTCGGTCCCACCTTCGTTGTTTCGCAAGCCGACACGTTTAATGTCGTCAATGTCACTGCACTCCAAGCAAACCCCCAGTTTAGTGCAGAGGTTTGAAGTTATCTGGGATAGATTTTCATTCTTCTGCTCAGTGATGCCAGTTATCTCAATATCTTTTAGGAAATCACGTTGTTGCTTGGATTCTAACTCCTTCCGCAGCTCCTGAATTTCAGCTCTCAGACTATTTACTTCCGATTTATACCGTTCCAGCTCCTTTAGCTCCTTTTTTATGTCTAGAATTTCATTCCGGAACTCGTCAATGTCTGCAGATGTAGCGTTAAGCGATAGAGTAAAATTTTCTAATTCTAGTTTCATATTATCGAATGCAGTCTGGAGTTGAAGCAGGGACTTAGTGAAAGATTGGATGACATCGACGGAAACTGAGGTTGGCGTATCTAGAACCTGTTCCTTGTTGATAGGCATGACAATCGATGGCTCATTATTACGTTTTCCTGAGCGAATAGGCGTCAAATCCGTCACTCGTTCTTTTGTTTTGGCTTTACAAACTGGGCAGCGGTAGGTGTTATATCATCCGGTACGAGCTGATCGAAGCTCTTCTCTCGGTAGGCCGAGACAGCCCAAATGATAGCAGGTGGCACACGAAGAACATTTGATGGCTGTAATTTCTTCGGAGTTCCGATCCGCTTTAATTGTCTTATTACACGCTCCACAAATCATTATTACAATAATGGAAAAGCGCCCTCTATTAGCCTATTAGCTGTTAAAGCAAATGTATTCAATCGTTCTGTAATTTGTATCGATTGGTTTTTAACATTCGTAAGAGATGGCGCCACTTTTGTTCTGGATGTTGTAATTATTTATTTAAACAGATTTTAAGTCTTCTGATGTTGTCTTTTGAAAATTTTCAGTGGACAACTAAAAAGTGACGGACTCACTGCAGTGTTTTCACATTCAAAACTTTCTTAGTCCAAATTGTTCACAAACACATCACTTAACGGTTTCTCTCACAGTTTTCAGTCCAAAACAATTCAATTGCACTGTCTAGTTTGGATAACGTTCGAGCATGTCCCGACTAGCACAATTAAATGAATGTACACAAAATTTTCTTGAGAAGAAGTAGGTAATACGTTATTTTATTCAAAAACTCGCGAGCGTAATTCAAACTCAGTGTGTGTTAATCAACGCCCTCTAGCGGAAAAAAAAACATAAAATAAATGAGACAGAAATTGGAAAAAATAAAAAGAAGGCCCCATCCGTCTTGCATTTCTTAATATCCTGATAATAATAAAATAATCCTAGTGCTCATAGTTTAAGAGAAAAAACGTTGTAAATGCGAAAACAGAGGTCAGTTTGCAATTTTATTTCAAGTACTTTTAATACACTTTTAAGAATTCTGAAAAGAAGGGGACATGCTCCATATAGTGTAGCCGCCAAGTACCAAACATGTAGGACGTATGCCTTATATTAATTTAAATATATATATGTTTGGTACTGGGCGACCCGCCTTCAATATGTTGCGCATATATATATGGTTTGTTGAATAGTCAAGTCATTAAGCAAATTAATCAACATGCACGAGTTCCATGAAATAAATATTATTTTTTTGCTTTGCAGTGGTATTATTTTATATATAAGTTATTATTTTGTTATTTTTTGGTCTTTAGTGGTTTTTTGTTTTGAAGTCGGTTGTTATGTTTTTATTAACAATTTTAGTTATAGCACAAACAGAAGCATAATGGTTTCTTAGATTTACGGGAATGTTACACATTGAAATAAAAGTTGAATTGTAACAGTCACAGAGCGGACGTCTAACACCTCAGTCCGCCCCGTGACCACGAAAGCTGTAAAGTAATCGAAACGTCGGGAACTCAAAAAATGTAAAAATTAAACCAAATCCGCGATAAAATCCGTAAATAATAGTTTTATTTCAAACAGAAGCATGTTTGAACTCCCGGCCTCTATGTGCTATGACCGAAGACCCGGACAACCTAGATGTTTTAACACCAGCACATTTTCTTATCGGAAGAGCAGGGAATACTGTCATAGAAACACAACACGTTTAAACACATTTCTTTTTTATTGTTGTGACGACTGCATACTCTTTATTTGTGAGGATCATGTTACTGTTGAAGAGCTGACTGCCTCGGGAGTGATTACCCTAGGAACACATTGTGTGATCAATATGCCCGAAATGAAAAATCAAATATCGTCAAAATTACTTATAGTAATGACAACCCACAGATAGCGCCCATAAACCATATACTAAATATACCAATAGCTCCGTATATCAAACTCAATCTAACTGACCCGGAAATAGAGCAAACAATGGACAAAATCACAACACAAATAAATAGCATGAAGGCAGAAAGTACAGACTTTACTGACAACTTCTCGTCGATGTCGAACCATGATATTCATCAGTATGCGTTATGTTACGCACTGGTGGGCGCAGCAACAGCAGCCGTGGCGTGGTTCCTCTGCCGCAAATGGCGGAGGCGCAGGACAGCGAGGGTGACCCGCGGAGCCGACTCGGCTCGCGAACCCTCGCACGCCGATAGTGTTAGTGAGCATGTGCAGTGTATGAGTGCTAGCGTGGTAACCTCTTCTAATGATACAAAGAAAAATATTGCAACGTCTCCTATGCCTATTCCACACGGGCGATTTAGACTAACCCCAAAAGACTTGGATTAGGTTGACAAACAATTTTATATTAACTTTAGTTTGCAGTGTACTTATATTTTTAAGCAAAATACATTTAAATTTCATTTAATTTTTATATCTTAATTTGTCCTTTTTAATGTTTTAACAATTTCATTTATCTTTTCTTTACTAGTATGAATTATTAAAATCTCAGCACTTTTCATTGTTGAAATCTATCTTTCTGCCGGGAAAATGTACGGATTTCCGCACATGATGCAAAATTATAAATTATGTGTGCATTACTTGTTTATGTGTGTATCGAAGTTAGTTAGCTGTAAGACACCGTTGCGGCATACTCTTAGCAATAAAACAGTGACAGTTCTAACAGTTTTTCATTTTGTTCACCTCGTACAATTCGTTTCATCACTATTCGGAAAATGTTACTTACAGGAGAAAATCGTGCCATGTGTTTTTTACATAAAATCCATCACACAAGTACTGTTGGCCAACATTCTACTGGACATCGCAAACCACAGAAATAATTTATGTGTCGCAAACAAACTAAAATATTTAACATAGAACGTGAAACGTCTTGGATCACGTTTTTTGTAAGTACCTATACCTATTAGTATGAAAGCTAAGAGCTGTGAGTTGTGACAACAATAATTGTTGCAGTAGTAAAGAATAACTGCCTGCAAGAAACGCAGGCTGCAAAGTCCACTCATATAGTAAAGTCACTGCGTCTGTCCATATTCGCGCATTGTGGAGTGCAGGACGCCTTTATAATACACCAGCGTCTCCTCGATGATAAACAATAATGTAAAGTTTGATTTAGTGCGGCCTTGTCACGTGTAGCTCAAAACCGCCGTTTATTGTGATTGTATTTGGTACAGACTAGCGACACCGATGCTCGGCGCCTCAACGTGTAGGAGAGAGTACACGCCGCCTGTGCGTCACGTGTCTCCGTATGCGCGTGTGGCGCGTGCGCCGCCGAAAATAGTCCTGTAAATGTGTCACCGGCGGTGGCGGGCGGCGCGAGACAACACGCAGCCGCAGTGAGTCGCGGAACGCACGCGGGCTCGCGCATTACTGCGACATGAGACGGGCGTCCCGAGCGATGACGATGGCAGTGCTGGCGCTGCTGGCGGGAGCGGCCGCGGCGCTGCACGCGCGCATCGGTATGTTCTCCGCGATATCGGCTGCGATGTGAGCGGCGCGCTCGGTGTGCAGTTAGTGGTGAGGGTGCGTGTGCCGGCAGGCGTGGTGGAGCTGCAGCCGGAGCTGGCGCGGCAAGTGGCGGCGGCGGCGGAGGCGGCGCTGCAACCCGATGCCGACGTCAGCGTGGACGTGGCCAGCGTGGAGCCCGACGAACCGCTCTCTCTGGCCGTGCAGCTGTGTGCGCAGGTGGCTGTTTGGGGACCCTCTTCGAGTACTTGTACGAGTGCGGTTGCTTCGGTGCGTGTATAGTAATTATTCTCGGTGATATGCGGTGCGACAGGGCGGCGCTGGGGTGTCGGTAGTGCTGACGGCGGGCGGCGGTGGCGGGCGCGACGCGCGGCTGGTGGCAGCGGCGGCGGCGCGCGCCGGTGTGCCGCTGATGCTGGTGGACGAGGCACCCACCGACGCGTCGTGGGAGGCGCTGCCGATGCATCCGCACCCCGCCGTTCTCGCACAGGTATCTCGCATCACACGGTGCACAATCACCAGTCACGGCGGTGGCGTCATTTCATAAACAGAAAACATGTACACAATCGTTTCGTCGGCCGAAACATGAATGTGCAGACACGAACACGCCGCAACCCCTGGTGAGAGCGGCCCACGCATATCACTCGTATATCCCAGATAAGATAACAGGGTGAAGCGTCGCTGAGTGTTTGAACACGCAGGCGTGCGCGGACCTGTGCCGCGCCAAGGGCTGGCGGCGCGCGGTGGTGCTGCAGGAGGGCGCGGGCGGCGCGGCGCTGATCGCGCCGGAGGGCGAGCCGCTGACGCTGCTGGCGCGGCAGCTGCCGGCGGCGGGCGAGGGCGCGCTGCTGCGCAGTCTACTGCTGGTGCTCAAGAAGCTGGGCGTGAGCAACTTCATCGTGTGGTGTGAGGCGGCGTGCAGCGAGCGCGTGCTGGACGCGGCGCAGCGCGTGGGGCTGCTGTCCGAGCGGCACTCGTACATCGTGCTGTCGCTGGACCTGCACACGCGCGACCTGCGCCCCTACAGCCACGGCGGCGCCAACGTCACCGGTACTCTGCACACTGCACACATACCTACCCGAATAATCTACAGTCTACACCGCCTCAGAGTGTAGTCGCACTGCATACGATCTTGATCCGCAAAAATAGGGTCCGAAGTAAACACTATGTTGTTCTTGGCAGTTTACTCACTACATCCGAGTTAAAGGTTCCGATTTGTCTCCGTCACCTTTGGTTCTCCAATTTACATGACAATATTGAAAAAACGAAGTACCAAATGGCTAATATGACATGACAATATGACAATACGTAATCGTAGGATTATTTTGTACGAACACAAGAGCTCTTCGTCCGGCTCGGGGCATGAATGTGGTAAGAGATCGCTAAAATTAAGTGTAAAAGACAATTTTCTGATAAATATTTGTTAAGTAAAAGACCCGTTCAAAAACATCCTGTAAAAAGATCCCAGTCCCGCAACTTAGGTTTTTTGTGAGATCCATATAATACCAAGTCGACTAATTTATTTAGTCCTTGTTTAAGAGCGTATACACCTTGCGCGCAAAGTCAACTATAGGTATTTCTTCGTTAATTTCACGCACACATAAGCGACCAAAGCTGTGTGCGTAGAGCTGCCGCGTCGGCTCGCTATACAATCGGCTCAAACAACTTTGATCCGTGCGCTTCAAATATTCAATTGAAATGTAACTGTAATATAATATCATAAAAATATTTTATTTGCATTATAAGTAGACAAATATTACTGTGCAAGCAAAGAATAATACAAATTTAGATAGTAATCATACTTTCGTTATTATTACATTGTTAAGTTGAATTCAAATCAGTGTTCAATCAGTAGACACTACGGACGTTTTATTAATAATTTCGTGTTCGAACACATAAATAGTGTTAGGGGCCTTACAACCCCTTACAATTACGAAATATATTTAATTTTATATTACAATAAATAACATAATTTAGCCTCGGAATTACGTCCCATTATATTACCTGAAACATAATTTATACTCACTACAAAATCATTGTAGGTAATAAAAATAATTAAATATTTTACTACCAAAGTACTAAGATGTGGTAATCGCATTCCGCGCGTGGCTATTTTTACTACGCGCGGCATTATCGACTGCAGCCAGGCCGGAGCGACGAGCGATACGTCCTCCCTCTAGAAGGCCTTGCGGCGGTCTGATTTGATCCACGTCGGACAGCGTGTTTTATAGTGGTTTTTAAAATATTTGTAGAAAACATGAAAACTAATTTTGTTGAAATATAAAAATGGTAATTTATTGATAAGATGTTCTTCTATTATAATATGCAATTGTTATAAAAAAATATGTACGATAAGTTGGTGAAAAAAACTATGTTCTTGACGAGAGTTTCTGAATAATTTCGCATTGTTTAATTTTTTATTTTTCAGGAACTAAACACAAAAAGATTATTTTTCGCAGCAAAATCCCTCCATAAGGGTCTTATTAGTCTGATAATATTTTTATTTTCATCTTATATTTAGTGGTTAAGGATATCTTAAGCTTCTAAATTGCCATTTAAAGCCTAAATAACGAAACTTGTGTTCAGTAATCCGTATAATACTCACAAATTATCCATCAATCTATAATGTTTTCCACCAAAATCCCTAGATGACAACCTTTTCTAAAATTAGTAACAATTATTTTTCCTTTAAATTGTTTATTGGTGGCTATTAACTCATTTGAAAAGTCCTGTTTTTAAGCCAAAAAGCGCGTGCAGGGTATAAACGCTCTTAAGGGACCTTCTGTATAAAGT
The DNA here is from genome assembly GCA_009982885.2 of Hyles vespertilio. NCBI lineage: Eukaryota > Metazoa > Arthropoda > Insecta > Lepidoptera > Sphingidae > Hyles > Hyles vespertilio. Next base: position 22,908,207 of record CM042826.1, on the reverse strand, counting down.
CATTACGTAAGTTATTATCATATCAATATTAAAAATTATTTACGTTTTAAATTAATAGGTCGACTTGGCCATCGCATGAAAACGTAATACATCGTACAATTCGTACATAATGCTGCTGCTAACTGCAAATGTAATTTTGTAACCCTATACATTTATATGGGACTAGCTGTGCCCGCGACTTCGTCCGCGTGGAGTTTAACAAAAAAGTTAATTAGTTTTTTAAGTTATTTTTTTAAATAAAAGGAAATTTTCTAAAACAAATGTAGCCTAAGTTACTCCTTATTATATCAGCTACCTGACAATAAAAGTCCCGTCAAAATCGGTCCAGCCATTTCAGAGATTAGCCGGAACAAACAGACAGAAAATAACTTTTACAAAATAAATGTAGCCTAAGTTACTCCTTGTTATATCAGCTACCTGACAAAAAAAGTCCCGTCAAAATCGGTCCAGCCATTTCAGAGATTAGCCGGAACAAACAGACAGACAGACAGACAAAAATTTTTTAAACATCATTTTCGGCACAGGTATCGTGTATATAACGATATGTAGTAGGACATTTTTTTTTATTTTCACTCTTAAAACAGACACTTCAATTTTATTTATATGTATGTATGTATCTATATATATAAAAATGAAACCCGTTTCGCGTTGTCACGGCATCACGTGTGAACGGCTGAACCGATTTCGATAATTCTTTTTTTTAAATTGTGGCGGTACAATACGCCAGCTTAGATTTAGCTTATAAAATAACACGCTTATTATTTGTAATTTGAACATTATTTAAACACGAATTTCATTTTAAAATATGCTGGGCTTCTTCTCAAAGAAATTGAGCCCCACCGAGCAGAAATATGCAGCTTATGACCGCGAACTCCTAGCTATATATCTTGCTGTTAAACACTTCAGACACATGATAGAAGCGAGAAAGTTCACTATTTATACTGATCATAAGCCTATTACCTTCGCATTTCGGAAGAAAACAGACCAATACTCACCACGCCAATTTCGACACTTAGATTTCATCGGCCAGTTTTCAACGGATATTCGTCACATTGCTGGAAAAGATAACCCTGTCGCTGATGCATTGTCTCGCGTAGAAGAGCTTGAAACAACTCTAGACTTCAAGGCACTCGCTGACTCGCAGGCGGACGACGAAGAACTTCGAAAATTGCTAAAAGAAAATACGTCTTTGCAATTGAAACGTATACTGATTCCAGGCACGGACATCCCCATAACCTGTGACGTATCAACACAAGCTGTTCGACCATTCATCACCACGCCGTTTAGGAGAATTGCATTCAACACCGTCCATCGACTTTCGCATCCCGGAATCAATGCTACAGTCAAACTTATGACCCAGCGTTATATTTGGCCGTCAATAAACTCCGATTGCAGAAAATGGGCTCGCAGCTGCATCGATTGTCAACGAGCGAAGATCTCCAGACATGTATATGCCCCAGTTGGATCATTTGCTCCACCGACATCCAGATTTGAGCATATCCATATAGACATAATCGTAATGTCTATATCTGAAGGTTACAGATACTGCCTCACAATGATAGATCGTTTCACTCGTTGGCCAGAAGCAATACCACTCCAAGACCAGGAAGCAACAACGGTGGCTAAAGCATTCTACAACCATTGGATCTCACGCTTTGGCCCACCATTAAGGATCACATCTGACCGTGGTAGACAGTTCGAGTCGCACCTGTTCAGGCACCTCAATCAACTGGCAGGCACGACGCATTTCAAGACTACGGCTTATCATCCGGCGTCCAACGGTATGGTGGAACGTTTTCATCGTCAGCTGAAGGTGGCTATAAAATGTCATCAAGATACACGGTGGACTGAAATTCTCCCTACCGTGCTGCTGGGCATCCGAGCTGCTTGAAAGGAAGATTTAGAGGCTACTGTCGCCGAGATGGTATATGGTCAGCCACTGCGGATTCCAGGAGAGTTTTTGGTGCAACGGACTTTGTGAAACAGCTACGGCAACACTTCCAAGAGCTGCGACCGACTTCAGTATCTCGGCATGGCGAGAAAAGAATGTTCATTTTTAAAGACCTCAGCACCACTGAACAAGTCTTCGTGCGCCGCGAGGGTCCAAAAGCGCCCCTGCAGAGTCCTTACGAGGGCCCTTTTAAGGTTGTCATGCGCGGGGAGAAGACGTTTGTTGTTAACGTCCGCGGTCATGACGTTACAATTTCCATTGACCGTCTTAAACCAGCCTATGTGTTAGCTGACCCTGAAAACACTTCAGGTGACGTAGAACATCAAGCACCAAGGCAACGGACAACTCAAGACACTGAAGATGTACATCGTGAAACAGATGCACACCAGCGAACAAGGTCCGGAAGGCGCGTCCGCTTCCCGGACTATTTCCAAAGTGGATTTTCGTGAACTGTCATTCACTGGTAGGGGGGTGCTGTGGCGGTTGCAATACGCCAACTTATATTTAGCTTATAAAATAACACGCTTATTATTTGTAATTTGAACATTATTTAAACACGAATTTCATTTTAAAATATGACTGCAGATGTTTAACCATAAAACATCTGCGAGTCGTTTTATTAAAATAAGAATTTTTGTGTACCTTATTATATAATATTAGTTAAAAATATGCTGTTCTAAATTATTGTTTCCTAATTGTAATGGCCCGTTCATGCCGGGGCAATAAAACTGTATTATTATAGTTAAGTTCTTTAGTGGCGGCAATCCTTTGCAACAAATTTATGTTTTTTAGACAATAGTACACATGTATTGTAAACCTTTCGGTTTGGACAATAGCCCAGATGTTTGGGCAGACCTTAATTTTTAGTTGAAAGGATAGACCCTATTTTATGGCTTAAATATATTTTCTGTAAGATTTATCCCCACCGATCCTCATTCGGGTAGTCCTATAAAAGGGTCGGTTTATTTGGATGAAAAAGACAGTCTGCCATCTCTCGTCACGAGTACATCTCGCTCCGAGTCGCATAATTATAATTTTACTCTGTCTCTGAATGTATTAAGTGTTAAGTTATAAAATATACTATTGTTAGTTCCTGGAAGTGAGTGCTTATTCTAATACCTACACTTATAACCACCAAAAAATGTTTGTGGAAGTCCAAGGATAGTTCTTACGGCGAGAAAAAATCGAATAATTGCCGGAAAAACCTTAAAAACAGCCCTTTTCTTTTTCCCATACAAACGTTTTCTAACTAAAACGTAAAGTCAATTTGAGCTTTATTGCTATTGTATAAAGTTCATATTAAATTACAAGCACTCACTGTTGTTTAAACAATGTAGGTATGTTCCTAACGTCAAAGAGTCAATTTGCACTTTATTACCGCTAAACAAAGTTCAAATTCAATCATATCTATCAAAACAGTGTGCGTTATTTTCCCATACAAAATGTTCATGGGTTTGTAACTGTCAAACATTTAATTTTCGCCCTGTCGATATGGTAAACTCTTCCCTCAAATTAAAGAACGTATTTAAATAAAGGTTTCGAATCGACAACACAATATTCGATTAATGGCGTATTTTAGATTTTAAAGATGTAAAATATTTATTTATTATTTATTTATTTTATGCTTTATATACAAAATGTATAAAGGCGGACTTAATGCCTGAGGCATTCTCTGCCAGTCTACCTTTGGATGGTGCAGAGAGAAAACAAAGTAGGCGCATAAATTAAAAAATTTGATTGTAATTGTTTATGCATGCCTTCAGAAATTTATTTTGTATAAACTAAGGAGAATATATCAAGCTACATTAATATAGGACAATGAAATAAATAATGTTCACACGTAATGGTAGATTTACATGTTGGCTGAGGCTGGGCCAACGTCTACCAATTCCAAGCTATTGACTATGAAAAACATAATGCCAGTCGAGCCAAACACTCCGTTTACACGCTGCCGTTGGTCGAGGCTGGCTGAGGTTGGCCAAGCGTGTAAATGCAGCATAAGAAGTTATACTTACTCCTTTTCAAGATCGAATGCCATTTTTATCACGAATTTTTACAGTGGCCTTTTCTTCGCTAAAATTCACTGATAGAAATGTACATCGTTTCGGAGTGAGATAGTTTATATTATACCTAAAGGGGGTAGAAAATGGTTGAAATGTTATGTCTAAGAAAATCGAAACCACTGAAGTTATGTCTATGAAATTTTATATTTCAGCTCTTTATTACTAACAGATTACTAACAAAAAGTAATGGCGTGCAATATTTTTTGGAAAAACAGCATTTTGGTGCTGAAGTAGGGGAAGGAATATTGGATCCCATCAAAAACATCCTGTAAAAAAATTCCAAGTCTCGCAGCTCAGTTTATCTACCGCAAAAAGTTGTGAGATCCATGTAATACCAAGTCGATTAATTTATTTAGTCCTTGATTAAGGGACGTTCTGTATAAAGTTATTACGTAAGTTATTATCATATCAATATTAAAAATTCTTTACGTTGTAAATAAATAGATCAACTTGTCCATCGCATGAAAACATAATGTATCGTACAATTTATGCATAATGCTACTGGCCAAGTCGATCTATTTATTTAAAACGTAAAGAATTTTTAATATTGATATGATAATAACTTACGTAATAACTTTATACAGAACGTCCCTTAATCAAGGACTAAATAAATTAATCGACTTGGTATTACATGGATCTCACAACTTTTTGCGGTAGATAAACTGAGCTGCGAGACTTGGAATTTTTTTACAGGATGTTTTTGATGGGATCTCACGTCTTTTTGTAGAGTCCTACTTTATTCCTTTTCGGTACTTTTTATTTCTAGAATATGTAATATAATGATTTTTCTTAAAGCCTCTATCTTATGGTTTTTTCTTATTTTTGTAGGTATCAATTTATTACAAATATAGCGGATTTGATTATTAGTGTTCTATCTTTCATGGTGATTGTTTTCGAGCTATTTAGTCTATTTATTTGCAAGGTTATCTTTGTCATGTTTTTCTAGAGGAATGTTGTACAGTTTAATGGGCTGAATACACCCTTTCCCTCTTTATATCCACTCCTGTTATGCCTCATATATAAAATATATAGATACCAATCTACAACTATTATTTCATTATATACAGGTAGGTAATCATTAACTGCAAATTTATCTTTGTAATCCTATACATTTATATGAGATTACAAAGTTATTCACGCAGTTGGTGTATCTAGAAAACTAGACAGAAATTATGAAATGTTTGAATTTTTCCTTACTTTAGACACTAAACACTAATTATATTCTAAATTTGAAGGTTCTATGTCTGCTAGAAGTGCCTTAGACTTTTGATGATCGGTCAGTCAGTCAGTGAGTGACAAAATTGCGAAAGTTTGACAAGTTATAATTCTTAAACTACTGGTTCAAATTGAATGAAATTTTAAATATACCGTGTTTACACAATGCCTAATTAGTAACTGAAAATTCAGGCTTCTTGCTTTAACCACAACGAAGTTATGGGGGGTTGAAAATGGTCTGAATTGCTTCGAGAAAAGGATAGTACGGCTGTGCCACTTTTTAGCTCGACTTGGAGGGGGCACTGCCGTTCCCCCAGATTGACAATAAAAAACGCAAAAGTATTTAATGTCAAAAATTCATAAGGCAATCTTTATATGTATATGTATATGGATGTATATGGAGAGAAGGGACATAAAGTAAAATAGAATGGAAGGTACGGGAGAGGGCTGGGAAAGATGACAGATTTGTTAGGACGAAATATAAATGCACGTTATAAAACGGGATGCATAATAAAGAGAAGGGATGGGACGGATTGGGAAGAGACTGATCAGGCGGATGAGACGGGATTGTGTCGGACAGTAGGATAGCTACGTCAAGTTTAGGTATACAAGAGTTTATACGAAAAACAACATGTATTTGGCGGCAGCAGGCGAAGCTGGGTCGGGCCGCTAGTAAATTATAAATTTATTCATGCAGTTAGTGTATCTAGAAAACAAGACAGAAATTATGAAATGTTTAAATTTTCCCTTAATTTAGACACTAAACACTAATTATATTCTAAATTTGAAGGTTCTATGTCTGCTAGAAGTGACTTAGACTTTTGATGATCGGTCAGTCAGTGAGTGACAAAATTAAGAAACTTTGACCACAAAATTAAGAAGTTACAATTCATAAGCTACTGATTCAAATTGAATGAAATTTTAAATATACTGTTTTTACACAATGCCTGTTTAGTATCTGAATATTCAGGCTTCTTGTTTTAACCACAACGAAGTTATGGGGAGTTGAAAATGGTCTGAATTGCTTCGAGAAAAGGATGGTACGACTGTGCCGCTTTTTAGCTCGACTTGGAGGGGGCACTGCCGTACCCCCAGATAATGTATCAAGATTTTCGCCTTCAGCGTAGTACATATATGCATCATCTCTTAGCATATTAATATTGCTAAGAGATGATGCTTTTTAAAGGATTACTTCTTTAAACACGTAGATAAAATATAATGTACACACAGGGTATATCAAGAGTGCTACCGAAAACGACGAAGGGTGGTAGTTTTAGTGACTTCAGGGTCAGACACAATGGAACTAAATTTTGTTCAAAAATTGTGACGATTTTTTTGTTATTTCTTTCCTATCGTCTTATTAGGGTGGTAGTGTAGACGCTTTTATTTTTAAGACGCTCTGGTACACAAGGCTTTAAATTATTATATTAGCAAAAACTATGAATTTACCACCCAAACTCGACGATATTTGAAAAATAATAAAATTAAATTGTCGCATTTCTTTGCGAAAATTTTAGTTATTTTTATATATTGTGTTTGTAGTCACTACAACAAACCTGGTTTCGTTTTCGGTAGCAGCCTTTATATACCTGGTGTATTTCATACACCCATAACTCTACCTTGCAGTCATTGGATTCGATATTAGACCTAACCTGAATATTGCGGCCAAACCTTATGATTCAGAACTCCTACTTTCCCGAAATGTAATAAAGCTGTATGTACATTATCCAGCGCTGCGACTCTTCGACCCTGAGTCGGAGCACGTGCAGGGCATGATGTCGGCGTGGCTGGAGCGCTACGTGGCGCAGCTGGGCGGCGCGGGCGGCGAGCAGCAGGCGCGGGAGGGCGCGCGCATCGCTGCCGCGCCACCCGCAGCGCTGCCGCTGGCGCACCAGGCCGCAGGACTGGCGGCTGCCGCGCTGACGCGCCTGCGCCTGCCGCCCGCCGCGCCCGCCGCCTGCCACCAGGGTCGCGGCGCCTTCCATGCCGACACGCTGCTCAACTACCTGCGCTCGGCAAGTATGCGGGCGAGACGGGTGGCGCGGTGCAGTGCGGCAGCGTGACGGCGGAGTGTGTGCGCAGGAGGAGTGGGAGGGCGGCGCGGGCGCGGGCGGCGAGGTGTCGTGGGAGGTGGCGGGCGGGCGGCGCGAGGTGCAGCTGCAGGTGGTGGAGCTGGTGCGCGGCGGGGTACTGCAGCACGCGGGCGTGTGGGCGCCGCGGGCCGGCCTCACCTGGCAACGCGCCGACGTGCCCGCCGACACCAGGCCGCTCGACTCCATGACCAACCGCACCTTCACAGTACTCGTGGCGCTGGCGAGTTCCCACTTACTTTTTTTTTATTGCAGTGATTGGCGAGACGAGCATGACGCTCGCCTGATGGTAAGCGAGGCTACCGCTCATGAACAGTAGCAAAGCCAAACAACATCTTGAATTACAAAGCAATGCTTGGCATTATTGTTACTGTACTACAGTTTAGTTAGAACGGTGCTTGAATACGGAGCAATAATTTGGGCTCCCTTTTACTCAATTTTTTTTTTATTGCGTTGAATGGCGAGACGAGCAAGCCGTTCGCCTGATGGTAAGCGATACGACCGCTCATGAACAGTAGCAACATTCCACTGCGCTCGCCATCCTGAGACATAAGATGTTAAAGTCTCAATATGTCCAGTAGTTGCTCTGGCTACAATGTCCTTCAATCCGAAACACAACAGTGCATTTAAGCAGTGTTGTTTCACGGGAGAAATAGACATTGCGGATCAATTCATGCAAATCGGATCGAAAGTGTTCAAAACAAATGCTTAAAGGTTATGTGTTATCGTATTGGGTTTGGTCGGAACATTTCGTCGTATAGTGATAGGTTATCTAAATTTAATGTGCAAAGACTAGATACTAGGCGTAAAATTTCGGATCTATATTTTCTTTTCAAAATTATTCACGGCTGGATTGATTCTCCTGAACTGCTTTCTCTAATTAATCTCAATACGATGTACAGAATACGTCAGCCAAAAATGTTCGCACTTCAAATATTTAAGAATAACACGTCGTATTTTAATCCCATTATTAGGATGTGTAGGTTGTACAACGATTTGTCGGAAAACCATAAAATCCTCGATATTATGGATAATAGATCTAGTAGATTCAAGCGAGATATATCGAGATTGTGTACATTATAGTTTTAAGTTTAATATTTATTTTTACTCAATTTTTCTTTTATATATATTATTAATTTTATTTTATTTTGTACTTAATATTTACTAAGAGCGAGCGAGAGAGAGTTTTCTTTGTATAAAATTATTTAAAGGAAAATAATCTGAACTATTTAAGCATAAGTTATGATTATTTGATTAGGACATAAGCTTGGGAATGCAATCTACTTTTTAACCGACTTCAAAAAAAGGAGGAGGTTCTCAATTCGACTGTATGTTGCTTTTTTTTTATGTTTGTTACCTCGTTTCTCTGTACTGTGTGAACCGATTTCGATCATTCTTTCTTTGATTGAAAGCTGATGCTTGTCGTTTGGTCCCATAAAAATTTGGTGAAGATCTGATGAATATCTTCGGACCGAGAGAGGGGAACTCCTTAAAATTAAGGAGAATTGCAATGGTTCTTTTTGCATTACGTTCATTAGAAAAGTTAAGTTACAGTAAGAGAGGGAAAAGGGGGTGGGGGTGAGGGGGGGTGGGTGATAAAATTAAAATACACGTAAATTCTAATATCCTCGGCAGCTTTTAACCGATTATAGTGATTTCTTTTTCATTGGAAAAAACGTATTGACAGGTTGATCCCAGGAATACGACATGAAGATATGATGATTATGTTCGGACCTGGAGAATAGAACTCTTCAAAATTTAGTAGGATTCCAATGGTTCTTTTTGCATTAAGTTCATTATAAAAGTTAAGCTACATTAAGGGAGGGAAAAAGGGGTATGGGAGAGGGGGGGGTGATAAAATTAAAATACACGTAAATACTAATATCTTCAGCAGCTTTTAACCGATTTTAGTGATTTCTTTTTCATTGGAAAGAACGTATTAACAGTTTGATCCCAGGAACACAACATTAAGATCTTATTATCATGTTCGGACCTGGAGAGTAGAACTCCTCAAAATTTAATAGGATTTCAACGGTTCTTTTTGCATTGAGTTCAGTATAAAAGCTAGGCTACAGTAGTTGCGGGACAAATAATAAACATGTGAATATTCCAATATCTTTGGCAGCTTTTAGCCGATTTTAGCGATTTTATTGTCATCGGAAAGAACATATTCCTTGTGGAGACCAAATCTTTTTCATTTAAATGCCTATCAACACTAAAAAGATAAAAATAACTAAAATTTTTAATAAAAAAAATAAAAACCGACTTCAAAACAAAAATCCACTAAAAACCAAAAATAAATAAAATAATAACTACCACTCCAAAGCAAAAAAATAATATTTATTTCATGGAGCTCGTGCATGTTGATTAATTTGCTTAATGACTTGACTAGCCAACAAATCAAAATATATGCGTAACATATTGAAGGCGGGTCGCCCAGTACCAAACATATAGATATTTAAATTAATATAAGGCATAGGTCCTACAAGTTTGGTACTTGGCGGCCCGCCTTCAATATGTTACGCATATATTTTGATTTGTTGGCTAGTCAAGTCATTAAGCAAATTAATCAACATGCACGAGCTCCATGAAATAAATATTATTTTTTTGCTTTGGAGTGGTAGCTATTATTTTATTTATTTTTGTTTTTTTTTAACAATTATGATAAAATGCTTGTATTTGTGTCCGATTGTATTCTGTTTTATGTCTTATATGAATAAAATAAAAAAAATCCACTACGCTCGCCATCCTGAGACATACCTAAGATGTTAAGTCTCAATATGTCCAGTAGTTACTCTGGCTACAATGTCCTTCAATCCGAAACACAACAGTGCATTTAAACTGCTGTTTGACGGGCGAAATAGACATTGCGGTGGTACCTACCCAGGCAGCCTTTCACATATGAGAGATCTACCACCAGTAAAATTGAATCGACGCCGGCATAGTTCTGCGGTAGGTACATCGCAGCGACGCTTTTGTGTTTTAGTTAATTGCTTTTCCGCCTATAGAAGGGAGCTCAGCATATAATTTGAATGTGAGGCGCGCGTGTGCGTAGTCACGTGGGGTTGTGATTTCAGAACAAGCCGTACGTGATGCGGCAGGAGTCGACGCTGCGCCTGGCCGGCAACGACCAGTACGAAGGTGAGCCTAGCTACACAGTGACTAGCGAGTAGCGTGTGGTATGGTGCACTCACTGGCGCTCTCCCCGACAGGGTTCTGCATCGAGCTCATCGAAAAGCTGTCCAAGGTGTTGCACTTCAACTACACGTTCGTGGAGCAGGCGGACGGCTCCTACGGCAGCTACGACAACGCCACCAACAAGTGGACCGGCATGATCGGCCGTCTCATGGATGACCCCGTGAGCACAACACCACCGGAACGCGAGTCACCACTCGCGCCCGTCTAAATATGCAAACCACATAAAATGCATATAACCATGTGTGTTCATATGTGTGTGTGCAGAGCATCGACTTCGCCGTGACGGATCTGACAATCACGTCGGAGCGTGAGAAGGCAGTGGACTTCACCACGCCCTTCATGAACCTCGGCATCTCAATCTTGTTCCGCAAGCCAAAGCCACCGGAGCCGAAATTGTTCGCGTTCTTGTTGCCGTTCTCCAACGGGGTAAGTGTGCGAGTGCTGGCGGCGCGGGGGTGCGGGGGCGCGGTAGCCCGCGGAGTGGAGGCGACAGTACAGCACGCGTGTGTGCAGGTGTGGATCTGCCTGGGGTTCGCGTACCTGGGCACGTCGCTGCTGCTGTACGTGGTGGGGCGGCTGTGCCACGAGGAGTGGCAGAATCCGTACCCGTGCATCGAGGACCCACCCGCACTGGAGAACCAGTTCACGCTGGCCAACGCGCTGTGGTTCAACCTGGGCGCCGTGCTGCTGCAGGGCTCTGAGATCGCGCCCGTGTACGTACCACAGAACTCATTACAAAAACAGCTAATGCACCATTTTTCCCGTGTACAGCTATTGTTAACGACGCATCCACAAATTATGTGTAAGGTTTCACGAAGATGTTACAACAGCGGCGCAATTGGCTCAGCGGCTCCGTTGCCTACTGTTTCTTCCTCCTTCCTTCCTTTTTGCAAGAATTTCTATGGTATGTAAAGTCAGCCTACCCGCACTCGGCCAGCGTGGTCGGCTATATGGCCTTACACCTCTTAATCTTACTTTCATGTGTAGACAAGATTCTTGACCTGCAGTTGGACCTATATGAGCTAATACAGTACAGGCACGGGTACGGCACGGATGGTGGGTACAAATAATTAAATCTGTCAATTATCTGTTTTTTAAGGTGTAGTCATTGTTTACAAAAATGTTGTATAAAACGCGTATATCTTTTCTCTGTATCTGTATCTGTATCAGCCCATATACGTCCCACTGCAGGGCACGAGCCTACTCTACAATCGAGAATACGATTGAGAGTGGTTAGGCCATATAGTCCACCACCCTGGCCTAGTGCGGGTTGGCGGACTTACATACCATAGATTTTTTGGAACGAAGTTCCTTATCCCGCGGTGTGAAAGGGGGCTAGACAGAAATTAAATAATAGTTAAAAAAAACTAAAATACACGCTTTAATAAGATATACAACTAAAAAAGTAAAAATAATTGATACTGAATTTAAGATAAGAAAATGGAGTAAAATACATATTATATTTTATTGTTACAAAGCGTGGGGTGTTTACAACAATTACTTATCCTTCTGCACTCCTCGCTTTGTAACAATAAAATATACAGGGTATATCAAGACTGCTACCGAAAACGAAGCCGGGTGATAGTTTAAGCGACTTCAGACACAATGCAACAAAAAAAGTTGTAAAAAAAAGCGACAATTTTTTTTTTGTTATTTTTTTCCTATGTCCATATTTGGGTGGTAAATACATTTTTTCCTAAAATAATAGTGTATATCCTTTTATTTATAAACACTCTAAGGTATAAAAGAGTTTAAATTATTATTTTAGCAAAAACTATGAATTTACCACCCAAAATTGACGATATTTAAAAAATCATAAAAAATAATTGTCGCGTTTCTATGCGAAAATTTTAATTGCATTGTGTTTGTAGCCACTAAAACTACCACCCGGCTTCGTTTTCGGTAGCAGTCTTGAGATACCCTGTATATATTTTACTCCATTTTCTTATCTTAAATTCAGTATCAATTATTTTTACTTTTTTAGTTGTATATCTTATTAAAGCGTGTATTTTAGTTTTTTTTTTTAACTATATTTAATTGTTTTGACTAAAAACATCCATCTACGGCTGTATTTCCAGGGGAAGTTAGCGGCGTGCAAAATATCCATTTTTTAAAATTATTGTATTGTCATCGGTCTTTGACAGGTGTGCCAAATTTGAATGAAATCTGTCCGTTTAAAGTGGGTCAAAATCTCGTCTTAAGGAGTCGGTTACAAACATACAAACAAACATACAAGTGAAGCTAATATAAAGCGTGTAAAAAGAGTGTGTGTACTCATCTACACGCGTTAGAAGTTATACTTCTTTGGCGTATAGAAAAAACAAAATTAAAATGCTGTAGTGATTAACGACAAATATAAACATTAATCAAAAAGATTTATTTAAATAAAAAAGGTTTTATTAACGTAAAAATATGACAACACAGTAAAAATATACAACCATTAATTATTAAGGCAATGAATGAAATATATTAATAAATATTTAAAATAAACTATGTTTCTCCATATCCAAATAGTGTGCCTTATAAATTTTTGACAATAAACACTTTAGCGATTTTGATTATCCATGCAATATTCCATCCCTTATTTCACCCGAACTATGCTGTTTTCCAAAAATATTACGCCATTACTTTTCATTACTAATAAAGAGATGAAATATAAATTTTCATAGAAAAACACTCACATGTGAGTGTTTTACACAATTATTATAGTAACAATTATATTTAACTGGTTTCTCAAGACACAGGCAACGCCTAATTTGAGAATCCCTGCAATATTCTCCATAATTATATAAAATTGTTATTCAGTTCAGTTCAGTTTTTATTTTTATGTGTTATTTTATTAAAGATTTTTCATTTTCAAGTGACATTCTATCTTGAAAAGAAGTAAATCTTCTTAGGTGTGAATATTATTTATTTAATTGTCTCTATTTATGTAGCTTGATATATTCTTCTTAGTTCACATAAAAGAATTTAAATGTCAACCACTTTTCATTACTGTCATTAATTTACATCTTTAAAATCTAAAATACGCCATTAATCGAATATTGTGGATATATGTTGTCGATTCGAAACCTTTATTTAAATACGTTATTTAATTTGAGGGAAAAGAGTACCGTATCGACGGTATGAACATTAAATGTTTGACAGTAACAAACCCATGAACATTTTGTATGGCAAAATGTTTTTTCCTTTATTGTATACTTTCGTCAATTTAATCGAGATAAAAACTATCTCACCCTTTAAGTTGGAACAAATAACACATATTATTGGGTTTAGGAGCCCATCGCGTACAAACAACGTGACACGTGAAATATATATACAGGGTATCTCAAGACTGCTACCGAAAACGAAGCCGGGTGGTAGTTTTAGTGGCTACAAACACAATGCAATTAAAAATTTCGCATAGAAACGCGACAATTATTTTTTATGATATTTTAAATATCGTCAATTTTGGGTGGTAAATTCATAGTTTTTGATAAAATAATAATTTAAACTCTTTTATACCTTAGAGTATTTATAAATAAAAGGATATACACTATTATTTTAGGAAAAAATGTATTTACCACCCAAATATGGACATAAGAAAAAAATAACAAAAAAAAAATTGTCGCTTTTTTTTTACAACTTTTTTTGTTGCATTGTGTCTGAAGTCGCTTAAACTATCACCCGGCTTCGTTTTCGGTAGCAGTCTTGATATACCCGGTATTAAGATATATATATATATATACTAATAAATTATTAGTAAATACTATCGCCGCCGTATATAAAATAGATTTAATTTTTGTATTGTATCAGCCCATAAACGTCCCACTGCAGGGCACGGGCCTCCTCTACAATCGAGAATACGATTGACAGTGGTTAGGCCATATAGTCCACCACGCTGGCCTAGTGCGGAATAAAAACACCAAAATAATATTTATTTATTCGCACTGTTTAATTGTTCTGTTACGAAACACGTGTTCTAAATATAAAAATACTATAATATACAACTTGAACATAGTTATCGGTTAGGTGGCATGAACCACTTAGAACTAACTTCATGTTGTCGCTAACGGAGTGCGCGCGCATCGTAAAAATTCACTCTCATCATTTTTCTCCATCGCGCCAAAAGAAGTATAACTTCAAAGATTCTCACGAAAAGTTGTAACGACATTTGACAATCGTTTTTATTTCTTTATTTGAAAATGATGTCATACATTTTATTAACTCTCATAAAGGCAATACAATAACCAAATACATATTAATATGTTAAAGGCTATAGTAAGAACTAAGAACACGCTGTAGCCTTAAATTAAGTGGGAAACGTTGCCACATTTTCGAATTTTCATCAAATATCATAAATCAAATTGGTACAAAAGAAACATAAATTGCCTAAATATGTGAAAAAAATAAACATAATGATGGTGGTAACCAAATGATTCTTTTGATGATGACATTTAATTAAAATTACATAACAAAACCGTAATACATTGATTTTCGATCCTCCTTAATAAATTTATTATTATTTACAATTTTATTTTGATACCCTGCTGTCAATCATCAACCCTAGATAAACTATGTATATTTGCCAATTATTATTAAAATTGAGCCTACTGATTAAATTTATATTACATTATATAATTTGTAATTTTACAAAAATTGCCGTTAACCACAATGTTTCGTAATTAATTTTGAAGATGGTTGTCCTGCGTGAAGTCGTAGCGCACCGCGAAGGCACAGGATTCGCGGAAGTTGCAGGCCACGCGTCCCTATTGGTTGGTTGAGCCTACTGATTAAATTTATATCACATTATATTTGTTAATAATAAAAAAATATTATTATAACTTAAATAAAAATTATTACAATTCCTTCACTAATTAATCGAAAGGAACTTCGTTCCATCCCGGTGTCCCTTTTTATAAATCGCTATGGTATGCAGGTTTCCTCACGATGTTTTCCTTCACCGTTTTAGTGCGTGGTGATTGATTATCAATACACACATGATTCCGAAAAGTCAGAGGTGTGCCCTGGGATTCGAACCCGCGACCACCGTGAACATGTAGGCAGCCGCGTCTAGTCCGTTAACCAACAGGCCACCACGCACTTATCTTTTCTCTATTATAAAAATAAATGTGTATTATATTTCTTATTAGCTGTAAAACAGCAGACAAGATGGGAAAGGAAGTAAAGAGAGCGGTACTTAGATTGAATTAAATTGTAAAAAAGCTTACACAGGAAATAAGACGTTTCTGGTATGGAAATGATTCAAGAACCTGAGCGACGCCGGGCCGGGCCGTCAGTACTACCAATATTATACTGCAAATCATTTAGTTATAATTTAAAGATATATTTTGTTGACGTGGATTGTACTCAAAAACTATCTGCCTGACCGGTTGTGTTTTATATGTACTCGTATGTTAGTAAACAGGGGTTGGAAATGATATGACTGAGCTGTTGGGTGCGCCCCGTGTTGAGTGTTGACTCTTGCAGAGCGTACGGCACGCGCGCAGTGGCCAGCGTGTGGTGGCTGTTCGCGCTCGTCATCACCAGCTCGTACACCGCCAACCTGGCCTCGCTGCTCGCCACCAAGTCCACCACCGAACTCATCCACGACGTCAACGAGCTCGCCAACAACAAGATCGGCATCACATACGGCGCCAAGGCCAACGGCTCCACTTACCTCTTCTTCAAGGTACGCTACTCGGGCTCGTCTCACACGCCGCCCTGCACACACCTCCCTACCTCCGGCGTCGATCACGTTAATATAGGTATATGAGTATATGACGTTGTGTGTGTGTAGAACTCGCAGAACGAGCTGTTCCACAGCATGTACGAGAAGATGAGCGAGCAAGAGATGCCCACCAGCAACGAGGAAGGAATCAAAAGGTAACAAGTCCCGAGTGTAATAGTCACTATTTACGGTTAATATGTGTAACATTGTAGTAGAATACAATTATTAATATTTATCGGCTCGTTTGTTCACACCCCGTTCCGTCCTCCACGTCTATGATCTATCTCCTTCTATATCTATCTCCCTCACCCTTGGTTCGCGTAGTGTATAGTTCGAGACGACAGATGCTAAGAGTATGAATTTATCAATACACTACACCGAGAAAAACTAAAAAAAAAATAGTCATGTTATAATATAGCGTTTATATAGTTCCCCAAAAAATATAAAAATGAAAAATATGCTTATACACTGCGTTAACATTTCACATATACATATGTATATACTTATACAGATGCCGGCAAAATAAGAGTAATATTATTTATAATAATATGTTAAAAATGGATCTTTAACTGTCCATTGGGACGTCATGAAGGTCTAACGAGTCCCATGGCATCACTTCTTGGTTCATTCAAAGACAACGATTTTTTTGGGGTGGGACACCCCATCCCCCTTGTACCACTCCCACGAAAAGGTAAGGCAACATTCTTGTGAAAACAATATTAAAGTAACCTAACCTCAAAACACTTTTAGTCAAAAAGCACTAGCTTAATATTTTTGCGTCGTCTCCAGTGCTACGCTCAGTGCAGCCCCTTCGCCCTTACGTAACAAAGGATAGACCTAACACAATTTCTAGAGCGTTCCTGCACATACGTTATTATACTAACTTTCATATTGATTTATGGGCTTTTAACAAGTTTACCCACGGTGTAATTTTATTTATTTATTTAATGCTTCATATATATAAACTGTATAAAGGCGGACTTAATGCCTGAGGCATTCTCTGCCAGTCAACCTTTAGGTGGTGCAGAGAGAGAGCACGGTAGGCGCATAAAATATCTAATACATAAATATATTTAATCAATTAATACATATAACTGTATACATACACACACACATTTAAATACATACACATGCATACACACATATAAATGTAATATATATACCGGGTATCTCAAGACTGCTACCGAAAACGAAGCCGGGTGGTAGTTTTAGTGACTACAAACACAATGCAACAAAAAATTTCGCAAAGGAACGGGACAATGATTTTTTATGATTTTTTAAATATCGTCATTTTTGGGTGGTAAATCCATAGTTTTTGCTAGAATAATAATTTAAATACTTTTATACCTTATATTATTTATAAATAAAAGGATATTCACTATTATTTTAGGAAAAAATGTATTTACCACCCAAATATGATCATAGGAAAAAAATAACAAAAAAAATTGTCGCTTTTTTTTGCAACTTTTTCTGGTGCATTGTGTCTGAAGTCGCTTTAACTACCACCCGGCTTCGTTTTCGGTAGCAGTCTTGAGATACCCTGTATATATATGTATATATATATAAACTCATTTTTTTTACTCTTTGGATTCTTAACTGTTAACATCCTACGATTCGAGCTCCGTGATAATAATTGTGTTTTGGTGTTCAATAGTGGATTCATAAAGTCGAAACCATATTAATCAATTCACATGACATAAGTTGTGTAATATACATATATTGTTTAACTAATTTAAAGCAAGAAAACAATACTAAAGACGATATATGTGATTTGTAAGTGGCGGTAGTCATATTCAGCTGTGTCGTGCGAGCGGGTGCCATCCTGAGAGCGCAGTGAATTCTCGCGGTTACGTTCACTACTTAACCGTGAATATCGTTTGCACATTAAGACAGACGAACGTATTCCAATAATTGGAATAGATAAGCTTACGCAGACCTGCCACACAGGGTGAGTGCCTTTGCATTGTCTCTGAGAGACTTAATCATAGTTGTTAAACATTTATTGATTTGAAAATTGTGAGTGGACACAAAATGAACCCAGAAACGACTAATGTATCCGCGATCTCGCATATTTTTGGATGTTGTAATAATGAGAACTTAGATGAGAGTGAACAACATCTCACTTGCATGACTTGCCAAAAGTCGTATCATTTTGAATGTTTAACTATACCGGAAGCAGCGAGAAAATTGGAATTATATAAAAAATGGATTTGTCCGTCATGCAAGTCAGTAGTGGCAAGACCCTGCAAGAAGGAAATTCCTACACGTAACATATCCAATGTGCGAGGAAACAAAAGACCAGCATTAAACTCGCCGCCAGGGTCAGGTACACTCACAGCGGAAGATGTACGTGCAATTGTACAAGAAGTTATCAAGCTTGAACTTAACAATATGTACACGCAACTTACTAACTGTGTGACTGAAATCGTGAATAAAGAGCTAAATCCCATAAAAGAAGAAATTAGTGAAGTAAAGGAGGCAATGGCTTTTATAAATAAAACTTTTGAGGATATCCAGACTGCACAAAATACACATCGCACAACTATGTTAAAATTACAGGAAGAAAATTTGAAATTAACAAATACAGTGAGTAATTTAACCCGAACGACTGGATTATCTTGAACAACATTCACGATCTAATAATATTGAGGTTCAGTGTCTTCCGGAAAATAAAAATGAGAATTTGAACCTCATCATTAAGCAACTGGGAACAAAGTTGGCTGCCCAATTCAGGATACTGACATAATGCATTGCTCGCGAGTTGCTAAAATGAGCCAAGATAACAATCGTCCACGATCAGTAATAATTCAACTTGCTTCATCAAGACTCCGGGACCAACTGCTAGCTGCCGTTTAATAAAGCTAATCCACAAAATAAACTCGATACATCCCATCTAGGAATCACAAGCAAAAAATCTCCGATTTATGTCCTTGAGCATCTTTCTCCGAGCAATAAATATCTTCATGCCGCTACCAGGTTAAAGGCAAAGGAAAAAGGATATAAGTACGTATGGGTAAGGAACGGTAGAATCTATGCAAGAAAGAATGACGACTCTGGATACATTTTAATAAGAAATATGGATACTCTCAAGAAATTAGAATAATTAGAGTTATCCTACCTATAAATCTTTTTATTTAATGTAACAGACTGATTGATTATACAATTCTATAACTCATTAAATATATATTACCAGAACAGTCGAGGTTTAAGAACGAAAACACACGCGTTTTACCGTAATGTATGCTGCACCAACTATGATGTTATTGTACTGTCTGAAACTTGGCTCAATAATTCTGTACTGAGTAGCGAGCTGTTCGATGGAAGGTATGTAGTTTACAGGAGGGACAGGGAAACGTCGAGAATCCAATGTGGTAAAGAAGGTGGAGGAGTGTTGATTGCAGTTAAGAAAAGTATAAAATCTCAACGTATGCGGAAATGGGAAAGTGATTGTGAGGATCTATGGATAATTTTAGATGTGCCTATCACGCAGACTGTACGTCGAATAGCACTCTGTGCTGTATATTTACCCCCTCCTGTATCCCGCCATTCTCTTTCGAAGTTTATAAGTAATTGTAATAATGTATTTGAAATAATTTCTAATACGCAGGTGAATATAATGGGAGATCTTAATCTTGGAAAAATAGATTGGAAATCAGTTAATGAGTCAAAAGGCAATGGTTGTTTAACCAGTTTGGAAGAACTTTTTGTTGATTTTACGCATCTTAATAGTTTGAACCAACTTAATAGTATAGTTAATTCTTCTGGTCGTTTACTTGATCTAATATTATCAACAAGCAATTCATGCGTCGTTAGTGAGTGTCATAATGCCCTAAGCATTGTTGATCGTTTGCATCCTCCTTTAAATATTGACGTAAGTTTAGAAAAAAAACATAAGTTACTTTATAACACTTCTAAAATAAAACTAAATTTTTGCAAAGCTAATTATGAACAAATTATTTCATATCTAAGGGATATAAACTGGAACGCTTTATTGGTTGGGCATAGAGATGTGAATGGCATGGTTGAGACTTTCTATGATACTACATGGGCATGTATCGAAAAATACGTACCAAACTCTTCTAAAAAAAATAACAAATACCCACCCTGGTTTAGTCCGAGCCTAATAAAAATGTTGAAGGAAAAAAATAAAACAAGAATTCGATACAAAAAATATAAAAACCCTTTGGATGATATAGAACTTAATTTGCTAAATAAACGATGTAAAAAGAAAGCCAGAACGTGTTATATAAATTACACCAAGATGCTGGAAGACGAAATTTTTAAAAATCCAAAATTGTTTTGGAATTTTGTGAAGGCAAAAAGGGGTGGAGTCAGCTCCTACCCTCACGAAATGTCTAACGGAACCTCAGTCAGCTCGAATAGTACTGAAATCTGTGAGCTATTTGCTACATACTTCTCCTCAGTCTATTGTTCTGACGGTGACACAAGAGAGCAGTGCGATTCGATATTTTTGCAAGAACTTCAGAAGAACAGCTTAAGTTTAACAATTCCTTTCTTGCAACACGATCAAATTTTGAAAAAATTAAAGAATATTGATCGTAACAAGGGGGCAGGTCCTGACGCAATACCACCGTTTTTTGTCGTTCAATGTGCAACTGAGCTAGTTCAACCTTTATTAATAATATATAATTACTCATTGTCCTCAGGTATTTTTCCCACTAAATGGAAAATAGCAAAGGTCGTGCCTATTCACAAATCAGATAGTCATGAAATCATTATGAATTACAGACCTATTTCAATTTTGTCAGTGTTTGCTAAAATCTTTGAAGCATTGATTCATCCATATATCACAAGTCATCTAGAAAGATACTTGTGTGATAATCAACATGGTTTTGTCCGCTCTCGATCTACTGCCACCAACTTAGTCATTTTCACTGAATTATTGATCAAAGCTGTTGATTCTGGATGTCAAGCTGATGTAATTTACACAGATTTCAGTAAGGCTTTCGATAAGGTCTCGCATAACATCTTACTAATAAAGCTACAAGCATATGGTTTCCACGACACCATGCTAAAATGGATACATTCGTATCTGGATGCAAGACATTTTTATGTCGTGGTTAATGGTTTTCAATCAAATTTACAAAACATTACGTCTGGAGTTCCACAGGGTTCACGTTTGGGACCTGTCCTGTTTAATTATTTTATGAATGATGTTTTTGAATGCTTCGAATTTTCTGACTTTTACATGTACGCTGATGACCTAAAATTCGTTAGGATAGTCGGATCACAGGCAGATTCAAAAAAAAAACAGAGTGACCTAAACAGGGTTGTGCTCTGGTGCGAGAAAAACGGAATGATTCTCAATTCAACGAAGTGCTATCACGTAAAATTTTCACGAAAGATCAATTCGATACAGTTGGACTATCACATTTATAACGATAAAGTTAACGAAGTTCATAATATCAGAGATTTGGGTGTTTTTTTTCGACTCAAAACTAACTTTCACGACCCATATGGACTATATTATGAAAAAATCATCAAGAATTATGGGTTTTTTGATCAGAAATTGTAAAGTGTTCCATAATCATAAAATTAAAATTTTGCTCTATAATGGTCTTGTAAGGAGTATCCTGGAGTACTGCAGCGTGGTATGGCGGCCGCATTACGCTACACATTCACTTCGTATTGAAAGAGTGCAAAAGCGTTTTCTATGGCACCTTACTTTCACTTCAAGAAAAGCTAAAGAACTTCGGTCGTACAGTAATAGGTTGCAATATTTCAAATAACTTCCTTAGATGCACGTAGACAGATAATTGACGCTAAGTATGCATATAAAATTTTTAAAAACAAGATTAATTGCCCAGCCTTACTAAACAGCTTTAATCTCCGTGTACCTCATAGGATCCCTCGTTACCCCATTACTCCTCTCTGTCCACCTAAAAGAAGAACAGTGCTAGGCGCAAATTCTCCTTGTGCAAGACTATGTAAAGTAATTAATAGCTGCAGCGATCAAATTGACTTACATTTCGACTCCTTTCCAAATTTTACTACGAAGGTTAAGAATATTATTTGTAATGATCTCTAATTAATTTTAATAACTTGTGTTTCTATGTTGTTATCTTTCTTTGGTGTATAACTTCTGTGGTTTTTTTTTTTGTATATATTAGGTGTGTTAACTGTAATATTTTTTGCACATGTGGTGTTTACCTTTAAGTGATTGTTACATTTACTTTTTGATTCTTTTACATGTACACTTTACTTCTAAATCAATGTAAACAATTGTTGGTGAACCTTATTAAATAAATAAAAATAAATAAATTTGCAAAAAAAACGGGCACCTAAGCAATGAACCATTTCAAATGTTACTATTGGTTTGTTTGATAATTATAGGTAGTTTTACTTTCACAATTTTGTAAATTAATAAGCAAATAATCGTTTTCGTCAGTATTATCATAAAATTTTGATAAAATTTATGGGTTTTAATGCTAAAGTTCACTAGTAAGTGCGTGGTGGCCTGTTGGTAAACGGACTAGACGCGACTGCCAATATGTTCACGGTGGTCGCGGGTTCGAATCCCAGGGCACACCTCTGACTTTTCGGAGTCATGTGTGTATTGATAGTCAATCACCACGCACTAAAACGGTGAAGGAAAACATCGTGAGGAAACCTGCATACCATAGCGATTTATAAAAATTTCTATGGTATGTAAGTCCGCCAACCCGCACTAGGCCAGCGTGGTGGACTATATGGCCTAACCACTCTCAATCGTACTGTCGATTGTAGAGGAGGCCCGTGCCCTGCAGTGGGACGTATATGGGCTGATACTTCTTCTTCTTTCACTAGTAGTGTATGCTCGCTAATAGTGCATATGCTCGTGAAGTAAAAGTTAACAAAGATTTTTGTTTGTTTTTTTCTTTAATAAAGTAAAAGCAGATAAATGTTTAGTATCGAGTGTGACTCCCTCTAGCTGAAATCACAGCTTGAATTCGTCTGGGTATGCTAGCGAGGATATCCCGGATACTTGCTTGCGGAATACGTTCTCACTCCGCGGTAATCACATTCTTCAGCTCTCTGATGGTCTGCGGAGCCGGTTGTACTGATCTCACGCGTCGTTTCAGAACGTCCCAGACATGCTCTATAGGATTGAGGTCGGGGCTTCGAGCTGGCCAATCCAAACGACGAATGCCGACCTCTTGCACATACGCTTCCACATCGCCAGACAGGTGGGCGCGAGCGTTGTCGTCCATAAAAATTGAGTCTTCGCCTAAAGTGGCCAATGCGGGTTGTGCATGAGGAATTAGAACTTCCGTTATGTATCGATGTCCAGTCAGTGAGCCGTTTTCAATGAAGACTAACTCTGTACGATCCATTGAATTTATTCCTGCCCAAAACATAACAGAGCCCCCACCATAAGGTGTGATTTCTTCAAAACAAGCCTCTGCAAAGCGTTCTCCTCGTCTTCGTAGCACTCGCCGACGTCGATCTTCACCGAACAGAGATATCCTGGCTTCATCGGAGAACAATACCCTATTCCAGTCTTCTTGAGTCCATGACTCACAATTTCGAGCAAACCTAAGCCTGGCAACTCTGTGCTCACGGAGTAACTTAGGGCCGCGGGCCGGGCGATGACTGCGTATATTGGCCGCGAGAAGCCTCCTCCTGACCGTCCATAGACTAATATGCACATTTCTTACTTCTTCGAGGTTGTTCTTAAGGTCCACATACGAAGACTTGCGATTTCTCAATGCGCGACTCACAAGAAAACGATCATCTCGTAGTTGGGTACATGGTTTTCTTCCAGAACCAGGCTCAATCCTATAGAACATGTCTGGGACGTTCTGAAACGACGCGTGAGATCAGTACAACCGGCTCCGCAGACCATCAGAGAGCTGAAGAATGTGATTACCGCGGAGTGGGAACGTATTCCGCAAGCAAGTATCCGGGATATCCTCGCTAGCATACCCAGATGAATTCAAGCTGTGATTTCAGCTAGAGGGGGTCACACTCGATACTAAACATTTATCTGCTTTTACTTTATTAAAGAAAAACCAAACAAAACATCTTTGTTAACTTTTACTTCACGAGCATATGCACTACTAGCGAGCATACACTACTAGTGAACTTTAGCATTAAAACCCATAAATTTTATCAAAATTTTATGATAATACTGACGAAAACGATTATTTGCTAATAAATTTACAAAATTTTCAAAGTAAAACTACCTATAATTATCAAACAAACCAATAGTAACATTTGAAATGGTTCATTGCTTAGGTGCCCGTTTTTTTTGCAAATGAGTTTATATTTATTTCTATATTCTATATATATATATATATGTATATATATATATATATAATATAATGTCAGTGGCGTAACTTTACCATCGGGGGCCCGTGGCAAAATTCATAAAATGGGGCCCTTAGTAAATGTGAAAAACTTGACGTTGTAATTTCGTTTTTATGAATCAATAAGTAAGGTACAATCTATTTAAGTATATGTATGTAGAAACACTATTATATACATAAGTAGTTATTATACAGAACAGACAATAAATATGTCTTAAATATCTTTTTTTCGAGCGTTTTGTTCAGCAAAATGGTCAATGTTTAGATTTCGAGCTAAAGAACCAATCATTCTCTATCACGCTTTCTATAGCACTTTGAACGACTTGAAGTTTAGGGATTAGCCCCACAGTCAGTGGCCATATCCAAGGGCGTAGCCAGCCATGGGCTCAGGGTGGGGCAGAAGTCTAAAATAATATTTAAGTAGCAAACTATACTCATGGTTTCCCCGGTTATTTTTGGAACGATGTTCCTTATTTTTATACAAAACGGTTACACCCTATAGCACCATGTATCCACAGGGTATATCAAGTGTGCTACCGAAAACGAAGCCGGGTGGCGGTTTAAGTAACTTCAGGCACAATGCAACTAAAAATTTTGCGAAATTAAATTATAGTTTTAAAAAAAGTACCCTTTTTTATACGATTCAACTAAAAAGCAAAAAAAAAGTGATAATGAGTTTAAGATTAGAAAATGGAGTAAAATACATACATTTTATTGTTACAAAGCGTGGGGTGCTTACAACCTTTACTACATCGTATCAATCGAAAGTGTGTCGAGCAGGGTAGTTTACCTTATACTTAGAATATCTAAAATATATGCGTTGAAGGTCATACAGGTATATGCACTGACCTCGACACGTCCAGATGAAGAAGTAGAGGAGATGTAAGTGGGGCCCTACATACTTCCAAACCCTCCTTTAATGTTGTTATAGGGTATTTCAACGCAGAGTTGAAAGTGGGGCAATTTGGACATAGGCTACAGAACCCCAGGGGTAAGAGGCTGGCCGACTTTCTGGAGAAAGAGAGGCTCTTTACGATGAACTATTTTTTCCAGAAGCCGCCTTACAGGAAATGGACCTGGCTGAGTCCTGACGGTTCTACGAGAAACGAGATAGATTTCATCTTGACGACGAATAGACGGATGTTCAGTGATGTCTCTGTGATCAACAGGATGAAAACTGGCAGTGATCACCGAATGTATAGGGGCACATTGAATATCAATGTCCAATTGGAAAGGCGTCGCTTGATGAAGTCGCGCCCATATCCAAAAACCCGAGACCTTTCAACTTGAACTAACAAATCGCTTTGATTGTCAAAAGTGAAGTGGTTTGGTAAAAGCTGTCCATACGGTGGGATTTAAATATTTTAGACCTTGCCGTAGAGATAGCCCACAAAAACTCTCAATCCACACTCTTGACCTCATGGCCGAACGTCGGCCTATGGCGCTGCAGTCTTCCGTTAACGCCGAAGCATATCGGCTGCTCAATAGACCGATCTGAAAGTCCTTACGGCACGATGTTCGTGCTCATAATACTGTGAGCATTAAAGAGACAATTGAGCGGAACGGAAACTTCAGTGTTTGCAAGAGACTTGTCTATTGGGCAACGCCAGTTGTCTAGGCTGAAGACGGACGGAGGCCGCGTAGTGTCGACGAGGGCAGAGGTATTAAGGGTGATCGAGAGGTTCTACGGACAGTTTTACACCTCAGTTGCCGAATCTACTGTTAGCTCGGGCGAAGTTGATCCGACACTTTAGCGATGATATCCCGGACATCAGACTATGTGAGATTGAGACGACCCTGAAGCAACTTAAGAACAACAAGGCGCCGGGAGTGGACGGAATCATTTCAGAGCTTCTGAAAATGGGCGGAACGGCGATATTGAATGTCCTTCAGAGGCTCTTCAATTCCGCTCTCCTCGAGAGCTCAACGCCAGAGGCAAGGAGTAGGAGCATGGTGGTATTGTTCTTTAAAAAAAGGTGATATCACTTTACTGAAGAACTACAGGCCCATCTCGCTTCTGAGCCATGTCTATAAGTTGTTTTCGAGGGTCATCACAAATCGTCTCAAACGCAGGTTTGATGACTTCTAGCCTCCCAAACGAGCCGGTTTCCGAAAAGGCTTTTGTACCATAGACCACATCCATACGCTTCGGCAAGTTATACAAAAAACCGAAGAATATAACTTGCCGCTTTGTTTAGCGTTTGTGGACTATGAGAAAGCCTTTGATTCGATCGACATCGACTATCGGTACATAGAAGTGTTGAAGTGTATAGTTATGGGCCAAGTGATTAATCGGGCATTATTCATAATGCCCGGACAATATGAATAATGCCCAATAAGAGCGGGCAATGTGATTATAACCAATCAATTTATCACATTGCCCGGGCAAAAATATACGATGATATTGAATAAATTAACAACATAATAACTTTAGGTGCAGTTGCATCGTGTATGGATTGACTATTTTGTTTGTCATTATTTTCCTTAGTGTCACAAATCCAAACTGAAAGACACCAAGAAATCACACTGGTCATCGCTTAAATCATGTAAGATTGCGAATTTAATTATAATTAGAAAAGTTTTGGTAATACCTACATAACATTTCAATTTTCTAAATAATTAATATTAATTGAAAAAATAATCTGATGACACTGATTAATAAAAAATAAGATTTTTAAAATGATGGCCCAATTCGGCCCTATTAGTCAAAGGAAGCCGCCGGTCATAGTGTACTTCGTCGGATCCAACGCGGCTCGATTATTCTTCCTTTGAGGTTGCCGCCGGCCTTTGTGAGCGCGAGCCGAAAGGCGGCAATTTCTTTGTCGGTAACTTTTAGCATTTTGCAAAAGAAGACCGACATCTTGAGGTGTGTTCACACTACACACTTGATATAAATTAATTTGATTAAGTACCTACTCCAATATAAAAGTTACGTTGAAAAAAAAGATCTTATTGGACTGATAGAATGGGCCTTACTTGCTCAAGAGCTTATAATATTATTTAAATATGTCATCAACCGATCCAGTCAGTTACAAATTGCCTATTTACTTTTGCTTATTATTATATTTAACATTACTTTAATGTGTTTTGAAAATAATGTTACTTTAAAGTGATAAAATTTCTTCTAAATTCTTATACCTAGAGAAAAGTCGTCTACCATTATAGCATAGAATTTGCATATGAGATTTCTGTGAGATGAAATCAATAAACACTAAGCACTAATTTACTGCACTGGAGACCCCGTGCCCTGCAGTGGCACGTATATGAACTGATACAGTACTAATACTAATTGTTCACATGAATTATTATGAACTCAAATAGGAAAGCTTTGTATCTAATGTGAACAGGCCTTTATCTTTCAAAAATCAAAATAATAATTTATTTTATATTAGTTGAATTCGGATTGCGATCGCGTGGGCATGTATTAGTCGTGTGCATATTATTGTAAATTCGTTTTCAGTTATTTTGAGTAAATTTTATTAATTTCACTATGCTTTGAACATTAACCAATTTGATAGCTTTTGATGTAACTTGTGTTATGTGAAATGTAAAAGAAAAAGTGATTTGTGCTACCAAACTATGACAGTGTTTTCGTGCGGGTTTTGGCGGATCCTGCGCTTCCATCCTTGCCTATCAAGGTCATTACGGTTTACATTACAAGGTCAGTTAACTATTTTAGTGGTCATTAATGACAACTAACCAGCCCATATGAGTCACCGACGGCCTCCGTGGCGCAGTTGGTAAGAACTGCCTGTGAAATGAGAGACCGCGGGTTCGGTTTCTGCCCCGAGACAATTTCCATGAACCATAATTAATAATAATAATAATAATAACATGCGTTTTGTGACGCAGGCTTTTTCGGGGACCAACACAAGTCCTCGAAATTATAGGCTTTGCGTCACAGAACGCATAGACTTCTTCAAACAAAAAGTCTATGCGTGGGCGAACCGCATTCGTCGCTACAGGAGGCGATGGGATCGTTTCCAACAAAATCGCAAGTTCCAAACTGACCAAAAGAGGGTTTATAGATGTTGGGAGAATCCTCCACAAGGTGTGGTGGATAGGCGGCTTCCCAGTGCTCACGAAATGCGTGAATACTGGACGAATATCTGGTCGTCGCCTGTCTCTCACACTGAAGCCTCCTGGTTTAGTGTTGTAGATCGAGCTTGCGAGGCAATACCGGCTATGGAAACCATTTTAATCAATCCAGAAGATGTGCTAACTGCAATTAGACAGACGCAAAACTGGAAGTCACCGGGTCCGGACGGTCTGCACAACTTCTGGTTAAAATGGTTTCCAAGTTCGCATGCTCGATTGGCAGTGCAATTCCAGGATGCGCTTGAGCGGGGATCCCTTCCAGCATTTATGACAACAGGTGTTACTCACCTTCTCTTTAAGTCCGGTTGTACCACGGAACCAAAAAATTATAGACCCATCACATGCCTTCCCACTATTTATAAAGTTTTGACCTCCATAATTAGATCTAAAATTACAGACCATATAAATTCTAACCAAATTCTTTTTTCCGGCCAAACAGGTTGCATGAATGGGTCCCGTGGTACTAAGGAGCTCCTTCTCATTAACATGACCATTTGCCAACAGGCTCGTCACAACCGAAGGAATTTATCGGCTGCCTGGATAGATTATAAAAGGCCTATGATTCGGTGCCTCATACATGGCTCATGAGGGTGTTAAATTTGTATAAAATTAATACAAATTTATGCAACTTCCTTGGGTCTTGTATGGGGCAGTGGACCACTGTCCTAAGATATCCAGGTGGTACGGTTCCTCCTGATTGTGACGAGCCGATTAGAATCAAGCGGGGTATATTTCAGGGCGACAGTCTGAGTCCACTGTGGTTTTGCATGGCCCTGAATCCCCTCAGCACTCTGTTGTTGGATTCAGGGTTAGGCTACCGTCTACGGAGAGGCTCTGAGCCTATTTCTCACTTGCTTTATATGGATGACCTCAAGTTATTTGCATCGAAACAAACCGAATTGATTGAGTTGTTAAAAATAACGGATATATTTAGCAAATCAATCAATATGGATTTTGGTGTAGATAAATGTGCGGTTATCCATGTGAAGCGAGGGGAGGTTGCGGTCTTTGATGACATACTAGTCTCAGAGACTGTAAGGCTCAGATCCCTCTCCGTGACGGAAACCTACAAATATTTGGGTATGCCTGAAGCTCTAGGTATCATGGGTGCAGATGTAAAACGATCGTTGAAAGAGCGTTTTTTTAGCCGCCTGACAAAAGTACTTAACAGTTTTTTATCAGGTGGAAACAAGATTCGCGCTTTTAACGGTTGGGTTATGCCTGTACTCATGTACTCTTTTGGCATACTCAAATGGACTCAGACCGAATTGGACGCCCTGGATCGTAAAGTCCGAACTCTCCTGACTGCACATCGTATGCATCATCCACCATCATCAGTGATGAGATTGTACATCCCGCGGAGATGTGGTGGCCGAGGCATTCTTAATGCTAAGGACTTGCATAATCGCGAGGTGTGCAATCTTAGGGATTATTTCCTTCACAGTGATGTTGATATGCATAGGGTTGTAGTTATGGTAGATAAAGGATTTACCCCGCTCTATTTGGCGATTGAGAACTGGCGGAAACCTCTGGTGGTAGGCATTAAGGATCGCGAGGACATATGGAAGAGCAAAGAGCTGCACGGTCGGTTCTATCGAGCCCTTCATGGGCCTGATGTGGACCGACTAGCGTCTGTGTCTTGGCTACGCTTCGGTAACCTCTTTGGGGAAACCGAGGGTTTTGTCTTTGCAATTATGGACGAAGTTATTAAGACGAACAACTATAGGAAATACATCCTGAAGGACGGTACGGTCGACATCTGTCGGGCATGCCACCGTCCTGGCGAGTCTATCAGGCATGTTATCTCCAGTTGTTCGTATCTTGCTAACGGCGAGTATTTGCATAGACATAACCTAGTAGCCAAGATCATCAGCGACCTGTCCTCGAGCAGTGGCTGGAGAGGCGCCACGGCGCGCCGACATACCGGCTGACGCAGGTGCTCACCGGGCACGGCTGCTTCGGTGCGTACCTGTGTCGCATAGCCGGAGCGGAGGAGTCCGCCGTGTGCCACCATTGTGGCAACTGCCGTGAGGACACGGCCCAGCACACGCTAGAGGAGTGCCCAGCCTGGGACGAGGAGCGCAGCGCTCTCATCGCGGTCGTCGGAAGAGACCTTTCGCTGCCGGCCGTGGTCGCCGCCATGGTCGGCAGCCGGAGTTCGTGGCGAGCCATGCTCTCCTTCTGCGAACGTGTCATGTCGCAGAAGGAGAGCGCTGAGCGGGATCGGGAGCAGACCGATCCCGCTCGTCGCCACAGGAGACGTAGGAGGCGCCGGGACAACAACTAACCCGGCGCCGCAGAGGCCACGCGGGGCCGCCGTCCCTACCTTGGCGGCCCCCGAGACGTGACGCTACAAGCGTCTCATGCCGCGTCGCTAAGCGGCGGTGCACAAAGAGGCGGTCTTGGCGCGTCCGTTCATCGGTATCCCGGGGCCGTCTCTCAAGTGCACCGATGGTGGCCGACGCGGGGTTTTTAGTCGGTATTTCGGCGCGTATTGTGGTAGGGACCCGACCCAGCGGCCGCCCGTCC
The DNA here is from genome assembly GCA_009982885.2 of Hyles vespertilio. Taxonomy (NCBI): domain Eukaryota; kingdom Metazoa; phylum Arthropoda; class Insecta; order Lepidoptera; family Sphingidae; genus Hyles; species Hyles vespertilio. The sequence goes on along the minus strand of CM042826.1, from coordinate 22,877,044 downwards.
ACATCCACGGGCGGCACAACATCTCGCTGGGCTCGGAAGGCGCCGGTGAGTCCGACACACCCTCGCCCCTTCGGGGGTGGGATGGTCCGTAAAGGGATTTTCCCCGCGAGAAAAAAAAAAAAAAAAAAAAAAAAAAAAAAAAAAAAAAAAAAAAAAAAAGTAGCCAAGATCATACACCAGCAAATTGCCCTTCGATATGGACTTGTGACACCTGAAGTGCCATATTACCAGTATGTGCCCCAACCAGTTCTCGAAAATGGTCATGCAACGCTGTATTGGGATCGATCTATTATCACAGACAGGACTATTCCAGCCAATAAGCCTGACATTGTGATAATAGATCGATTGGCGCGTCGGGCTATACTTGTTGACGTCACCATCCCGCATGACGATAACCTTGTCAAAGCTGAAAAAGACAAAATGTCTAAATATTTAGATTGGCACACGAGGTTGCCGACATGTGGGATGTCGACTCAACAATTATTGTCCCGATTGTCGTTTCTGCTCATGGGTTGATACCAAAGAGCCTCGACCAACATCTACAGAGGCTCTCAATCGGCTGTTGGGTCAGGAGTCAGATTCAGAAGGCAGTATTGCTTGACACGGCACGTATTGTGAGGCGGTTCCTCACTTTGGGCTCCTAACCACCGGTGGCTTGGGTCTCGAGCCTCGCCATCGTTGGATAACTTTTATATTTTTATATGTATTTTGTTTTTTAATATATATATAAAAATGTAAAAAAAAGACTTAAAATAAAGAGAAATAACACCCAACAGTCACATACATAGTCCTGACCCCACATTAGGATCGAGTCTTGTGTCGTGGGTATCAGGAACTACGAGAGACTTTTCGGTCTCACAAACACCCAGACCCGAGAGAAATATTTGTGGGCCGCACAAACATTTCTCTCGGTGCGGGGATCGAACCCGCGGCCTCTCGTTTCACAGGCGGCGTCTAACCGCCTGCGCCACGGAGGCTGTCGAAATTTTTCTAATACCCGCGACACAAGATTATCATGATTATTATTCTCTTTATTTTATTTAACATATTTTTTCTATTTTTACATATATAAATTATAAAAAATATACATATAAAAATATAAAAAATAATTTATTTACCCTCCGGTGGTGAGGCTCGAAACCCAAGCCACCGGTGGTTAGGAGCCCAAAGTGAGGAACCGCCTCACAATACGTGCCGTGTCAAGCAATACTGCCTTCTGAATCTGACTTCTGACCCAACAGCCGATTGAGAGCCTCTGTAGATGTTGGTCGAGGCTCTTTGGTATCAACCCATGGGCAGAAACGACAATCGGGACAATAATTGTTGAGTCGACATCCCACATGTCGGTAACCTCGTGTGCCAAATCTAAATATTTAGACATTTTGTCTTTTTCAGCTTTGACAAGGTTATCGTCATGCGGGATGGTGACGTCAACAAGTATAGCCCGGCGCGCCAATCGATCTATTATCACAATGTCAGGCTTATTGGCTAGAATAGTCCTGTCTGTGATAATAGATCGATCCCAATACAGCGCTGCATGACCATTTTCGAGAACTGGTTGGGGCACATACTGGTAATATGGCACTTCAGGAGTCACAAGTCCATATCGAAGGGCAATTTGCTGGTGTATGATCTTGGCTACTAGGTTATGTCTATGCAAATACTCGCCGTTAGCAAGATACGAACAACCGGAAATAACATGCCTGATAGACTCGCCAGGACGGTGGCATGCCCGACAGATGTCGACCGTACCGTCCTTCAGGATGTATTTCCTATAGTTGTTCGTCTTAATAACTTCGTCCATAATTGCAAAGACAAAACCCTCGGTTTCCCCAAAGAGGTTACCGAAGCGCAGCCAAGACACAGATGCTAGTCGGTCCACATCAGGCCCATGAAGGGCTCGATAGAACCGACCGTGCAGCTCCTTGCTCTTCCATATGTCCTCGCGATCCTTAATGCCTACCACCAGAGGTTTCCGCCAGTTCTCAATCGCCAAAGAGAGCGGGGTAAATCCTTTATCTACCATAACTACAACCCTATGCATATCCACATCACTGTGAAGGAAATAATCCCTGAGATTGCACACCTCGCGATTATGCAAGTCCTTAGCATTAAGAATACCTCGGCCCCCACATCTCCGCGGGATGTACAATCTCATCACTGATGATCGTGGATGATGCATACGATGTGCAGTCAGGAGAGTTCGGACTTTACGATCCAGGGCGTCCAATTCGGTCTGAGTCCATTTGAGTATGCCAAAAGAGTATATGAGTACAGGCATAACCCAACCGTTAAAAGCGCGAATCTTGTTTCCACCGGACAAAATACTGTTAAGTACTTTTGTCAGGCGACTAAAAAAACGCTCTTTCAACGATCGTTTTACATCTGCACCCATGATACCTAGAGCCTCAGGCATACCCAAATATTTGTAGGTTTCCGTCACAGAGAGGGATCTGAGCCTTACAGTCTCTGAGACTAGTATGTCATCAGAGACCGCAAGCTCCCCTCGCTTCACATGGATAACCGCACATTTATCTACACCAAAATCCATATTGATTGAATTGCTAAATCTTTCCGTTATTTTAACAACTCAATCAATTCGGTTTGTTTCGATGCAAATAACTTAAGGTCATCCATATAGAGCAAGTGAGATATAGGCTCAGAGCCTCTCCGTAGACGGTAGCCTAACCCTGAATCCAACAACAGAGTGCTGAGGGGATTCAGGGCCATGCAAAACCACAGTGGACTCAGACTGTCGCCCTGGAATATACCCCGCTTGATTCTAATCGGCTCGTCACAGTCAGGAGGAACCGTACCACCTGGATATCTCAGGACAGTGGTCCACTGCCCCATACAAGACCCAAGGAAGTTGCATAAATTTGTATTAATTTTATACAAATTTAACACCCTCATGAGCCATGTATGAGGCACCGAATCATAGGCCTTTTTATAATCTATCCAGGCAGCCGATAAATTCCTTCGGTTGTGACGAGCCTGTTGGCAAATGGTCATGTTAATGAGAAGGAGCTCCTTAGTACCACGGGACCCATTCATGCAACCTGTTTGGCCGGAAAAAAGAATTTGGTTAGAATTTATATGGTCTCTAATTTTAGATCTAATTATGGAGGTCTAAACTTTATAAATAGTGGGTAGGCATGTGATGGGTCTATAATTTTTTGGTTCCGTGGTACAACCGGACTTAAAGAGAAGGTGAGTGACACCTGTTGTCATAAATGTTGGAAGGGATCCCCGCTCAAGCGCATTCTGGAATTGCGCTGCTAATCGAGCATGCGAACTTGGAAACCATTTTAACCAGAAGTTGTGCAGACCGTCCGGGCCCGGCGACTTCCAGTTTTGCGTCTGTCTAATTGCAGTTAGCACATCTTCTGGACTGATTAAAATGGTTTCCATAGCCGGTATTGCCTCGCAAGCTCGATCTACAACACTAAACCAGGAGGCTTCAGTGTGAGAGACAGGCGACGACCAGATATTCGTCCAGTACTCACGCATTTCGTGAGCACTAGGAAGCCGCCCATCCACCACACCTTGTGGAGGATTCTCCCAACATCTATAAACACTCTTTTGGTCAGTTTGGAACTTGCGATTTTGTTGGAAACGATCCCATCGCCTCCTGTAGCGACGAATGCGGTTCGCCCACGCATAGACTTTTTGTTTAAAGAAGTCTATGCGTTCTGTGACGCAAAGCCTATAATTTCGAGGACTTGTGTTGGTCCCCGAAAAAGCCTGCGTCACAAAACGCATAATCTTCAGCCTGCTGTTTCCTTCTTTAAAAGAAATTAGTTTGCCGATGAGAGTTCGGGCCCTGTTGATACGATCCTCGATCCTACGCTGCCAGGCAGGCACAATCACAACACCTCGAGTGGCTTTATACTCATTTGGAAATTTTATATTAGCCACTCGACATGCTGCGACGGCCGCGCAGTAAAGGATCGAATGCGTATCAACAAGATCCCGACTGGACTCCAAGTATGTAGTTAACATGGAGTCCAAAGCTCCCATCAGCGCCAAATTTCTTCTATGCGTTGGCAAACGTGGCAGACGCGGTCTACAAGACGCCGATAAAGACGCAAACTCCAAAATCGCACATTCCAAAGCTCCTCTCAGTTGCTGTTTAGCTTGGGGACTTACGTTGTCATCCAAATTGTCCGTCAGCTCGAAATCAGCAACAGGTGTTGGTGTTGGGCCTGCCGCTTGATCTCCACTGACGGGTGACACATGGTCATCCTGGACAAAACACAAGTCTGTGCGTAACCGCTCAAGTGTGTCATCATCCAACAACTTACGCCGCTGAATAAATCGCACTTGATCCGACAGTCGTTGGGACGATACATCAACCGTTGGTTCCAAAGCCTGAAACAGAGACAGCATTTTAGCGCGATACGCAGTGAGGTTAATTCCTCCCTTTGTTGCCCCAAAGTAGGCCCGCATGACATTCTCATTGATTTCTCGAGTCCATCTCATGCGGCGCACTACCCCACCGGTAGCGGGGACCGTAGGCGGGACACTCGGCCCCACAGGTCCCAAGCCCACCGCTGGAGGGGGTCGTCCTCTTCGTCGCGCAGGTCTTGGTGGCGGCGGGGACGACTGCAACTCGCCGTGTTGGCTCGACGCGTCGTTGTCCGACGTCACTTCGAATACGTCCGAAGCCGACGCCCACGACGCGGAGCTCGACGAGCTGGGAGATGTTAAATGTGCGTTCCGTTTCTTTCTGGCTTTATTATTGATCATCGTTTTGGTTTTTATTTATCATAATTTGTAAAATCCTTTGACATTGTCACACACTGTCACTCTATTATTTTTTATTATTATGAATTGTTGCTTATTTACTCTATTTCTTCGATAAAACATTATGTGATTGTAGAAAGGAATCATTTTGGTTACTATTTAGACATAAATTGTGAATATTGTGTATATATTTGATATTAAACAAAATATATATATATTTTCAAATGGATGATCTTTTGGTGTTGCCAGATTTTATTATTATGATTATTATTATTATTATGTATCTTAGTGTGGGGTTAGTACCCATGTATGTGACTGTTGACAATATTAATTTAATATCTTTTTTATGTACCCTGAGCGTTATGTACACAATCGCACGACTTATAAGTAAATAATGAGCTCTGCTTATTTATTGTTGATTGTCTACCGTTCAGTTGTAAGGTTCAATCACTTTAGCGTAATGTGTTAAGGGTTAGCATATGTAACGTTAGTTTTTTTTTCTCGGTATCTTTCTTAATATTCGCTAGCGCCATGCAAATCCGTCTTAATTAAGATGCCTTCACCATATACTATAATGTATATTGACAGGTGCGCCGTTTTCTTGTCCACCCTGTATACAACTTCCTAAACGCTGCCCAGCCAAAATGAATCCTCTTATCGGCTTCTTTTCCGAAGTTATAGCTGCCCAATTGCATTAATTTCTTGAGGCAATTATATTCCTAGATAACTTCGAGAGGCGTGCTATCGATTATAACCCCAATATTCCCGGAGCGATGAGTTCTGCACACATTTTTCCTGCTCATTCTTTACCTTCGTCTTGTTTAGGTTCATCCAGAGGACAATATGTTTGGAGGCTTCATTAAGGCTGTGCAGCAAGTACAAGAAACTTGCTGTAAAGATAGTTAATCGCTCTATTCTGCCATTCCTCCATTAGAAATTAAAAAAAATACTTTTAAATTTAAATTAATTAAGAAAATTACTGGTGGTAGGTCTCTCAAATGTGAGAGGCCATCTGGGTAGATCTATTTCTCCCGTGAAACAACACTGCGTAAATGCACTGTTGTGTTTCGGATTGAAGGACATTGTAGCCAGAGTAACTACTGGACATATTAAGATTTAACATCTTATGTCTCAGGATGGCGAGCGCAGTGGAATGTGGCTACTGTTTATGAGCGGTCGTATCGCTTACCAATAGGCGAACGGCTTGCTCGCCTCGTTATTCAACGCAATAAAAAAAAAACTTTAATTTTTAGGGCTCTCCCAAAGTACGCCACAGAGCCCAGTCTGCTACTTGATGCATCCAGTCACTGACGACCCTCATGTACAAATAGTCTCGCCGTCTGGCCAGAGGATGTCCCACGTTACTCTTGCCAAGACACGGATGCCACATGTGTGGCCAGCCCATTACTACATCAACTAACTTTCAGAGCTATGTTGGTCACCTTGGTTCTGTGACGGATCTCTTTCCATAGCACGTTGAGCGACTTTAAACTTATGGATTAGCCCCACAATCAGTCTCCAAGTTTCGGCTCCATACGTCATTACAAGGAGGACGCTCTGGTTGAATACTTTAGTCTTCAGGCTCTGTGGTATATCCGACGAAAACATGTGGTACAACTTCCTGCTGCCCCACATACTTACGTCGGCTTAGCTCAACCCAACTGAATCCTTCTATCTGCTTCCTTTTAAAAATATACCAATGTAATTTCATTCAGAATTTCTCTCCCGGTCTTCTGTACAGTCTTTCCCTCCTGTCGTGCTTGTATGAACAGAATATAAACTCTCCTGAAAACATAACTTTTCATTCACAGTCCAATTCTCTTGAGTTTCTGTGGTGTCTTTCTAGTTTTGAGGCATTTGCAGCTCTATGACTTTGAATTTGCTTCAGATGGATGCCGCCGTATTTTATCCGTACGCCGATTTTTTCCTCCAGCTCATAAATAACGATACGTTACTTCGACACCTGTAAGAAAGCGGTTGCTCAAAATTTCACAATGGCCATCTTCAGCAATATTAGGGCCGTCGTACATTCTTCGGAGGTTAACAACATGATGACTTCAGAATAATACATTTATTTATCTAGTTAATCTTACATTATGATGAATTTCGTAATTAACATTAAATGTCTGTCTGCTTACGCCTTGTCGAGCTTGAGAACGGGGGCCTGTCGAACCAGGACCCTATCAGGCTTGAAGCCCGGTCAGGCCAGGGCCCTGCCGGGCCCGGGGCCCCTTAGGCCGGGGGCCCGTGGCATTTTGCGCACTTTGCCGCCCTATTGTTACGCCACTGTATAATGTAAATGGAAAGTGATAAATACGCACTAAAGTGATTCTGCCAGGCGATCAAGTAAAAGTTGCTTAACTGACCTTTTAAAATTAATGCGAGTACTTGATGCCCTGATTCCGAGGAGGAGTGCGTTCCATAGAAGTATGGACTGAATAGGGAAAGAAGAATGTATGAAGTCTGAGTTGTGAGAAGGACAATGAAGAAGAAAATTTTTAGTTGACCGAAGGTTCCTATCGTGGTTGCTGCCTAAGTATCGAAATTGAAATGTAAGATAAGAAGGTGGGGTAGGAGACGTAAGTATAGAAAAGAGTGTAGTGAGTGCGTGTAAAGTACGATGCTGACGAATAGGTAACCATTTTAGCTGGGAGCGGTAACTGGAAACATGATCATATTTACGAAGATAGTAAGATAGTAATTTTTTTTATCATAAATTAATTATTTTACAATAATGCAAATAAGAAAGAAGAAAGAAAGAAAGAAAAATAGTTTTATTTGCCACGAGCATTAAAATGACGTACAAAACCAGGTATACAGAGGTATATATATAAAAAAATAAAACAATAAGAAATAAAGAAGCAATTATGTTGCGCTGCGGTGCAGGCCGTAGCACAACGCTGATTTTCGGTGATCACCTTGGATGACGTGCAGACGCAAGCTAACGCAAACTTAAGCCTATTATAAAAAAAAACTAAACATTAACCTAAACCTTAAATAATTATCCTAATATAAATGTACAATAAAAATATTACAAAAGCTTTACCAAAACAATAACAAAAAAAAAAACAAAAAACTATAAATTAATAATCAAAACATTAAATGTAATAAAAACAAAAACAACCGGAGCAGTCGTCAACAAGGCCATGCAACAGCGCAGTGCCCCATCCCGCTCCCGCATTCCATATATCACCATGGTGCGCGAACTAGCAGGCAACAATGCACACTACAACTCTGCAGTCTGTAGTCGCCCGGCGCCAGAGATGCTGCATGCGCACGGTCATGGCGTTATACGTTGCATTGTTAAAAAAAACAAATTACAACAATCAGTGTCACAATGTTAATACGCTTGTCCAGGGTAAGTAGCAAATTATTATAAATGTTTATAAGTAAATATATTTGCTAATAAAAGGAAGTATTTTTTACTTTAAGACGTAATCAGTGAGAGAAGACGCCACCCAACAACGCATCACAAGAGTAATTACTGCTTGTCAATCCGCCTCGATTGATGCTACAGCCACCAGCCGCTAGGAAATGGTCCCATCTTGCAAATGATTTACGAACACTAGGTAAGTACCTATCTGCCACTACTCGCGATAGTGAATTTATACTCAATTAGTGGCATCTTCCACCTATTAATGACGCCATATTGTTTGTGTAAACATATTTAAATTATAATTATGTTGTTCATTTGTTGGTCTAGCAAGATTTTTTTTAACTGAAACTTGAATGTTTCCTTTGTTTTCAGGAGTCTCATGGGTGGTGGTAGATAATTCCAGCAGCGGGTGGCCCCAAACCTGAAACAACCTCTAAAGGCTGTAGTTTTGTAGCGGGGCATCGACAGTGGATTTGATGTTGAACGAGTGGAGTAACCGTAATGTTGGGGCGTCCAGGATAATTTCGTGTACAGGTATCTCGGTGTGTGTGTTTTTATTATACCAAACATTAAAGTCGCTAGGTGTATCTTTCTACGGGCAGCCATTTTCAGTACTTTATTGTCATTTAAATAGGGGGTAATATGACTCCGACGTGGTATCTCATAACAAAACCGCGCGCACGCATTCTGGACACGTTGAATTAATTTTTCTGTACGTGATAGCAGGCAAGGTCCGTATACAGTGTCGCAATAATTAAATTTAGATAAAACTAGTGAGTCTACCAGTCGTTTTCTAATATCAGTATTGAGATGTTTCCTTATTCTGTACAGTAACTTTAACCGGTAAAAACAATTCCTGACAATAACATTAATATGATTTTCAAACGAAGTTCCGGATCGACCACCAAACCTAAATTACACGCAGTTTCTACCCTCTGAATACTATGACCCATTATTTTAATATCTGGTTTCGCTGCAATTATTTTACTCACTTGGTTTTTGCTCCTCAAGACTATGAACTTAGATTTCCGTGGGTTTAGTGTTAGGGAGTTACATGTAGACCATGCCGCAATTCTGTCAAGATCAGCGTTAAGTTTGTTTACTGCGGAAATTGTGTTGTCAGCATTAAACGACATATATAGTTGAGTGTCGTCTGCGTACACGTGATATTTCGAGGATTTAATATGATTTATCATATCAGCACTATATAATATATAAATAATAGGGCGACAACGACCCCTGGGGGACACCTCTGCCTATAGGTCGCGGGGTAGAACACAATGTTGAACCATCCTTCTTAGTAACTTCAACCCGTTGTGACCTGCCGGTTAAGTAGCTCTGAAACCATCTTATTGTATTATGCTCAAATCCATAATATGCGAGTTTCGACAGTAACAGAGGAATATTAATTGAGTCAAAAGCTCGTGAATAATCCAACAGCGTTAATATTGTCCCCTCCCCGCGATCCCGGGCTTCAAGGATGTTCCCCACAACGTCTGCTAAAGCTGTTGCAGTCCCACGACCCCTTCTAAATCCTGACTGTAAGTCCGGCAGTATACCATTAGTTTCTAGGAACTCAGTAACTTGCAGATATACCACTTTTTCCAACACCTTGGACAGACAGGCTATTATAATGGGGCGGAGATCTTTACAATTTTGTGGGTTGGTAATTTTCGGAGTTGGCCGCACTACTGCTTCCCGCCACAAATCAGGAAATTTATGTGACAATATAGATTTATTAACAATTTCTGTGATGGTCTTCAGAGAGTGCGGGAGAGTGAGTTCCAACATTTCTTTGGTAATGCCGTCAACACCTTGTGCATTTATAGAAATCTTATTTAAGATTTTGCACACTGTTGTTGAGTCTGTTGGTCTCATACCGAATTTTTCCGAACCGTATACAGTGTCGCAATAATTAAATTTAGATAAAACTAGTGAGTCTACCAGTCGTTTTCTAATATCAGTATTGAGATGTTTCCTTATTCTGTACAGTAACTTTAACCGGTAAAAACAATTCCTGACAATAACATTAATATGATTTTCAAAACGAAGTTCCGGATCGACCACCAAACCTAAATTACACGCAGTTTCTACCCTCTGAATACTATGACCCATTATTTTAATATCTGGTTTCGCTGCAATTATTTTACTCACTTGGTTTTTGCTCCTCAAGACTATGAACTTAGATTTCCGTGGGTTTAGTGTTAGGGAGTTACATGTAGACCATGCCGCAATTCTGTCAAGATCAGCGTTAAGTTTGTTTACTGCGGAAATTGTGTTGTCAGCATTAAACGACATATATAGTTGAGTGTCGTCTGCGTACACGTGATATTTCGAGGATTTAATATGATTTATCATATCAGCACTATATAATATATAAATAATAGGGCGACAACGACCCCTGGGGGACACCTCTGCCTATAGGTCGCGGGGTAGAACACAATGTTGAACCATCCTTCTTAGTAACTTCAACCCGTTGTGACCTGCCGGTTAAGTAGCTCTGAAACCATCTTATTGTATTATGCTCAAATCCATAATATGCGAGTTTCGACAGTAACAGAGGAATATTAATTGAGTCAAAAGCTCGTGAATAATCCAACAGCGTTAATATTGTCCCCTCCCCGCGATCCCGGGCTTCAAGGATGTTCCCCACAACGTCTGCTAAAGCTGTTGCAGTCCCACGACCCCTTCTAAATCCTGACTGTAAGTCCGGCAGTATACCATTAGTTTCTAGGAACTCAGTAACTTGCAGATATACCACTTTTTCCAACACCTTGGACAGACAGGCTATTATAATGGGGCGGAGATCTTTACAATTTTGTGGGTTGGTAATTTTCGGAATTGGCCGCACTACTGCTTCCCGCCACAAATCAGGAAATTTATGTGACAATATAGATTTATTAACAATTTCTGTGATGGTCTTCAGAGAGTGCGGGAGAGTGAGTTCCAACATTTCTTTGGTAATGCCGTCAACACCTTGTGCATTTATAGAAATCTTATTAAGATTTTGCACACTGTTGTTGAGTCTGTTGGTCTCATACCGAATTTTTCCGAACCGTACCGATTAAATTCGTAATATGTTAACTGTGACATTGTAACATTAAGGTCCCCGGGGACTTCCAGAAATGCCGAGTTCAAACTGTCGGGATCGTCAAACTGTCCTGAGATGTCGTTATTATTTGATGGTAGAACGTGTTTTTTAAGGTTGAACCATAGTTATTTGGAGTCGCGAATATTGTCATTTATATACTTATTAAAAAACGCCTTCTTTTCACTATGTAAACTGACTGTTGCCATACGTTTAAGGTTAAGATAATATTGTCGGTGAGTTTCTAATTTTGTATGGCGATATCGAAGTCGTGCCTTATTTCTTAGTTCAAACATTAATCTAATATTATCTGTTATCCAAGGTGTTGGCAGGGTTTTAAAGAGTTGTACTGTCGGTGATTAGCACGAGTAAAACAGCCGGTCAAGTTCACAGTTATTTTGTTACTGACGACGATTGATTGTCACTATGCGAGGCGCAGCTCGCGGGTGGGTAACAGATTTTTATTAATTGATGAGTACCTACATATCACTCTTTCCGCCTTATTTTGAACACCTAGTAAACAAAACAATAACAAAATATAACTTTTTTTTAAATGCATATTAATTAAAAATACTTAATTATTTTGTTTCTCGGACGCAGGTTGTAGCGTTGACTTGGTAGATTGGATGTTTGAGTTGATACGCCTGTATCGGTTGGAGACTCATTAGTAGTTGTAACTCCCGAAGTCGAGGCAACAACCTGTTCGGAGTCGTGGACAGCACTCTCGTGGCTCGCGTCACTCTCAGGCATCGACTCACTTTTTCCTTCTTTATCAATATTTATTTCATTTTGATTGTTGATTGCGCTTATTTTATCCGTCCCTTCTGCCAATGGTTTATCAATACTATGAGTCGATCTCTGAGAAGTGTGAAAGAATATTGGCGACTGATTATCACCGGAATACCGCAACAATTGATCTACATGTCTTGTACACAATCCGACCCCATCAACTGACACAACAAACATTCTATTTCCCAAGCTTTTCACAATATAGCCTAACTTCCATACAGATTTTTGTGACACAAAACACCTAACCCAAACTTTTTGATTTTTTACAAATAATCTGCACGATGGCGGATTCATTACGTCACCGTTATCTATGGATTTCGGTGGAAATAAAAGATCAAGTCGGCCCCTGAGCTCCCTGTTAAACATTAGTTTAGCGGGTGACTCACCCGTGCTACAATGTGGGGAGTTGCGGTATTCAAATAAAAATGATAACAATCTATCGCCTTACGCCTATCTTCTTGCAATTTATGTCGTGATTATCTTTAAAAATATATTTTATCATTTTTTTACATGTTTTAACGGAATTTTCCGCTTGACCATTACTGCAAGGGTGGTATATCGGAGATGTCATGTGCTTAACTCCGTAATTTGTACAAAAACTATTAAATTCATCATTATGTATTTTCGGATCATTGTCAGAGACGATTAGCTTAGGCAGACCGAATGTACAAAACAATTGTTTTAGTTTATTAATTAACAATGTTGTACATAATCCTTGCATTTGTACACATTCTAGCCATTTGCTGTGCGCATCTACTACAATAAGAAAGGTCATTTGTGCTATTTGCATGTAATCTATATGGATTCGCTCCCATGGCGCGGCGGGGCGCGGCCACGGCGCAGGGGGCGCACGCTGCGGCGCGGGCCTGACAGTGGCGCAGACGATGCATGCGCCCACCGCTTTCTCTATATCGCCGTCAATTCCCGGCCACCACAGTTTTGCGCGGGCGATACTCTTAGTTTTTACTATGCCAAAATGACCCCTATGTAACTCGTTTAACATCTGCTTGCGCAATGCAGATGGTATTATTATTCTATGGCCCCGCTTTACGCATCCTTTTTCCACGTCTAAGTCCGTTTTACACTTAAAATAAGGTTGTATATTTTACATTTAATTTTTTGAGGCCACCCCTTATTGATATACCTAATTACCGTTTGGAGGACCCTATCCTTATCAACCGCTTGTTTTATTTCATTAAAAGAGACAGGTAGGCTGTCATCCAAAAAATTTTAATAACGAACCTGATCGTCGACGTCACATTCCGGTGACGTTTCATTCAGAGGCGCTCGGGAGAAATAGTCCGCTACTACATTATTATGACTTGAAATATAACAAATTTCATAATTATATGCTGAAAGAAAAATAGCATATCGCTGCAATCTTGACGCCGCCATTACTGTACGTTTGTGTGTGTACCGTACGGTTTCTCCCTACCATATAAAAATTGATGGAAGTGTTTTACCCCAAACACGATGGCCGTTGCCTCTTTTTGGACTTGGCTGTAATGTCTTTCACTCGCTGAGAGTGACCTTGAAGCGAATGCTATAGGTCGTTCCTGACCTGCCTCACCCTGTTGGAGCACTGCACCGAGACCGGCCGGGCCCGCATCCACGCTCAACATGAGTCGAGCGTCGGGATCAAAATGTGTCAGCACGACAGTTCTTCTTTAATAGTAATAAACGCGCACTCTTGGGAACTTCCCCAAACCCAAGTTGCGTCTTTTCGAAGTAACTCATGCAATGGACCCAGTATTGATGATGCACGCGGTATGAAAGTTCTATAATAAGTAATCATTCCTAAGAAACGTTTTAGTTCTGTGACATTTATAGGACGAGGCGCGTCTATGATTGCTTTTATTTTCTTTGGACATGACCTTAATCCTCTTTTATCTATCACAAAACCAAGGTAAGTCACACTGTCCTTGAAGAAATCGCATTTATCCTTTTGTAATTTTAGGCCTGCGTCATGTAGCCTATGCAATACTTCCTGTAATCTAGACATATGAATTGCCTTTGTCGGACCCGTCAAACAAACATCATCCAACCAGCAACTCACTCCTTCTATACCTGAGAGCAACGTTTCCATAGTCCGCTGGAAAATGGCCGGCGCGTTAGCTAGGCCGTACACCAGCCGTGTATACTTAAAGAGGCCGTGGGGTGTATTTATCGTGGTAAGCAATTGGGAATCATCGTCTAATACCAGCTGATTATACGCGTTACTCAAATCTAATTTGGTATATTTTTCACCCCCACCCAACTTACAAAATACTTCCTCTATACGCGGCATCGGATATTTATCAATACACAAATCCCTGTTTAATGTTAACGAGTAATCGCCCGCAATTTTTATTTTTCCATCATTCTTTAGAACCGGCACTATCGGCGTTGCGTAATCGGAATGAGTCACCGGAACAAGTATACCTAACGATGTTAAACGGACAATCTCGTCATTCACTTTAGTTTTTAACGCAAATGGAATGGATCTAGATTTAAAAAATTTTGGTGTCGCTGTGTTTTTAAGCGTTAAAGATATTTTAAATTTATTAAATCTGCCTAAGCCATCGCTCCACAAATCTTTGTATTTTTTTAATAAACAGCTCATTGCGTCCTCATAACAATCTTTAATATTATAAGCATAAACGGTATTTTGGTTATCTATGGGTAAAATGTCTAACTTAAATTTATACATGAAATCACGACCAAGAAGGGGAGATCCGCCATTTTTTATTACATAAAAGCATATTTTTTGTGTTATATTGTTGTAAGTTACATTAGAGACGAAATAACCAACAGGTGTTATTCTATGGCCATTGTAAAAACACATTCTTATATAACATGTTGATAAACTCAAATGACCAAAATATTTTTTGTAAAAAATATTAGACATAGCAGATATGCTAGCCACTGAATCAACCTCCATTGTTACGTTTTTACAATCGACCCTTACTTCAATAACTATAGGTTTATAGCTAACGTACCTTATATTAAAAATATGGCATTCTTCGCAATCATCTTCACTTTGCTCGCTCCTACCGTCCACGTTTATATTATGCACACGGGCTTTACACACTTTTTTTAAGTGACCTTTCACACCACACTTTTGACATCGGTAACCTTTATATCTACACGAATCGGCACTATGATTTTGCAAGCCACACACTTCGCACCGAACCCTGGGAGAAGCTGCACCGCCATGTAGTGACGCTTGATGGGACGTTGCTGCGGCCGCCCGGCCGCTATTGCCCCTTGCACCCCCTCGCCCGGCACCACCGCTCCAATATCTGCCACTCGATTTCCCCATCTTATATATCGGCTCCTGCTTCACGGATGTCTCGCTGACTCCCAGTTCTTCCACTGATTGTTGAGCCAACCTCGCGCTTGCCGCTTTCTCGGCGACCTCTAACGCTTCCGTGAAGGTCAATTTGATGGCATCTTGATCAAAGAGCTTCTTTCGCTCCGGTCCCTTCTGCAGACCAAGAACGAAACGGTCCCTAAGCACTGTCTCCAGAGCGGAACCAAATTCACAATGACTTGCCAGGCCCCGTAAACGAGCGGCCCATTCCGCCAATGTTTCCGTAGGTTCTAGAGTTGCACTGTAGAACTGAGCACGATCCGCGAACGTGCATCTTTTTGGCTCAAAATGATTGTCCAAAGCCTTGACTAATTCGCTGTATGATAACTTCTCAACTTCTCGAGGATACACAAGGTTTCGCGCTAAACGGCATGAATCGTCCGTTAAGTGGGTAATTAAAATTGCACATTTGTTCTCCTCCTTCATCGCATTCGCTTTGAAAAACTGTTCAATACGCATACGAAATAATGTCCAATCTCCCGACTTATAATCAAAATCGGAAATATGGCCTAAATACGACATTTCACTTTATGTATTAAAGTCTACGCGGGTAATTAAATTCTCGTCGCCAAATGTACTGTCGGTGATTAGCACGAGTAAAACAGCCGGTCAAGTTCACAGTTATTTTATTACTGACGACGATTGATTGTCACTATGCGAGGCGCAGCTCGCGGGTGGGTAACAGATTTTTATTAATTGATGAGTACCTACATATCAAGAGTTTAGTTTTCTTGGGCGCGTGAACATCAAAGACTTTCGTCACATGACAATTAAAAGAAAGTACCATATCGTCCACATCCTCCAGCGCACAGATTGCGTTCCAAGGAATAGACTCTAGGTCCCTCCTAAAGTCATCGAATCGTATACTCTTAATGGGACGATAGCTAACAAACTTGCGAGGCAGCTTTTCTTTTTTGAAAATAATTTCGCATGCAACGAAGGAATGGTGGCCTAATTCCGGTATATGGTCCACGTTGGTACCTCGGAAATGCGCATCTGTACAAATTACGTCAATTAAGGTGGCACTCTCTCCGACAACATGTGTAGGTGCATTTACAATTTGAACCAAATTAAAATGCTTCAGAAACTCTATTACCTTTCTGACCTTTGAATTATTAATTTCCAACATGTTGACATTAAAATCACCCAACAACACTATATTGTCATAGGGGGCCAGTGCGCAAACGCTATCAGTGATAGCGTCCAAAAAGACATTTAGGTCAAGTCAAGGAGGCCGGTACCCTGTACCTATCAACATTTTTTTCGAGTTTGCCGTGATACTCATCCACATTTCTTCTACTTGTGGGTGATGAGGATGAGCGTTAATACGGACTCTGGTCCCTGTTTTTATATAAAACGTAACACCTCCCCCCGACCTCCACGTACATCTCTGGACGCGGTGTGTGTCGCAGCCGATATCCAGGTACCACAGGCGCTCTGCCCTCCTCTCCCCCACGCAGCCATGTTTCATTGATTGCCATGACATCAAATGAGTGACGGATCATAGCAATTATAAATTCGTCATGGTTCGTGGATAAGTATCCCGCGTTAAAAAGTCCCAATTTAATCACATGCTTATTATGTGTCATTTAGAAGCGAACGATAAACGCCTCTGTATCTGTATCTGCCCATGTACGTGCGTGCCACTGCAGCGCACGGGCGTTCTCCACAACCGACAGTACGATTGAGAGTGATAAGCACATACAATTTTTAACAAAAGTGTACCTATCAGGTCAGGGGTGCTCCTATCTAGTGGTCATGGCTTGTCCTAGAATAGGTGCTACGAGTACGCGACCTCGGCCCCCCGAGCTACTGCAGTCACTACAAACATTCCCTTCCATGACTGCAGTATCCACTCCTACAGGCCATACTCTCCTTTCTCATTATATCCTCTACTCACAAACCCTATTTCCTTTCCCCCGCTGATGATGGGCAGCAGCGTCGTCAGCGCGAGTCCCCTCCTGCGCTCGCCAACCCGCCTGCCAAGCGTGGCGAGTATTGGCAAATACCCCTCAATGGCAAATTGACCAGGCCCCCAGTCCCCGGCAGCCCCACTATTCCTGGCGATGGTAGCAGCCATGGTTACGGTGGGGCAGGGGGTGCTAAGAATCCCCGGGTTGGCCCCGGCTACCACCCCCGACGACGACTGGCCCTGGTAACACACAACATACGCACTTTGAGGACAGACGAGAAGATTGTCGAACTGGAAGAAGAATTGAGCGGGTTACACTGGGATATTCTGGGGTTATCGGAAGTCCGAAGAATCGGGGAGGATACGATAACCCTGAAGTCTGGTAACCTGCTCTTCTACCGGGGGGACGACCAACAGTCCCGAGGAGGTGTCGGATTTCTCGTCCACAGGTCTCTCATCAACAACATCGTATCCATCGAAAGTGTGTCGAGCAGGGTAGTATACCTTATACTCAGAATATCCAAAAGATATTCGTTGAAGGTCATACAGGTATACGCGCCGACCTCGACACACCCAGATGAAGAAGTAGAGGAGATGTATGAGGACATTAGTCGGGCCATACATACTTCCAAAACCTACTTCAATGTCGTTATGGGGGACTTCAACGCAAAGTTGGGCAAGAGAAGCGATGCAGAGTTGAAAGTGGGGTAATTTGGACATGGGCAACGGAACCTCAGGGGTCAGAGGCTGGCCGACTTTCTGGAAAAAGAGGGACTCTTCGCGATGAACTCTTTTTTCCAGAAGCCGCCTCACAGGAAATGGACCTGGTTGAGTCCTGACGGTTCTACGAGAAATGAGATAGATTTCATCTTGACGACGAATAGACGGATGTTCAGTGATGTCTCTGTGATCAACAGGGTGAAAAACCGGTAGTGATCACCGAATGGTTAGGGGCACATTGAATATCAACGTCCAATTAGAAAGGCGCCGCTTGATGAAGTCTACGCTCCGACCTACTCGCGCCCATATCCAAAACCCCGAGAGCTTTCAACTCGAGTTGACAAATCGCTTTGATTGTCTAAAAGAAAACCTTGCAGTGGACGAGTTAAACAGCGGTTTGGTAGAAGCTGTCCATACGGTGGGATCTAAGTATTTTAGACCTCGCCGTAGAGATAGACCACAAAAACTCTCGATCCACACTCTTGACCTCATGGCCGAACGTCGATCTTTGACGCTGCAGTCTTCCGTTGACGCCGAAGCATATCGGCGGCTCAATAGACGGATCTGGAAGTCCTTGCGACACGATGTCCGTGCTCACAATACTGTGAGCATTAAGGAGACAATTGAGCGGAACGGAGGCTCCAAAGTGTTTGCAAGAGACTTGTCTATTGGGCAAAGCCAGTTGTCTAGGCTGAAGACGGAAGACGGCCGCGTGGTATCGACGAGGGCAGAGGTATTAAGGGAGATCGAGAGGTTCTACGGACAGCTTTACACCTCGGTTGCCAAACCTACTGTTAGCCCGGCCAAAGACCCGAGAGCCGAGTTAATCCGACACTTTAGCGATGATATCCCGGACATCAGCCTGTTTGAGATTGAGATGGCCCTCAAACAACTTAAAAACAACAAGGCGCCGGGTGAGGACGGAATCACTTCAGAGCTTCTGAAAGCGGGCGGAACGCCGGTACTGAAAGTCCTTCAGAGGCTCTTCAATTCCGTTCTCCTCGAGGGCTCAACGCCGGAGGCATGGAGCAGGAGCTTGGTGGTACTGTTCTTCAAAAAAGGTGATAACACTTTGCTGAAGAACTACAGGCCCATCTCGCTCCTGAGCCATGTCTATAAGTTGTTTTCAAGGGTCATCACAAATCGTCTCGAAGGCAGGTTTGATGACTTCCAGCCTCCCGAACAAGCCGGTTTCCGAAAAGGCTTTAGTACCATAGACCATATTCATACGCTACGGCAGGTTATACAAAAAACCGAGGAGTATAACTTGCCGCTTTGTTTAGCGTTTGTGGACTATGAGAAAGCCTTTGATTCGATCGAGACCTGGGCTGTGCTACAGTCTCTTCAGCGGTGCCACATAGACTATCGGTACATCGAAGTGTTGAGGTGTATATACAACAACGCCACCATGTCGGTCCGAGTACAGGATCAGAGCACGAAGGCTATTCCACTACAGAGAGGCGTGAGACAGGGAGATGTCATATCTCCGAAACTGTTCACTGCCGCGCTGGAAAATGCCTTCAAGCTCTTGCAGTGGAAAGGATTCGGCATCAACATCAACGGCGAGTATATTACTCACCTTCGATTTGCCGACGATATTGTAGTCTTGGCAGAATCGCTGGAAGACCTTAGCACTATGCTCGAAGACCTTAATCGAGTTTCCCAACAGGTGGGTCTTAAAATGAACATGGATAAAACGAAGATCATGTCGAATATCCATGTTGTGCCCACCCCCATTGGAGTTGGGGGCTCGACTCTCGAAGTTGTAGACGAATATGTCTATTTAGGACAAGTGGTCCGGTTAGGCAGGTCCAACTTCGAGAGAGAGGTCAATCGGCGAATCCAACTCGGTTGGGCAGCGTTCGGGAAACTTCGCGACGTCTTCTCGTCCAAAATATCTCAGTGCCTAAAATCGAAAGTCTTCGATAGTTGTGTGTTACCAGTGATGACATACGGCACCGAGACGTGGCCTCTCACTGTGGGCCTCATTAAAAGGCTCAAAGTCACTCAACGAGCCATGGAGCGGGCTATGCTCGGTGTTTCCCTACGAGATCGAATCAGAAATGAGGAGATCCGTAGGAGAACCAAGGTTACCGACATAGCCCATAGGATTGGCAAGTTGAAGTGGCAGTGGGCCGGGCACATAGCTCGTAGAACCGATGGCCGTTGGGGCCGAAAGGTTCTCGAGTGGAGGCCACGTACAGGCAAGCGAAGTGTTGGACGCCCGCCTACAAGGTGGACGGACGATCTGACTAAGGTCGCAGGAAGTCGCTGGATGCAGGCCGCTTCCAACAGGTCATTGTGGAGATCATTGGGGGAGGCCTATGTTCAGCAGTGGACTTCCTGTGGCTGATATGATGATGATGATGTACCTATCAAAATAAAAGCTATATAACCGACACCTATATTAATATACACTAGTTTAATTAATATACACTGATGCATAAACGAAATTAGTAATGGATAATGATTTACCTGAGTACAGAAAGTAAATAATGTGTATAATAAAATATTCTCAATAGCATACCCATTATTCTCACAGCCACGACGTGCGGAACCACACGGAAATTGACAAGATTTCGAAACATATGCGAAAAAAGGACGTAAACTAAGTTGAATAAATTAATAATTATGACAAAAAATATTACTTGAAAAATTTAAAAAAACGGATTTAGAATGCGATCATGCGTCTGGCCCAAATAAACGCGATAAGTCTGCTTCACTACTAATGACAGAAGCTTTGTCATCCGCATTTCGTCGCGCGAGTATACGTCCATGTTTGGTCCAAATATATTTCCAACCCAGTCGTTGACCAGCTTCACGTGCGCGCCGAAATAACAGGCGGTTGACTTTAGTTAGGCGCTCGTTTAGGTAAAATCTTTGCGGACGTCCGGATAGGCCGAGATCGCCAGTATTAGCGCCCCGGCGCACCCGAGCGGCACGCAGTAACTCGTCGCGTAGACGACGCGCCAGGCGCACAGCGTTGGGTCGCGGCCTAGAGTCCACCGGGCCCGCAGCACTCGTAGCCAGGGCCGGCGTTAGGGTAGGGCGCGCACGGGCGACCGCCCAGGGGCGCCAGACCAAGAGGGGCGTCGCAGGCGCCCCTTATTTTAGCTTGTTTGTTGGGCAAGTCTCACTTATTTCAAATCCCTAAATCTAGATACAAAATCTGTCAGAATGAAATCCACTTTTCGGTTGGAGCACTGCTGATAATTTCACCAGGAATCCTAAATAATAGCATATGTTACAAATCAAGTTACATATTTTTGAGTATAAATAAGATGGCCGTGAAAATTGAGCCATCTATTAAAAACTGTAAAAACCACTTCAAAATAAAAATGCTGAAATTAATGTCATAGAATTTTCGTGATTATGGTAAGAATTAAAAATTTTGATTTAAGTAATTATTTTGTCATACTACAATCAACAATTTTCAAATTCGTTGTGAGCGAATACTAATTTCAGTAACGCTCCACTGGATATACACAGCAGCATCGTCCGCACCACTTGCGTCAGAACATTTGCATGTCGTGTCTCCATGAATCGCGCTGGAATAGTGGCAAGTCTCGGGATATCAGGCAGGGTTACAAGCTGATTTACAATGGATCTTCTACTGGCCGGAACGGGATTGCCGTAGTTTTGTTGTCTAACATCCGGGAGAATTCCTAAGTTGACATACTGCTCTCCTTCTGCGGCGATCATGGCCTGCCATGACTTCGTACTTTCGACCATGGAAGGAATTACGGCTGAGAGCAAGAGGTCCACTCCGACGGCTGCGTGAAAAGCTGCACACTCCTCTTCCAAGGCTGGACACTCCGAGTAAGTGTGCTGGGCTGTGTCCTCTGAACAGTTATCCCGATGGAAACACATAGCGGATTCTTCCCTTTTTGCCACTCTCCACAGGTATCTGCCGAAACAACCATGCCGTGATAGTTTCTGCATCAGGCAGAACGTTATCACACCGTGGCGCTTGCTCAGCCATTGGTCGAGGACAGGACGCACTGCCGCGATGATCCAAGCACTAGCACTGGGATTGACACACGGCAGCCGCGCTGAGTAAGGACCGTACAGGCTCGATCTCTCTAAAGGCCGATCGTTATCCGCGACGAGACGTCTCCTCCCGCCAGTTTTAGGCTGAGGCGAGAGGGCTTCGGCGTCAATGTCCCAGGGAAGGAAACCAGCCAGTATACTGATTATTCGCTGCGCTATCGCTCGTTGCGGCGAACTCGGGAGGAAAACACAAAACCAAACGGTGGCCCAAATGGGGAAACCGTAAAGAGTCATAGATCGGACGACTCCTACGTACAAACTTCGGCAAGGGATGCCGGGACTTTCGAGGTTTGGCATTCGTAATGCATAGGAGGATTCAGTGCTCAAAGCCTGATTCGTGTCGGACCTGGCTGTTGTGAATACGTTCTTCCAAAAGATTCCCGATCATCTCATCAAGGTAACACCGTAACCCAAAGTGGCCGAGCACCGAGCACTAAGGACAAAATGGTGGTTGCTGGATGAACCTACTGGGCGGGGTTTCCGCGATACTTTGGTCCCCCTACTGGAAAACAGTATGGATACCAAGGAAGTGGGGAAATGTGGGGTGGGATTCAGTCAACAATCTACAACCTTACGAAGTCTAAGTTCTGAAACACTAAATGCCGTCTCATCCTAATGCATTTCTCAGGAAGAAGACAAAAAGTATCTCATTCCTCTGTATGAGAAGTTGGTGACCGCGGAAGTCACCGAAGTCTATAGTTAAATCTATCGGCTCCCTATTTATTGGGAAAAGGTGACACTCAATATTACCAAATGTCGCAACTGTCAAGGATTCCCGAGGCGCCTTGTGTGGTTTGTGAGGTTGACGCGGTGAAGGAATGGTGATTGGTGGCGCTCGTACTTCCATGATTTATTTAGCATCATATATTTGAGTATGTCCTGTCGAGAATTGCCCGAATCAGGGTTATGTGGCAAGAACTGGAGAGCGGTAGTTAGGGCATTATCTCCATCAAGGCGTGAAAGCTGCTGGTACTTAACGGTGTGGACCGTTTTACTGCGCTGTTTAACCTCATCCTGGATACTAACAACCAGACCCTTGGCGGTTCAGTGCTATAACTTCCGTATATACAAGGGCAACGGCTATGTTAAGGAGTGCGGTAAATTTCGTGGCATAAAAGTGCTATACCATGAAAGTACGAAATTTCTAAACAATATGATACAATCTATTATAATTGTACAATATATTAAACAAAAAAAAACTGGATGCATTTCAATGGGAGCCAAGGGGCGCCGTATAAATCTCGCCCAGGGCGCTGGTACTGCTAAAACCGGCCCTGCTCGTAGCGTTTAGGTCACTTGCCACCAACACGATCCGCGCTCACTATATCGCGTTCCTCGAGATTGACTCCTAATTTGCTGCCTATTAGCTTCGCCGTATGTATGAGGTTCTCGTTGCGGCTTTCCGGCAAGTTGGAAATATCAAGGTCATTTGAGAGCAGTTGCTGATCACGATCGTTCAGCTGCATTTTTATAAGCCTGATTTCTTCAAAGGACTCTGACGTCTCAATATTCCGTTCCAGGGCTGCTATCCTGTCGTCCAAGGTGTCGCATTGCTCTCTCAGGGACACAAGAGACTCTTTTAGCTGGTCTCTATCTGTCTGCAATTTTACGAAGTCCTCTCAGCTCTTCTAAGAACTCCTTTCTCACCAAAACGAATTCCTCCTTGAACATCTGGCGTAATTCCACTCGCAACTCATCCTTAAAGTTATGCAGTAGACTCAGTACCTCCGTATCAGCATTACCATCTGTATCCAGAGTCTGCATGGACTCCTCGCTCACAGACACTGCTATCGGTGTTGCATCTCCCGTCACGCCTCGCAACCCCTTACGGGTACAAGTGGTACAATTCCACGAGGGAGCTACGGGACCCGAGGATGGTAATGAGCCGCATGTCCGGTGAAAATGTGTCTTACATGTACTGCAAGTAGCGGCACCTAGCGGCGACAGATATTTTGCGCAACCGCCGCACTTAGTAGATGGCATTTCTCCGTACGCAGTTATCGATCACTCCAGTAGTTTGACGTATATGACGATAGATGTCGCTATAATTTATTTTTTGTTATTTAATGTTTATAGGATTATCTTATAGTGTACAACACCATAGAGAGCTGCACTGCGATTAGGGAGAACACACACACACCGGGACGCACCGATTTTTGCACTTTTGCATAAAATGTTTAATTTTTACAATAGTTCATGTAACATAAGGTAGTTTTAACACTGTTTTTAGCTTCGATTTTTAAATTGTTAATATTAAAACTTGTACACCACTGTTAGACTGTATAACGATAAGCCTTGCTTTCTCCACTGTGTGGAACACTTTTTTGAGTAAATGACTACGAAACAAACACTTGTTTATTTTTTAAGCCGAATAAACATAGACTTAGCTCCCGTCAGCTTAACGTCCGTGACGTCACCTCCAACCACCAAATAATTAATTGAGATATTTATCCTTATGCACGCAAAAAAAAATATTATTTATACGCACAATTTTGACAGCCTCCGTGGCGCAGTTGGTTAGACGCCGCCTGTGAAACAAGAGGTCGCGTTTTCGATCCCCGCACCGAGAGAAATGTTCGTGCAGTCCACAAATATTTCTCCCGGGTCTGGGTGATCGTGAGAACGAAAAGTCTCTCGCAGTTCCTGATAACCACGACACAAGACTCGATCTTAGTGTAGGTTCAAGACTATGTGTGTGACTGTCAGGTGTATTTATAATTATATATTTAAATTTTTATTCTATCTACTCCTATGTGCGTAGGGTGGAAGCGAACAAGAGAACTTTGCGTTTCTGATGGAGTCCACGTCGATCGACTACGTGACGGAGCGCAACTGCAACGTGACCAAGGTATGTGCGTGTCAGCGCCGCGCCGGAGCTCCGTTCCGTGGCTGTTTGACTGATGGTGTTGTGGTGCGCAGGTGGGCGGGCTGCTGGACAGCAAGGGCTACGGCATCGCCATGAAGAAGGGTGAGTGTACCGTGGTGTGTGTCGTGTGTGGCGCGTAGTGTGGTGGTCGCGCGTGACGTGTGCTGTTTGTCACAGACTCGCGCTACCGGCAGGAGCTCAACCTGGCGCTGCTGAGCCTGCAGGAGGCGGGCACGCTGCGCGAGATGACCTACACCTGGTGGAAAGAGAGGAACGGTGGCGGCGCCTGCAAGGTTCTTGTTTCACCGCATTGTTTTATTGCCAGAGTAATATAATATTCATTAGGTATATAATTTTATAGGAGAAGCATGGAAGTAACGTGGAGAAAACGAAACAAATGAATTTGTGAGCGTTTGGTGTTGACACTGACATGTCATATGAATCATTACGAAGCCCTCCTTTAGAGACTATCTATCTGCCGCGCAACATAAACATGACGGAGAAAGTTAACGTTATACTCGTATAATTCTTAAGTTTAGTATTCATTTAATTAATTCGACCTTCATGTATGTAATATTATCAAAATTGCACAGTTTTCGGATTTGTTAGTCTAACTCCTCCTGAACTCGTGCCAAATTTCATAATGTATGTATGTCCGTAAGTACATATATACCTATGTGTACATATGTATGTTGTCTGTAAGAAATAGCCAAGAGCGATAAGACCGCTATCTCTACTTTTTGTAAATATTATATCGAGTTTATTTTTTCTATATGAGTGCAGTTAAGTATCGATGAATGAATAAATAATAAATACTATAAAATTTATTTATGTTAAAAAAACTAAGTTGCCAGATTCCACCCGAAAGTACAGAACTTACATTATGAGTAATACAAAATAAAAGCTTATAAAATACCTAAATCTATAACAGTTCTTTGTTAACACTGATTACATACATACGTATTACGTAACCGAAACGTGGCCTTTTACAATGTACAATGTGCATATGTACGAATGTTCAGTGGCACTCAACGCGCTTTGGAGAGGGCTGTGCCCGGTATTTCCGTAAGAGATCGAATCAGGAATGAGGAGAAGTTACCGACGTGACGCAAAGAATTACGCAAGTTGAAACAAAGACGTATCGTAAGTTTAAGTGGCCGTGAGCCGGATACATAGCGCAAAGAAGTGATGTCCGTTGCCCGTTGGGGCCGAAAACTTGTGGAGTGGAGACCACATCAAGGCACGTAGAGTATAAGGCGCCCGCCTGGAATGTGGACGGACAGCCTGGTTAAGGTTGCAGAAAATCGGTGGTTGCAGTCCGATTTCAACAGGTCGATTTAGAGATCCTTGGGGGAGGCCTATTTTCTTTATTCAGCAGTGGACTTCCTGTGGCAATTCTGACAAAATTACATACATTCACATCGAATTGATAACCTTCTTTCTTTGAAGTTGATGTTTTTGACATTTGTATTTATACTATAAAGTATAGTTTCAATACAATGATATGGTACCCGCACGTGCAGGACGACGACCAGCGTGAGAACGAGAAGCTGCGCATGTCGAACTTCGTGGGTCTGTTCCTGGTGCTGGTGGTGGGGTGCGCGCTGGGCGTGGTGGTGTCGTGCTGCGACCTGGCGTGGGCCGCGTTGCGCCGCACCGACCGCCCCGGACACTCGTTCGCCGCGCGCTTCTGGGACGAGCTGCGCTTCGTGTTCCGCTTCGAGCAGTCCGTGAAGCCCGTGCAGGTGCCCTCGCCGCGCACGCCCCCGCTATGTGTGTGTGTGTGTGTGTGTGTGTGCTGACGACGCGCGTGTGCTCGCAGGGTCCGCTCATCAAGCCGGCGAGTCGCTCGGCGCGCTCCGTGTCGTGCGGCGCGGAGGGCACGGAGGGCTCGGCGGGCGCGCGGTGCGGCGCCACGGAGAGTCCGGCCGGCGGCGGCGGCGAGGCCGAGCCGGAGCCCTCGGAGGAGCGGTGGCTGCGGCCGCGCTCGGGCTCGGCGGGCGCGCGCTCGGCGCGGCGACGCTCCTCCATGCACGCGGCGAGCGCGCGCCTCGCCCGCCACGCGCCCTCGCACTCCACCACGCCAGTGCGCCGCTGAGCCGCACGCTCGACACTCACCTGGAGTACTTACACCCAATGATGTATTAAGAAAGATGACGCATATCCATATTGTATACTAATTTTAATCTGCACACCGACGTAGTGCCCGGATGTCACTAAGGTTCCTCATTGAAAATCAGCGCTGTGGTACTGCTTATGCTGTACTGGAGTAATAAGCTGAATGAGGGTTCCTGCTGTAGGCACAAATAGTAATGGAGAATATTATTGTCTTTTGTTATCTTTATTTAAATAACACATTTTTGTTTCATTGTAAATACCTTATATCTTTATTTTCTCGGTTGGATATTTTTATTATTAATATTAATTTCTTTGTTTTGCTTTTGTATTTGTACCAATAATAAACTTTTCTTTCTTTTCTTTCTTTTCTTTCTTTTCTTTCTTTTCTTTCTTTTCTTTCTTTTCTTTCTTTTCTTTCTTTTCTTTCTTTTCTTTCTTTTCTTTCTTTTCTTTCTTTTCTATATTGCATGATGTTTAAAAACTGTCCCACTATACATATACATACTCATTTGTTAATACTTTATGGCAATTTTAGTGAATGGAATAGATTATATAGAAAGTGCGAGACGGAAAGAGATAGCATTGCGTTATCCAAACATAGAATCAAAGCGATAGAAACTACCTATTTGGTTTTATAACTATTTCATATATTAACATTTAGGTTGCTACGCGAGTCTACCTGTGGTACGCCATCCTGAAACAAAATATTTTTTTTTGCTTACAACCGTGAAAATAACGAAAATATTAATTCCCGTTTTTTATATTTGTTTATGGTAAGCATACACTGAAAATCGATATCTTATAAGTATTTTGTTTTTTTGAATGATGGCAAGTGATACGACCGCTCGTAGAGATAAGTAAAACCAAAAGGCACCTTCATTTCAAAAGCAATGCTTGGCATTCACTGCGCTCGCCATCCCGAGACATAAAGTTTTAAGTCGCAATAAGTACAGTGATTACTTTGGCGAGAATGTCCTTTAAACCGGAACATAACATGGCATTTTAACTGCCGTTTAGTGGGAGAAACAGACTTTGCGATGGATCATACCATATGAGGCGACCTCTCACATATGAGAGATCTTCCACTAGTAAACAACCGATGGTGCAGGTTTTTTTTAGGTGGATGTATATATTTGGTAGTTGTATATTTTTATTCATAATTATAATGTGCCAAACCAATATTAATCAGTTTTAAAGGCATTCAGTCACGATTCTCTGGTTTTGTTCGAACTGTGCTTAGTGCATACCCATTTACATCTCAAAAGCTCATCACGTGGAAATCTGGAAACATTCAATTATACCTATATGTAAATATATATACATTATATATACAGGGTATATCAAGACTGCTACCGAAAACGAAGCCGGGTGGCAGTTTTAAGCGACTTCAGACACAATGCAACAGAAAAGTTGAAAAAAAAGCGACAATTTTTTTTTTGTTATTTTTTTCCTATGGCCATATTTGGGTGGTAAATACATTTTTTCCTAAAATAATAGTGTATACCCTTTTATTTATAAATACTCTAAGGTATAAAAGAGTTTATATTATTATTTTAGCAAAAACTATGGATTTACCACCCAAAAATGACGATATTTAAAAAATCATAAAAATAATTGGTAGCAGTCTTGAGATACCCGGTATAGTCAATCAAAATATATGGGGAAGCTAATGTATTTTGTAATTTTCGTGGTTGGATTAAGTTATTTGTTATTAAAATAGTTCATAACAAATAACTGTTTTAAATATGATTGAATTAGAAACAATATACAACAATCCAAATCCATTCATACTTTCATCGTCAGCTTTCTGTACCATCGGTTTCGCTTCTGACTTATTAATCTATGAATCACGCTTTTTGTCCCTATCGCAATATATATATATGACAATATAAGTAAAATCTTAAAAATAATAATATAATGAAAATGAAAATGAAATGAAAATGAAAATAATTTATTGGATCCATTAAAATGTTCAACATCGTTTAGATTCAGTCATTTTTTTATCTACCACCCGGTTCGGAAAGCGGTTTTTCACTAGAGAAGAACGGGCAAGAAACTCTAGTGTTGCTCTTTTCAAAACCAGTTTACAGTTTAGTGATTATTACATAATTTACAAGTTGGTTTAAATCAGAGCAGTATATTAAAAATATTTTTAAACGGAATATTATTATATTTTTAGCAATCAGGAGTGGAGATATTTAAAAAATTATAACGATCGGTCTTTAATTTGAACAAAAATTACAAAAATAAAAATATACGTAAAAATAATGATCAGGCAGCACGTCCGTTTCGCACGGTGTCCGAATGAGTCGGGGAAAAAAAAAGAATGGCGGTGGCGCTCGGCGTTTGCTTTATGGAGGGAGGCAATGACGTCACTGATGAACGTCAGCCTCGACCACCATATCTAACACGGCCTCTCCTGACATCCTGACGTCCTCGTCAGGTGTTGTTGGCGGGCTGGCTCGGTCAACCGGATGGTTGACGGTGGGGTCCTCGGCCACTAAGCCTTCATTAGCTCGTGATGGTGGGCTAGCTCGATTTGCCAGGTCGTTGCCTTCCGGCCCCGGGTCCCCTTCGGGTTGCAACGCATCGTCAGTTTCAGAGTTATCTGTAAATTACAAGTGTTTTTGTCATTCCCTGACAAAAACTTTAGAATTTCTAAGCTTTTTAAAGATATTAAAGATTACTCGACAACTTCATTAACATTACTTTAGGTTGAGCTAGTTAGAAAGTTGTTCTAACACTCGGAACAGACGACACATTAGGCATAGGCTCCACTATTAAGCATACCATCGTGCACGATATTAGGCATAGGCTCCACTATTAAGCATACCATCGTACAAAATATTAGGCATAGGCTCCACTATTAAGCATACCATATACTGTTCATTACAGACATCAGGCATAGGCTCCTCTATTAAGCATACCTGGCTCGGTCTGTAAGCAGAGGCTCCACTATTAAGCATGCTACCAAGATAACAGTACTCACTTTCGAAGAACGATGCGCACGCCTCCGGGGTCCACTCGCCTCTCCAAGGCACAAGGAACTGTGCCGCGGCATAAGTCGCCTTGCCATACGCCCCAGCGAGGAGTTCAAGTTTGTAGCGGCCATTCTCCAGCACTTGGGTAACGCGGTAGGGTCCCCGCATACCAGGATCCAGTTTACCCAGCGACTGGGAGTATTTAATTACGAAGGCGAGATCGCCTTCTTTGTAAGTCCGTGGAGAGTGGCGGTCTTCGTTTACCCGCCTATCTTGCTCAACCTGATTTTGAGTCAACCGTTCGGCCGTCCTCCGTCTTCTTATTTCACGCAGCGACTCCCGGTTTTCAGGTGTTGCGATTGCAACATCGCGAATTAGTGCGCGAATTACTGGCGTCGCACCTTCGGAGCCGATTAGCAAATTTAAAGGAGAGTACTGGGTGGTCTTTTGTTTAGTGATATTAAGACCAGTTGCAGGCGCCATAGCTCATCAGCCCATTCGTTTTGCTTGTGGTTAACCTCGATTCTAAGCATATTTAAGACCGTGCGGACGTAACGTTCTACCTGTCCATTAGCGTGGTGCATTTCGGGAGTTATATGATGTAATTGACAACCTACTTGATTCATGAAAGAAACAAAGTCACGGGACTCAAACATTCTACCTCTATCACAGATTATCGTTTTGGGTGCCCCAAATAAGGAAATAACATTTTGAACTACCAACTTTAGTTGCTGAACATCTTGCCGAGTAATTGCAGTCAAGATGCAGTATTTAGTGAACGAGTCTATCACAATTAATATGTGCTTAAAACCACGACTAGAGGGCAATGGTCCTAGCGCATCTACATGTAAAGTGTCAAATGGGACGTCCGGCTTTGGCCAAGAAGTAATGGGTTGCAAAGGTGCACGGGGGACTCGTTTATGAGCAATACAAATCAGGCAATGGGAAATGTATTTAGAAATAAATGCTCTAAGACCGGGAAACCAAAAGTGTCTCAAGATTAAGTCTGTCGTTTTGTCGGCGCTACAGTGACCATGTTCGTCATGGAAAATACGGAGGAGACTCAACCTGTGGCCCTTAGGCATATAGCAAAGCAATCGAGGCTCTTCCCCTAAGGGTATATAACGGTAATAAAGTATGTCATTCTTTTTCACGTATCGGGTATGGTCTAACTGCCCTTCGTTTAGAGAACGAATCATTGTTTGGGTCTCATTATCAGCCGACTGAGCGATTTGAGCCCAATTACGTGGCCTGCTTATGTTATTTACAAGAGTTATTGGATTGCGGTTTAGATAATCTGCATGTGGTAGCATTACCCCCTTTCTATATTGAATATTGAAGTTAAAATCCTGCAGATACACCCACCATCTAGCTATACGTGGCAATAAATCTTTTTTGGTTTGAGTGGCCTTAAGAGCATTACAGTCAGTTACTACAGTAAATGGAATACCAACGAGGTAATGTCTAAAGTGTTTAAGGGACTTTACAACCGCGAGCGTTTCCAATTCATAAGAATGGTAACGTGCTTCAGCCCCTTGCGTTACTTGACTGTAGTACGCAACAACCCGCTTTTTACCATCCTTATGAACTTGGAGTAAAACTGAACCGTATCCTGCACTACTCGCGTCCGTATGTATTTCAGTTGGAAGCTCCGGATCGAAAATTGCAAGCACGGGCTCGCTAGTGAGACATTTTATGAGTTCTTGCCGAACATCTTCTTGTTTCTGATTCCAAACGAAATCAACATTTTTCTTTGTTAACTGAGAAATGCACGCGGTTTTGATCGAGTATCCGGCAATGTACTTCCGAAAGTACCCCGCTAAACCCAGAAATTGTCTCACTTGTCGAACGTTTTGAGGTACGGGAGAGTCTACTAAGGCCTGAACTTTACCCGGGGCAGGTCGAACCTCGCCATTTAATATTATTCTGCCTAAATATTCTATCTCTCTAGACAAAAACGAACACTTTCGTAAAGTTATTGAAAATCCTGAATTCGTCAATTTTTTCAGGACTTCCTTAAGGGTTTGCATGCCTTCTTCTACCGAGTTACTTAAAATAAGACAGTCATCGATATACACTAAAACTTTGCCAGATTCAATAAATTCACGAAGTGTCTTCGATATTATTCGTTGGTAAGCGATTGGTGCATTGGCTAGGCCGTATGGCATTTTAACGTACTCGTAATGTCCCTCGGTCGTTACGAAACCGGTTAGAGGGATAGACTCCTCATCTAAGCTGATTTGATGGAATCCCGTTGCCATATCTAATGTCGTAAAATAGCTAGCCTTGCCTAACCTATCTAGGTGATCTTCTATCAGAGGTAGAGGATACCTATCTTTGACTGTCAGCCGATTAAGAGCCCGAAAATCTACACACATTCTATCCGACCCATCTTTCTTTTTGACTAGAAGTATGGGGCTCGAATAGGGTGACTCAGACTCGCGAATAATACCTTTTGCCAAGAGATCTTGAATAATTTCGCGAACCTTTACTTTCTCGGAAAAAGACATTTTATAAGGCCGGTGATATACTGGCGAATCACTGTTCAACCGAATATGCATTTCCCAGTAGTTACTGTGGTGGTGGCAGTCCCTGATATCATAAACTGGGAATATCCTTCAAGTAATGACAACAATTTTTCAAAATCTTTGCCAGTTAAAGATGTTTTAATATCTGTTGGCTGCATATTTGATTGAACGGACGACACACTACCAAGATTTACGTCACGTGTTATACGTTGCGAATCTTTCGTCCTAATATAGGTGACACCGTCTCTATTAAGGACATCGGTCCCGACAATAATTGGCGCATTCATACATTCATCCGGAACGACTAATAAATCAACCTCAAGCGATATTTCTTCGAGTTCAATCATAAGCGTAACATACGAATTTACACGTATAATCGAATCACTAATTCCTTTCAACTGGCGATTTATCGGTTTCTTATTACACGAAAAATAGTTAACTACGCGAGCCGAAATCAACGAGACACCTAACGCTCCGCTATCTATAAGAACATCAATAGGTATACCTTGAATTATGCCAACTACTACATCGTTTTTATTCATATTGGGGGTAGAACAAAAATTAACGTTATTTTTGTTCCGAGACATATCTGACCGTTGTTTCGCAAAACAAGTCGTAATATCGTGACCTACTTTCTTACAATAAGCGCACGAGTTCTGTTTTCTATCGTCGTTAGTAGATGATGACGATGGGTGTGCATTCATACCGCCAATACTCGATGACCGCTTTGCACAATCGGATTGCTTATGTCCAACCTCTCTGCAGAGGAAACACTTAGGCCCCGATGATTTTGTCTGATGATTTTTAAAGGGCGGTTTTACATGGCCTTTATTCGAGTAATTCGATCGCGGTGGATTGAACAATTGTTTTACATTTGGTTTTGCATAAGTAGACAAACAGCTAACTAAAGTATCTGGAGTGAGGTTGGCATTAGAAGCAGATGCCTTGACAAGCGGGTCTTTTATTCCGCGAATAACGATAGCCGTTATAAGTTCGTCCGAAAGACCCTCAACCATTCGCAAACGTAATAACGATCGCCGCGCGTACTCTGCGTATGTAGAATAACTATCGGAATCGGTACACATTACCTCGAATAAAATATTCGCAACATCAACTTTCTTTACACACAACGACCTAAAATCCCTTTTAAAATTACTCCACGATCGGTCATTCGTGACCCACTCGTTAAGCCAGGTCCTAGCGTCACCTTTTAAGCAGTTTCCCACTCGCGATAAACATTCACTATCTGACCACCTATTCAAAACCTGAGCTTTTTCTACTTCTCCAAACCACTGATTAATATCATGATAGTCCGGATCAAAAT
Organism: Hyles vespertilio; assembly: GCA_009982885.2. Classification (NCBI taxonomy): domain Eukaryota; kingdom Metazoa; phylum Arthropoda; class Insecta; order Lepidoptera; family Sphingidae; genus Hyles; species Hyles vespertilio. The sequence continues at coordinate 22,843,194 of CM042826.1, read as the reverse complement.
TAGAAATGTAAAAATTTTGCGAATTAACGGACCGTAACGATTCAATTGCATCAACGATTTTCTCGGTACTTTGTATGGTAGAAGCTACGGTATTCGACCCGCTAGGCGTTTCTATTTGCCGTGACCTACCCTCTAACGCACTTAATCTCGAAACTATATTTTCCAACGTCTGACAATTCGCACGTGTTACAGATTGGTCCCGAGACCTTGAACGTTCCCGACGACGACGGTGGCTACCGCGAGACATGCTGCGTGATCGTCTACCTCGCGAATGTCGGCTGCGTGAACGCTCGGAGCGTTTTGCGTTTACTCCTTGATCGTGAAGGACTTGGCCGACCCATAACGGTTTAAAATTTAAACACTCACACAATAATTAAAATGAACACTAAATCACTACAAACAATTAGCAGGCGCGAGATACTTTATCCCACTTCTGATTTTAGCAATCAGGAGTGGAGATATTTAAAAAATTATAACGATCGGTCTTTAATTTGAACAAAAATTACAAAAATAAAAATATACGTAAAAATAATGATCAGGCAGCACGTCCGTTTCGCACGGTGTCCGAATGAGTCGGGGAAAAAAAAAGAATGGCGGTGGCGCTCGGCGTTTGCTTTATGGAGGGAGGCAATGACGTCACTGATGAACGTCAGCCTCGACCACCATATCTAACAATATTATAATTACTATGGCTGAGTGAAGCGAAGTCGCCCAGAACGAAGAATCAGTATACTCTTTTTCGCCAAAACAGTGAATAATTGCGAAAGCCTTATGTAATCCATCAATGAATCCGTTACAATGTAAGCAAATCGGATAGACCAGTCTACGCAAAATAAAATGTAACAACTAAAAAAAAGAATTAAACCAATTAACTAACAAACAATCCATCTGCCGGCAGTGTAAGCAATTTCCAAATATTACAAAACATTAAGAACATGTTTACAACTACATGAAATCAACATAATCCGCTTATCTAAATAAACTGAAATAAACAAAACTAAAGAAAGAAAAATATAGAATCACAAATATAGAAAGCAAAAAACTTAATTACATAATAAAAATATATTAAACTAGAACTATCCTTATCCAGGGTAATTAAATAAAAACAGTCAAAGACAAAAAAATCATTTCCGAACGTAATCGAACCTGTCAAATATGACATATTACGAAGTGTCATTACCATGGACGTAGTATCAAATGGACTCGACATTCGAGTTCCACCGTAAGGGACAGACATAAAGTAAAAAAAAAGCATTTTTATTTTTTATGCAAATATAATCCTATTTTTCAATGTATTCTATGAAATACTAATTGCAGATGTTGTAATAATGAACGTCTACATTTATTTTTACCAATATACTAAATAAAATGCACTTACCAGTGAGAGGTTATATTTTCATATTATCGTTTAGATCGGCTATCACAGCCAATAATAAAGCAGCACACCATACCTTTTGTCTTATAATCAGTTTCAACACTCTTTTACATACATTTTTGACCGCAAATATTCGTAAAATACTCAGTAATTCAAGTTTATAACAAACCGCACGTCTTATTTGTTTGGGTACACGCAGTGTTGCCCTACAAAATTATGTGAAACTATGACAAGGACCGCAAATTATGTTTTGTCACTTTCATTTTTAAGGTTTATGCATAAGTCTAAGTGAGATGGACTATATATGTCAAATGCATGTCAAGTCTATTGATACTATGTCTATGGTCATTACAGATTATAGGTTGAAGAACCCTTTGCCTTCCCAACAAATGGGAGAAAGTTTAAAAAAAAAAGATTATAGGTTACGTTACTTGTAGGTGGATAAAAATATTATTGACAAAAAAATAAACTAGTTTTAAATGACGGGAAACAAATTAACAAGCAGAAAATGTTGAAAAAATAAATGAGAAACATAAATAAAACAGAACAGTGATAAAATAAATACCTGGACAACACTTTTAACAAAAACAATATGACAATTAGCGTAAACAATAATAAAAACACTCCATTTCTTTGTGGCCGCTGCTCGTCTCGTCTTGGGCACTGCTGTGGCTTTCTTCGGCGGTGTCGACCTCGGAGCAGTGTCTACTTTAATCTGGCTCAGCAGACTAAGCGACATAATTCGATGCCGGACGCCAGAACTTACCACATAAACATTGCCCTCCCGGGTCCAACAGTTTGAGACGCCGAACTTCTCCCGTGCAGCCATGAATAAATCATGTCTTGTCTTGGTAAGAAACTCCGAGACAGTGATGCCGGAACCTTTCAATTTGGTTTTGTTAAACCAAAGCTGGTCCCGTGTGGAGGTATCCCGCAATTTTACAAGCACAGGCCTCTGTTTCCTAGAGGAAGACGGTCGACCCATCCTGTGACAGCGTTGGATGTCACCATCATCAAACTCATCTAATCCGACGCGTTGCTTCACGACATCCACTATCAACTGAGAAGGGTTCTCTTCCGCTGTTTCTGCAATGCCGTGGAAAAGAAGAATTTTACGCCTCCGCTGCATCCTCATGGTGTCGATGGTGGTTGCCAGAGCTTCAATTTGCTTCTGCAGGAGACATAGAGCTTGGGTAATGAAAGCCCTATGTTTGGCGAATTCTGTAGCCAAATCAGAGGAGTTTGCTGCAGGAGCCGAAGACTTTTGGAGATCAGTCTCGAAAGCATTCATCCTTTTCGGGAAAATCTTCTTTCATCTCTTCAATAGTGGTTTTCAATGCAGACTCCATAGTGCCAAGACAAAAATGTAGTGATGTGCAGAGTGTGTTGAAGGAGAAAGAGACAGGAGAAAAAACACTAAAACCGGCAAGTAGACAGCTTAGCAGGTGATTTTGAACATATAAAGTATAGAATTACACTTTAGTACTATTTTAAACAAATAAAGATTGCAGAGCAAAAATGTGTTCAACTATTCTTTTTAGTCCACGGTGGGACAGGGTGGGGCACTTGCCCCACCCTGGCTCTGGCCTCTAAGGTACCTAACCAAACCAAAAAAAATAAATTATTTAAGTTAAGAACTATCTATGGGTAGAGATAAACCTTTAAATTAACTGATTAACAAATTGGCTTACTCCCACAGCTCAAACGGCTGAAGTTAGGGACATTTTTTTAGGAATTTTAGGTTTAGGAAGGTGAGCAACGAAGCCGAGCGCTAGTTTTAGTGACTATAAACACATCGTCCAACATCCATCAGCCAAAGGAAGTCCACTGCTGAACATAGACGTCCCACGACCTTTACCAGGTTGTCTGACCTTGTGAGTGGACGCCCTACGCTGCGTTTTCCGCTACGTGGCCTCCATTCGAGAACTTTTTGGCCCCACCGACCATCAGTTCTTCGCACTATGTGCTTTGTCCATTGCCACTTCATCTTACTACTCCGGTGGGCTATGTCGGTTACTTTAGTTCTTCTACGGATCTCCTCATTTCTGATACGATCTTGTAGCGAAACCCCGAGCATAGCCTCCATAGGTCGTTGAGTGACTTTGAGCTTCCTAATAAGGACTATAGTGAGAGGCCACGTCTCGGTGACGTATCACTACTATCGAATACTTTCGATTTAAGGTACTGAGGTATTTTGGACGAGAAGACGTTGCGTAGTTTTCCGAACGCTGCCCAACCGAGTTGGATTCGACGATTGACCTCTCTCGAAGTTGGACCTGCTTAACCGGACCACTTGTCCTAAATAGACATATTCGTCTACAACTTCAAGATTCGAGCCCCCAACTCCGTTGGGGTGGGCACAACATGGACATTCGACATGATCTTCGTTTTGTCCAAGTTCATTTTAAGACCCACCTGTGGGAGACTCGATTGAGGTCTTCGAGCTTAGTGCTAAGGTATTCCAGCGATTCTGCCAAGACTACAATATCGTCGGCAAATTGAAGGTGAGTGATATACTCGCCGTTGATGTTGATGCCGAATCCTTTCCACTGCAAGAGCTTGAAGGCGTTTTTCCAGCGTGGCAGTGAACAGTTTCAGAGATATTACATCTCCCTGTTTCACGCCTCTCTGTAGTGGAATATCCTTCGTGCTCTGATCTTGTACTCGGACCGACATGGTGCCGTTGTTTATAATTCATAATAAATAAATTTATTTATTTCAATTCTATGTGATTTTACAGTCCAGGGTAAGAAATCTCTTTTAAGCAAACATTTGCTCGTGTTGAAGTGCGTGGTGGCCTGTTGGTAAACGGACTAGACGCGACTGCCAACATGTTCACGGTGGTCGCGGGTTCAAATCCCAGGGCACACCTCTGACTTTTCGAAGCCATGTGTGTATTGACAGTCAATCACCACGCACTAATACGGTGAAGGAAAACATCGTGAGGAAACCTGCATACCATAGCGATTTATAAAAATTTCTATGGTATGTAAGTCCGCCAACCCGCACTAGGCCAGCGTGGTGGACTATATGGCCTAACCACTCTCAATCGATTACAATTGTAGAGTAGGCCCGTGCCCTGCAGTGGGACGTATATGGGCTGATACAAAAAAAAACAAATTTGCTCGTGTTAGGAAATTTTGCTGTTGTTGTATATACACTTCAACACTTCTATGTACCGATAGTCGATGTCGATCGAATCATAGGCTTTCTCATAGTCCACAAACGCTAAACAAAGCGGCAAGTTATATTCTTCGGTTTTATTGTATAACTTGCCGAAGCGTATGGATGTGGTCTATGGTACAAAAGCCTTTTCGGAAACCGGCTTGTTCGGGAGGCTAGAAGTCATCAAACCTGCGTTTGAGATGATTTGTGATGACCCTCGAAAACAACTTATAGACATGGCTCAGAAGCGAGATGGGCCTGTAGTTCTTCAGTAAAGTGTTATCACCTTTTTTGAAGAACAATACCACCATGCTCCTACTCCATGCCTCTGGCGTTGAGCTCTCGAGGAGAACGGATTTGAAGAGCCTCTGAAGGACATTCAATATCGGCGTTCCGCCCGTTTTCAGAAGCTCTGAAATGATTCCGTCCACTCCCGGCGCCTTATTGTTCTTAAGTTGCTTCAGGGCCGTCTCAATCTCACATAGTCTGATGTCCGGGATATTATCGCTAAAGTGTCGGATCAACTTCGCCCTAGCTAACAGTAGATTCGGCAACCGAGGTGTAAAACTGTCCGTAGAACCTCTCGATCACCCTTAATACCTCTGCCCTCGTCGACACTACGCGGCCTCCGTCCGTCTTCAGCCTAGACAACTGGCGTTGAAAATGAAATGAAAATAATTTATTGAATCCATTAAAATGTTCAACGTCATTTAGATTCAGTCATTTTTTATCTACCACCCGGTTCGGAAAAGCGGTTTTCACTAGAGAAGAACGGGCAAGAAACTCTAGTGTTGCTCTTTTCAAAAACCGTTTACAATGTAGGGATTATTACAAATTTACAAGTTGGTTTAATCAGAGCAATTCATTAATAATTTGTTGTAAATTTACAACAAAATATTTTTATATGAATATGTTTATGTTATAATTACTATGGCCGAAAGTAGCGAAGTCACCCAGAACCAAGAATCAGTATACTCTTTTTTCGCCAAAGCAGCGAATAATTGCGAAAGCCTTATGTAATCCATCAATTAATCCGTTACAATGTAAGCAAATCGGATAGACCAGTCTACGCAAGCAGCACCCGTTCACGAGTATGACGCATGTGCCAGCCATCGGCCTCCTCAACCATGCTACAGGGAAGTGACTGACCCAGCACACGACGCCACCGCAAGCACAGACTTTTTAGCGAGCATGACATACCCAATCACTTACACAGCAAAACAACGGCAAATGTACTAAGTTACTTAAGAGCGTATACACCTTGCGCGCAAAGTCAACTATAGGTATTTCTTCGTTAATTTCACGCACACATAAGCGACCAAAGCTGTGTGCGTAGAGCTGCCGCGTCGGCTCGCTATACAATCGGCTCAAACAACTTTGATCCGTGCGCTTCAAATATTCAATTGAAATGTAACTGTAATATAATATCATAAAGATATTTTATTTGCATTATAAGTAGACAAATATTACTATGCAAGCAAAGAATAATACAAATTTTGGATACTAATCATATTTTCGTTATTATTACATTGTTAAGTTGCATTCAAATCAGTGTTCAATCAGTATACACTACGGACGTTTTATTAATCATTTCGTGTTCGAACACATAAATAGTGTTAGGGGCCTTACAACCCCTTACAATTACGAAATATATTTAATTTTATGTTACAATACATAACATAATTTAGCCTCGGTATTACATCCCATTATATTACCTGAAACATAATTTATACTCACTACAAAATCATTGTAGGTAATAAAAATGATTAAATATTTTACTACCAAAGTACTAAGAGTGGTAATCGCATTCTGCGCGTGGCTATTTTTACTACGCGCGGCATAATCGACTGCAGCCAGGCCGGAGCGACGAGCGATACGTCCTCCCTCTAGAAGGCCTTGCGGCGGTCTGATTTGATCCTAGGTTTGGGCAAAAAATATCGATATATCAAATATCGATATTTTTTCAGAAAAATATCGATATAAATTAGCGATATTTTTTCCCGCGATATATCAATTTTCGATATTTATTTTCAGATATCAAAATCGATATATTTTTTAAGCTCTGCTGTCTGCTCATGCGTCACATCATGTTTTTGACCAATCCGATTTCGTAAATTTAGAAAATATGGGTGGGTCCTCTATCTGGTCCAGACATGAGAAATTATTAAATCTGAGCATAGGTTCGTCAGAGGTTCAAAGCAGTAGCTGTGTCCCCAATGAACTGAAGCAGTATTTGGACCAACCACTTTTAGAAAGAAAATCTGATCCAATGTAATTCTGGGTAAATTGTCAACATTACACGCCGGTTCCCTCGGATATCGCTCAAAAATATTTGATTTGTCAAGCATCTTCAGTGTAATCTGAAAGAGTAGCTTCAGTGGTAAATTTGGCCGTGCCAAATGATAGGAGCAGATTAACAGGGGAACACATCAAACAAAGAGTGCTCCTGATGTCAATATCAGACAAATGCTGGTTTGGATAATGTTTTTTTATTTTGTTTTTTTTTTTTATGTCGAGCAATTCGATATTTTTTTTAAATAATAAAACTTTTGTTGAAACAGGCCAGATGTGTATTTGCTTTGAAATTTCGATAATTTTGGCAATTTTTATAAATAATTGCAAATTGGGCAAAAAATATCGATATATCGAAATATCGATATTTTTTGGGTGATATATATCGATATATTTGAAAAATATCGATACGATAAATATCGATATATTTTTCCATTTGCCCATCCCTATTTGATCCACGTCGGACAGCGTGTTTTATAGTGGTTTTTTAAAATATTTGTAGAAAACATGAAAACTAATTTTGTTGAAATATAAAAATGGTAATTTATTGATAAGATATTCTTCTATTGTAATATGCAATTGCTATAAAAAATTATGTACGATAAGTTGGTGAAAAAAAATATGTTCTTGACGAGAGTTTCTGAATAATTTCGCATTGTTAAAATTTTTATTTTTCAGGAACTAAACACAAAAAGATTATTTTTCTCAGCAAAATCCCTCCATAAGGGTCTTATTAGTCTGATAATATTTTATTTTCATCTTATATTTAGTGGTTTCGGATATCTTAAGCTTCTAAATTGCCATTTAAAGCCTAAATAACGAAACTTGTGTTGAGTAATCCTTATAGTACTCACAAATTATCCATCAATCTATAATGTTTTCCACCAAAATCCCTAGATGACAACCTTTTCTAAAATTAGTACTAATTATTTTACCTTGAAATTGTTTATTGGTGGCTATTAACTCATTTGAAAAGTCCTGTTTTTAAGCCAAAAAGCGCGTGCAGGGTATAAACGCTCTTAATTTGAATAATATTATACAGAGCACACCAATACTTCCGCTCCGAGATACTACACATTTATTTAATTTTATTCTATTCCCAAGCCTTGTTATCATCTAGATATTCAGAAATTGTATAATATGCTTTATTGCATAATTTTTGCTTGATAGTTGATTTGAATTTTGTAATCGTTAAGGCTTTAATATGACTGGGAACTTTGTTATAAAAATTTATACAGTAATCCTTAAAAGATTTGCTGATCTTGTGGAACCTAGTCTTATGAGTAGCTAGATTATTCCTATTCCTAGTATTTTTATTATGAATATCGCTAATCTTACGAAAACTTTCTTTATTTTATTTATGAACATAAATTATTTATGAACATAAATTAAATTTTCAAAAATATATTGTGATGCTACTTTCATTATATTTATCTCTTTAAATTTTTCTCTAAGAGAATATCTGGACCCTAGCGAATAAATCGATCTTATAGCTCGCTTTTGGAGAACAAAGATGGTATTAAGGTAAAGTCACCAATGCTCGACAATTTAATGAAACACTATGTTTATATGAAAATAATTATATATTTATCAAATAAAACAATCACAGCTTTTTTTAAATAAATGAAGTGTATCTTAGCGAATATTTATAAGTAATAAAATTTCTATAAATCAACATACTTTTAATTATTATTTAAAAAAAATATACATTGTCTTAAGTACCAATAGATAACATCACAAAAAAGAAAATCACCAAAAGTAGACAGTCATATGCCCTAATAGTTGACATTATGTTTAGTTAATGCAGTTAGAGTTTTAAGGGCATCAGTGTGCTCGATATACTTAATTAACTTACAATAATAATTACTTATCCATCAACCTCTAAGGTACTATCAAATTTGTACTTAATTCTATCACCAGTTATAATCATATTTGGTACGTCAAGGACTTTAATTATTTGAGATTCAATTATAGCACTGATATCCCTATCATTTTCTTTGAATACTGTTTTGGACTCATCACAAGCTACCATTGCCATAACTTCAATTTCAGTTTTAGTTACTTTTTGGACAATACAAACATATTTATAATATTTCTTTTTGCCAGGAAACTTAACGATGACATAGTCACCTCGCTTAATTCTACTTTCTTCCTCATTTCTTCCTTCCTCATTGATTTTTCCTTTGTTTTCCTCATCAGTATCTTCATCAGAAATATTTATTATTATTATTATTATACTTCATATACATTGTATACAAGGTGGACTTAATGCCAGAGGCATTATCTACCAGTCTACCTTTGGGTGATGCAGAGATTAGATCAAGTGGGCGTATAAATTTTTATAGAAAAGAGAAAAATAAATAGAAACAAATAATTAATATGTAAATACATACAAATATAGGGTCAATACATGATATACTATAGTGGATATATATAGTTATTATATGAATAATTATGACATAAATATATATCTTAAATATATATGTGTATAAATATATATATATACATAAATACATATAGTAATATATAAGTAACAAACTATTGTGATGATTCTGCAACTTCCTTAAGCAGTAAATCACGAACCTTCATTTTGAATGTGAAAACGGTTAGTGGACGTCCTGATAACGAGGGGGAGCGCATTCCACAGTAGTATCGCTTGGACTGAAAACGAGAAGTGAAGAAAATTAGAGCTGTGAGGGGGACACTTAAGAAGAAGATTATTAGACGATCGAAGATTTCTATTATGATTGGCACCTAGAAATTGAAAGCTAGAGATTAAATAGGAAGGCGGAGAAGGAGATTTAAGAAGAGAGAAGAGTGTTGTGAGAGCACGCATACTCCGGCGTTGGCGAATAGGTAACCACTTGAGTTGAGAACGGTAAGATGATATATGGTCATACTTACGAAGGCCAAAGATGAATCGAATGCAGTTATTGAGAAGCCGGTCCAGTTTATTGAGAAGATCTGCATTCAGGTCAAAATAGCACACATCACCATAGTCAATCAGGGGTAGGATCAAGGTTTGCACGAGCATTAATCTGGTCAAGAACGGGAGAAAGTTTTTGAGGCGATATAAAGAACGAAGGGCACCAGTAACTTTTTGGCAAACGGAAGTGACTTGAGCGCGCCAGCTTAATGTAGTGTCTATGAGAAGCCCTAAGTCCTTTACAGTAAGAGACCACGCTACAACTGTATTATCGAAAATTACAGGTGGAATAATAGCTGTCTCCAACCTGCTTATGAGTCGTTGACTTCCCACAATTATGGCTTGACACTTTGTAGGATTAACTGTTATGCCATATTTATGAGACCATCTTCGAATGTGTTCCAAATCACTGTTAATTTTGTCGACTGCCGTGGATACACAATCGATACTTGCCTGAGCGTAAAGCTGCAAGTCATCAGCATACAAATGGTACGCACAATGAAGGTTTTGGGTAATGAGATTAATAAAAATTGAAAACAATAAGGGAGAAAGAATGCCGCCTTGAGGAACGCCAGAGTCAAGGTCGCACCAATTCGACGAAGTCTCACCAGTACGCACCGACTGCTGCCGTCCTCGAAGATAAGAAGAAAACCAATCCAGTGCATCGGGAGAAACCATTAGATGGGAGAGGATGGATAATAGGATGTCGTGACTGACGGCATTAAAGGCATTTGAAAAGTCCACCAAGACCAGCAAAGTGACCTTGGTGTTTTCCATGCCACCCCTTATGTCGTCAGTCACTTTCAGGAGTGCGGAAACAGTGCTATGACCAGGTCTAAAGCCAGACTGCAGCGGGCTCAATAAGTTATTAGTGTACACAAACCTGGAGAGCTGCTTGTGTGCACAGGCTTCAAGCACCTTTGATAGGAACGGGAGAATGGATATAGGACGGTAGTGAGTAATGAGGGTTGGATTTGTGACTTTAGGAAGAGGGATAACATAGGCTTTCCGCCATAAAGACGGAAAATATCCCATGCTGAAGGAAGAGTTTATTATGAAGGTAAGGGCTGGGAGGAGATGGTCTAGAATCAAGACTACCATGCGACGGGTGACATTGTCGCATCCGACGGCATTAGACTTGATGGATAGGATAATCTTTTTGATTTCATCCCGACTAACTGGAGAAAAGTGAAAAGTATCTATGTTGGGATGAGGTAGGCTGGCTAAGAATTCCAGGGTTCGACACTTGACTTGATAATCCATCGATGAGGAGGATGAGAAGTGGTGATTGAGATCATTCAAATCCAACGTCCCCAGGATATCACAGCCTTATAAATATCATCCGCGCTGTTTCCAGATTCTACCCATTTTTCTTCAGTAGTTGAGCTATTATAGTCAGTATTTTTAAGTTTGTTTTTTATAATATTTTTATTTTTCTTTAATAACTTCTTGTTAGTCTTAAGTTTTCGTGCTTTTTCAGTCTCTACTTTCTTTTTTTTCCTCTCCTCGGCTCTTCTTTTTTTCTCATTCTCTAATTCAGTCTTTTTCTTATCTTTGTTTTCATGGTATTTTTGCCATTCCAAAGATGATACAACAGATGGAACCTTATCTTTCTTTCTTCCTGTAGAGTTTTGTTTAGGAGTTGGCCAAAACAATGCTCTTTTAAATGGACTAAGTATTATCATATTATCTGAATCGTTTTGAACAACTTTCTTGTGGCCTATAATGACATGATATATGTGGTTCTATCAATGATTCTGTGTTTATGGTGCCTTCAAGATTTTGAGTACTGCTTTCTTGGACTTCTTTGCAGGGAGTTTTAGGGTTTCCATTTAGGGGTAAATATTGGAACGGAAAATCCAAATTTGTAGCTTGTGATGTGGATGGCATTGTCAATGGATTGCTACTCGGGTCTGTATTAAGCGGTGGTAATATTTGAGTTGTAATGCCTTGATCTGATGTAGAATTATTCAAGGTAGAGAGATTTTCGGTAGGTGGTAAGACTTCTTTAGTTTTTGTTAGCATGTCTTCAATATTTTTATAAAATTGAAACAATGTAATATTTTCGTCAATTTTTTCTGAAGCAATATATTTGTCTAGGAAATTAAGGCCCATTTCCAGTTCTTTAACTTTCGCAATTTTTGTAATGCCATGAATTCATCTGTTGGTTGTTCTGATGCACAGCACACTGCATCAGGATTCCAGGGTGAGAGTCCACATTTACGAAACCCGTTTTGAAACATCTCAGGGGATAATGTGTTTTTAAGTACTTTGTTTAGCAATGGACAAAAATGAACTTTTCTCAAAATGGGGAAATCAATGTGTTACAAACGCCAAGACTGCACAGCAGTTTTCCAAGCGCACTTTAAGCTTCTGAAAATAGCTACATCCATGGGCTGTAAGAGATGAGTGGCATTAGGAAAGAGAGCAATTAGGATTATCCCATTTTCCGAACAAAACTTGCTCACGTGGAATGACATGTGTGGTGTGTGCCCATCCATAAAAAGTATGACTGGTTTTTGAATACCATTATCATTCAACCATTTATCAAATATATTGCAGATATATTCATAGAATGTCTCCATCGTCATCCAACCACTGTCAGACCGTCCAATACCCCAAGTTACAGGAATAGACAAACTTAATTCTCTTGGTATTCGTAGATACTTAAAAACAACCATGGGCGGTAGAACTTGACCAGCAGCATTACCACCTAAAAGCACTGTGAAACATTCTTTTTCGTCCGAGTTAATTTACTGGTACACCAATTTTTGGCCTTTAGCTGCTAGTACCTTGTTCCCTTTTGGATTCAAGAAAAATGCAGTCTCATCCATGTTAAAAATTCGATGAGGTTCAGCCAAAATATTTAAGTAATTGTTTTCTTCAAGATACGTGCTCACTTCTTCAAACCAATTCATTAACTGTGACGTTGTGACTGAAGCTCTGGATGAAGTTAAATTTTGAGGCTGCCTAGAGATAAGCTCTGGGTGCCGTCTTAAAAAACTGTTGTACCATTTTTTACCAGGCCTACCATCTTTAAAAGGAGTTTCTAAATTCAAATCATCAACAATTTTTTTCACACTGTCTTGTAAGTTCTCTTTGCGTATTGGGAAACCTAGTTTCACCATTGTTTTAGCCCACTTTACAAGCAAAGCTTCAGTATCATCTGAGATGTAGCATGTTCTTCCCATTTTTTGTTTAATGGGTGTCTTACCCTTTACATTATTCAGCAAAGTTACCCTAGGTACCCCAAATTTTTTTGCCGCAGTTGACGTCGGAACTCCTCGTCTGCATTCTTGAATAGCGGCTTGCATATGAGCCTCAGAGTAACGAAACATTTGTCCTTTTATTGGTGGCATACTTATGAGTCTGGAACAATAGAACCAATAATTGACATCATGTATACCCCAATAATAGACACCATGTCTACCTTTAGTTAAAGTGATCCAAAGTTGTTAATATCTCTACAGTAATCTTTTCATTGGGAATAGAGTTCAAAATCAAACCGAATCTGACATAAGAGTTAAATATCTTGAAACACCAATGGATGACACGCCTGCCATCTATTGGATTTTCAATATTTTTTTATACCAATAGTAGACATGTCATAATTTGTCAGAAAAATATTAGCAAACACAAGAAAAACACGTTTATCACAAACTCAACTAATCATTGATACATTGACAAATGAGTAAAAGTACATTCATAAACAAATATCGATTCAAAACTCACCTTAAAATTTTGGCGTCCTTAACCTAAAAAATAAGAAAAGGCGGGATGCGGGCTCACTCGCTGACATAATTGACAAGGACTGACGACATTTTGAAATTTCGTTCAGAATCTGATTGGGAGTTTTTGAGAACAATTCATAGATGGTGCTAGGTGTCCTATGATATTGTAATAAGAGTTATTTACTAAAATTGTTTTTAATACATGAACATTTCTTCGTAGGTGTCATCCTTTAGGTCACTGTCTGGCATTGGTGACTTTACCTTAATGTCAGCAGCACCACCCCACAATGAAATTCCATAACTCATCAGACTATGAAAGTAGGCAAAATATACCAACCGAGCTGTATCAATATCAGTCAATTGGCGAATTTTACCCACCGCAAAGACTGCGGCGCTCAGCTTTTTAGCTAGAGCGACTAAGTGAGAGCCCCACTGAAGTTTGGGATCTAATGTAATTCCCAAAAACTTAGTTGTATCCACAAGTCTCAACTCATCCCCATTCAAATTAGTGTTAGCATTAACTTTTTTGACATTAGGTGTCACAAACCTTATACATTTAATTTTTTGGCTATTTAATAACAAATTGTTAATGCTAAACCAATGTACTATTTTTGAGAGGGTGTGGTTTACGTCGTCAATATCAGGATTATGTCGATTTACTTTAAGAGCGTTTATACCCTGCACGCGCTTTTTGGCTTAAAAACAGGACTTTTCAAATGAGTTAATAGCCATCAATAAACAATTTAAAGGAAAAATAATTATTACTAATTTTAGAAAAGGTTGTCATCTAGGGATTTTGATGGAAAACATTATAGATTGATGGATAATTTGTGAGTACTATTACTGAACACAAGTTTCGTTATTTAGGCTTTAAATGGCAATTTAGAAGCTTAAGATATCCGAAACCACTAAATATAAGATGAAAATAAAAATATTATCAGACTAATAAGACCCTTATGGAGGGATTTTGCTGAGAAAAATAATCTTTTTGTGTTTAGTTCCTGAAAAAAAATTTAAACAATGCGAAATTATTCAGAAACTCTCGTCAAGAACATTTTTTTTTTCACTAACTTATCGTACATAATGTTTTATAGCAATTACATATTATAATAGAAAAACATCTTATCAATAAATTACCATTTTTATATTGCAACAAAATTAGTTTTCATGTTTTCTACAAATATTTTAAAAACCACTATAAAACACGCTGTCCGACGTGGATCAAATCAGACCGCCGCAAGGCCTTCTAGAGGGAGGACGTATCGCTCGTCGCTCCGGCCTAACTGCAGTCGATTTTTGCCGCGCGTAGTAAAAATAGCCACGCGCGGACTGCGATTACCACATCTTAGTACTTTGGTAGTAAAATATTTAATTATTTTTATTACCTACAATGATTTTGTAGTGAGTATAAATTATGTTTCAGGTAATATAATGGGATGTAATTCCGAGGATAAATTATGTTATGTATTGTAATATAAAATTAAATATATTTCGTAATTGTAAGGGGTTGTAAGGCCCCTAACACTATTTATGTGTTCGAACACGAAATGTTTAATAAAACGTCCATAGTGTCTACTGATTGAACACTGATTTGAATGCAACTTAACAATGTAATAATAACGAAAATATGATTAGTATTTAAATTTGTATTATTCTTTGCTTGCACAGTAATATTTGTCTACTTATAATTCAAATAAAATATTTTTATGATAATATATTACAGTTACATTTCAACTGAATATTTGAAGCGCACGGATCAAAGTTGTTTGAGCCGATTGTATAGCGAGCCGACGCGGCAGCTCTACGCACACAGCTTTGGTCGCTTATGTGTGCGTGAAATTAACGAAGAAATACCTATAGTTGACTTTGCGCGCAAGGTGTATACGCTCTTAACTATTAGTGAAGTATCATCAGCAAACAACACTACCTCACAGTTGTCCCTTATAAAAAAAGGTGTCATTAATGTAAATTAAAAATAGAAACGGTCCAAGAATCGAGCCTTGTGGAACTCCCATAGTTACGGCAGACCCAGGAAATCTTATTCCGTTGACATCAACACCAATAGACAAGTCTCTTGCAAACACTTTGAAGCTTCCGTTCCGCTCAATTGTCTCTTTAATGCTCACAGTATTGTGAGCACGGACATTGTGCCGTAAGGACTTTCAGATCGGTCTATTGAGCAACCGATATGCTTCGGCGTTAACGGAAGACTGCAGCGCCATAGGCCGACGTTCGGCCATGAGGTCAAGAGTGTGGATTGAGAGTTTTTGTGGGCTATCTCTACGGCAAGGTCTAAAATATTTAAATCCCACCGTATGGACAGCTTTTACCAAACCACTTCACTTTTGACAATCAAAGCGATTTGTTAGTTCAAGTTGAAAGGTCTCGGGGTTTTGGATATGGGCGCGACTTCATCAAGCGACGCCTTTCTAATTGGACATTGATATTCAATGTGCCCCTATCCATTTGGTGATCACTGCCAGTTTTCATCCTGTTGATCACAGAGACATCTGTGACTGAACATCCGTCTATTCGTCGTCAAGATGAAATCTATCTCGTTTCTCGTAGAACCGTCAGGACTCAGCCAGGTCCATTTCCTGTAAGGCGGCTTCTGGAAAAAATAGTTCATCGTAAAGAGCCTCTCTTTCTCCAGAAAGTCGGCCAGCCTCTTACCCCTGGGGTTCTGTAGCCTATGTCCAAATTGCCCCACTTTCAACTCTGCGTTGAAATACCCTGTAACAATATTAAAGGAGGGTTTGGAAGTATGTAGGGCCGCACTTACATCTCCTCTACTTCTTCATCTGGACGTGTCGAAGTCGGTGCATATACCTGTATGACCTTCAACGAATATATTTTTGATATTCTAAGTACCTATAAGGTAAACTACCCTGCTCGACACACTTTCGATTGATACGATGTAGTAAAGGTTGTAAGCACCCCACGCTTTGTAACAATAAAATGTATGTATTTTACTCCATTTTCTAATCTTAAACTCATTATCATTGTTTTGGTTTTTAGTTGAATCGTATAAAAAAGCGTACTTTTTTAAAACTATAATTTAATTTCGCAAAATTTTTAGTTGCATTGTGCCTGAAGTTACTTAAACCGCCACCCGGCTTCGTTTTCGGTAGCACACTTGATATACCCTGTGGATACATGGTGCTATAGGGTGTAACCGTTTTGTATGAAAATAAGGAACTTCGTTCCAAAAATAACCGGGGAAACCATGAGTATAGTTTGCTACTTAAATATTATTTTAGACTTCTGCCCCACCCTGAGCCCATGGCTGGCTACGTCCATGGATTTGACTATGTATATTTACCAATTACTACTAAAATTGACCGTACTGATTAAGTTTATATTACATTTATTTATTTATTCTTAACTGCACATAAAGAGGACAACATTAACATATAACATACAATAAAAAGTACAGAAGGCGGTCTTATCGCTCTAGGCGATTTCTTAAACATTATATTTGTTAATTATAAAAAATATATATTATTTTTATAACTTAAGAAATAAAATTTTATTACAGTTCCTTCACTAATTAATCGAAAGGAACTTCGTTCCATCCGGGTGTCTGCTGACACCTCTCAAGTTTTTTTTTGCAATTTATGTTTTTTTTTGTACCAATTTGATTTATGACATTTGATGAAAATTAGAAATTGTCGCAACGTTTCCCACTTAATTTTGAGCTTCAGCGTATTCTTAGTTTTTACTATAGCTTTTAACATATTATTATGTATTTGGACATTTTATTGCCTCTATTAGAGTTAAATAAAAAGTATGACATCATCTATCTATATCTATATATATATATACAACGTTGATGCGACCGATGGGCATTTCTTTAAACTGCATATACTAAGTACCATTTTGAAGCCCTGTTCTAAAAATTAATTAAATAGGAGCAGTAGTTTAGTCATAAATGATTTTTTATGTTTTTGCTCCATTTGTACACGATGTAGCTTTTCTAACAGCTGATTACGCCCAACGCATGGTCATTCACCTTAAAACGATAGATCGTACCAAAATCTGCGCGTTGTTGCCGCTCTTACACAAGTCATACAATAATAAGTACACGACAATAACACGCGCCGCGCGCGACTTTGCCGATTTGTTATCTATTCGTATCTGCAGGTCAATGAAATTTATTTACACAGGATGGTTGCGTACTATTTGGAAGCTATTTAGTTTGTTTCAAACAAACAAAATCTCATTTTGGTACTATTAATAAAGTTAAAGCCTTTGATCGTGTAGATCACATGATTCTGTTATGCAAACTGTATGAACTAGGTATTCGAGGAAACCTACTACGGTGGATGGAGTCATATTTGCGGAATCGATCTCAGGCAGTCATTGTAGGTGGCTTTCGCTCCGACTTTATTGAAATTACTTCCGGTATTCCTCAGGGTTCAATTTTAGGTCCCCTTCTGTACGCATCATACTTATATGACGTAGATCAATGTTTGCATCATGCTAAATTTCTCATGTACGCTGATGACACAAAAATATTCATGAAAATAAAGGATCACAATGACTGCATAAAACTTCAAGCAGATCTTGATCGACTTAGTGATTATTATGAAAGAAACCGTATTGGCATTAACGTCAGTAAATGCCACTTTGTGTCTTTCACCCGAAAAAGAAGCCCCGTATCATTTAACTATCAAATATGTAAAAGTAACATAAAGAAAGAACAACTAGTCAAAGATTTAGGCGTACTACTAGATGTAAAACTCACATTCTCCGAACATATTGATACTATAGTTCAAAAATCTTATAAAAACCTTGGATTTATCTTGCGAGTTAGTAGACCATTCACACTAAACAACTGTTATGTAAAAAGCATCCTTGAATATTGCAGTATTATCTGGAACCCTTGTTATATCACATACTCCCATAATATTGAAAAAATACAGTATAAATTTATTAAACACCTCAATTACAGGACACATAAACATTTCGACAATTACAGTGATTCCTGCAGCCATCACAAACTTATTAGCCTTCAAAACAGACGTACAGTTATGGACATGGCATTTCTACATGGCGTATGCAATGCATACATTGACTGTCCTAATCTCTGGGATAAAATGCTACGTTTTTATACTCCAAAACATCATACACGAAATCCGAGCCTGTTTGCAGTCCCTCACTCATCTACGAATTATGCACAGAATTCAATAGTTAGTCGCTTACAAAGAGTTTATAATAAGAAGTATCTATCAATAGATATTTTTCACGATAGCAAAATAACATTTAAAACAAACATTGTAAAACTCCTTCACGAAGACAATGTATGAACACATAGAAACACATATGAACATCCACATATTTGCACACAACACACACACACACACACACACAACACACACACCACACACACACACACACACACACACACACACACACACACACACACACACACACACACACACACACACACACACACACACACACACACACACACACACACACACAAACACACACACACTCACACACACACACACACACACACACACACACACACACACACTCACACACACACACACACACACACACACACACACACACACACACACACACACACACACACACACACACACACACACACACACACACACCACACACACACACACACACACACACACACACACACACACACACACACACACACACAATCACACCCATCCTAAAAATATATTGTGTTATTATCTGTATTATTTTAACAACTTTTCGACTGCCTATGATTATATAAGTTATGTTTTTAAAATGTAAATCCATCATTGGCCGTAAGATAAGCACACCAGTTGTATTATATTAGTATTAAGGGCTGTGGATTTTGTTGAATAAAGAAAATAAAAATAAAATAAAATAAAATTATTTTTTGTGCCGTGCCGAATTAATACCAAGGACGTATAGCATACAAAGTGTAATTTAATGCCCATCGGTCGCATGAACGTTGTATATATCTATATACAGGGTATATCAAGACTGCTACCGAAAACGAAGCCAGGTGGTAGTTTAAGCGACTTCAGACACAATGCAACAGAAAAAGTTGCAAAAAAAACCGACAAAATTTTTTTTGTTATTTTTTTCCTATGGCCATATTTGGGTGGTAAATACATTTTTTCCTAAAATAATAGTATATACCCTTTTATTTATAAATACTCTAAGGTATAAAAGAGTTTAAATTATTATTTAAGCAAAAACTATGGATTTACCACCCAAAAATAACAATATTTAAAAAATCATAAAAAAAAATTGTCGCGTTTCTAGGCGAAATTTTTAATTGCATTGTGTTTGTAGCCACTAAAACTACCACCCGGCTTCGTTTTCGGTAGCAGTCTTGATATACCCTGTATATAAAAGAGGAACTTGACTGACTGACTGACTGACGTATCAACGCACAGCCGAAACTACTAAAGCTAGGAACCTGAAATTTCACACAAAAGTTCCTATTGTGACGTAGGGTAGCACTAAGAAGGGATTTTTGGGTGAAAAGGGTAAAAACCTGTTGTATGGAAAATCGAAACCGTTAGAGTTCCAATTCTCAAACTTTGCAGTTTAGTTAGCCAATCTAAGACAAATATAGCTGTATACTTCGTTTTTCTAAAATCAACCTTAAAGGGGTAAAAATAAGGGTTCAAATTTTGGAGAACGAACTATCAACGCACAGCCGTAACTACTAGAGTTAGAAAAGTGAAATTTTACACAAGGGTACCTATTATAATGTAGAGAAGAACTAAGAAATGATTTTTAGAAATTCAACACCTAAGAGAGTGAAAGGGTTAAAAACTGTTGTATGAAAAATCGAAACCGTTAAAGCTACAATAATCAAATTTTGCACTTTAATTATTTAATAAATTACCGCATACTTTATTTATCTAAAATTAACCCTAAACAGGTAAAAAAAGGGGTGAAATGTTGTAGAACCTAACTGTCGCATCAACACACAGCCAACATTACTGAAACTACTAACTTGTGGTGTAGTAGTGTGTAAGCCATGCATGCATGTATGTTATATAGACCTAAGACCTATATTATGTGTCATTTGTAATCGATTAGAGTCAGTAATAAATCATATTCAAGCCCGAACACTCGTTTCAATAACAAAGCTCCCTACATGGCGACCCTTGCCATATTTGGCATGCGTCGCGCCGGTACACACACACAGGAGTAATGTTGCGTTTCAAGAGTGATTTTAAATAATTGAACTTTGATCCGAAATGACTACTGAAAATTACTCTGGGATGACAAGCTGTAAGAAGATATAATATTTCTAAAGAATCCTACAATAATTCTGGATAAGATGTGCCAATCTAAAGTTGACCAGGAGACGGTTTACTTAAACCAGAATGCAGCTGGATCAAATAATGCCCAAGTGGAAGAATTAAAAATGCACATTTCGAGTCATTCCATCATACTGGTGACTATATGCATTATATTGGGTCTTGGAGCTATTTATCTTATATGGAAACAATATAAGAAATGCCACCATTCCTGGATTAGCGACCAGATTACACTGAATAATTTGCGCCGATCGTTCAGCCGTACCAGGGAAAATCGGGGAGAAGACAGCGGCGTGCGTGTTCCAACGAAATAAAAGTGAATTCGTCTTTGTGTTTAGTGATATTAAAAAGGAAAAAGTGCAAAATCTAATAGTGAGGTAGCAATGTTGTACGTATTTTTATTTTGGCAAAAATAAAATTATGGACATTAGAATTAAAGACATTAAAATTAGAGACATTAAAATTATGTGTAAATTATAGTTTACAAATCATTTTATTGTAGTGAATCACTTGTGTGAAGTAAGATCGTGTTCCAATGTATCAACTTACCACTCATGGCCCCTACTATGGTAACAAACGGCAATTTGGTATGTATTCATATTGTTTTGTGAGAGGTAATGGAAAATCAATTACGTGAATGCTTAGATGAACTTCAGTTAATACGAAAATATTTAATTAAGAAAGGAAAATCTAGGTTTAAAGGCAATGTTATTAGGAATAAATTATCAGAAACAGAAAGTGTATATAAAAAGAGCACAGAATTAATTCAATTTCTACTGCCAAAAAAGGGTCTAAAACCGAATTTTGTAAATCTTTAACTTGTTGGAAAATGAAATAAAATTGAACTACTAATTATTAACTTATGTTCAGAAAACATTTCAGATAGCGATAGCGATAGTGAATTTTGTAAAGCAAGTTCATTTTCAGAAACCATCATGGATTTCGATTTTAAGACTGCTTGTAGTTTGATTCCTATCATGAACGGTAGAGAAAATAACACCAAAAATATCATTGACACCATAGAAATGTATGCAGATACTTTGTCCGAAACAGGGAAGAATACTCTTATTAAATTTGTTTTGAAAAGTAGATTAACGGAAAATGCGAAGCTACGTATGTCCACTGAGTATACATCTACAAAAGACCTTGTCAAAGATTTGCGTAACATCCTTATAGTTAAACAATCATTTACTGCATTACAATCATGCCTGCAAAGCACTAAACAAGGCTGGCGTTTAATTGACCAATACGGGACTGATTTAGAAAAATTATTACTAATTTGACAATATCACAAGCGGATGGTAATTCGGAAAATTATGCTGTGTTAAAACCAATAAATGAAAAAATCGCCATTAAACGATTTGCAGATGGGTTGAGCGACTCCCGGCTGAGTACAATAATTGCAGCACGAAACTACAGTAGTTTGACGGACGCTATACAGGCTGCAAAAGACGAGGAGTTGACAGCGGCATCTACTTCAACAGGTGAAAAAAGGTAAGTTGCATGCAAATAATAACTCTTACCACCGGTCATCGTACAACCAGCAGCCACGCGGAAATCAGAATTGTTATTCTCATTACAAGCCTTCAAATAATTACAACAGAGGTAATTTTAATAATTATTCGAATAACCTTGGTAGAGGACATTTCAATAATTATCGTGCGAGATCATTCCATAACTCTCAGGGTGGAAATAATAATATATTTGGTGAGCGAGTTAACCGACTATCAAACGAGAATCGATCGAGATACAAAACTCATAGTAGTGGTAATCAGCATCGTTTGTTTTATACCGAACAAATAGATCCAAATGAATCTGTGACATCAGAAAATAATGAAATAAAGTTTTTTCGACCTTAAACATTATATACTAACATTAACGGGTAAATCAAATATTTTTGGTTAGTAGATACTGGAGCATCCATTAGTGTGATAAAGAAAGATGCATTACCTAGCGACAGTATTGTAAATAAAGATGAGACTACCATAAATGGTATTGGAGGTCAGATTCAATCGATTGGATTTAGTCATCTTAGTCTGATTCATCATAGTGACGAACATAGTGTCACATTTGACACCAAGTTTTATGTTTTCGATAACATACCATTAAAGGCTGATGGAATTTTAGGTTTAGATTTTCTTTGTTGTTATGCAGCGGATATTAATTTAAAGAATAACATGATTACTTTGTTTAAAAATGAAATTGAATATTATACATTATTGCTTCATAACTCAATAGATTACTCTAAAGAAATGCTACATATTCCAGCGCGTAGTGAATCAATTCATTATTTGCTTTTGGAAACTAAGTTAAGAAATGATTGCTTTATCAATAGTAGAGAGTTGGCAGAGAATGTTTTTCTCGCTGGATGCATAGGTACAATAAAGAATAATAGGATACCTGTAAAAATTTTAAATACCAGTGAAGACGATGTTGTAATACCAACGTTTCAACCAGAAATATTTTCACTTCAAGATTATGATTTATGTAATTTTAAATGTACCGATAATAACTTAGAGCGAGCAAAAATTTTATTAGATATTTTAAAGTTAGATCATCTCAATTTGGAAGAACGAGAATCAATTCAGCAATTGTGTTCTAAATATTCAGATGTTTTCTTTCTACCTGGAGACAAATTAACGACTACGAACATTTATGAGCAATCAATAACAATAAAACCGAATACTAGCCCTGCATACATCAAACAGTACAGACTACCTCATTCTTTGAAAGATGAAGTTAATAAACAAATAGAAGATATGATTAATAATGACATAATAGAGGAAGCGAAAAGCGAATGGTCTAGTCCTATCTTGTTAGTTCCTAAGAAAACCGAAGGAAATGAGAAAAAATGGAGATTGGTCGTAGACTACCGTAAATTGAATGATTGCATTGTAGACGATAAATTCCCTTTACCAAATATTACTGAAATTCTTGACTCACTTTCTGGCTCTATCTATTTTTCACATTTAGATCTCAATCAAGGCTATTACCAAGTCGCTTTAGACAAAAGGAGTAGAAAATATACTGCGTTCACTACGAACACTGGGCAGTACCAGATGAAGAGGTTACCGATGGGTCTTAAAACAAGTCCAAGTGCATTTAGTAGGGTCATGTCAGTAGCTATGTCTGGGTTAACATATGACAGATGTTTTATATATTTAGATGACTTGATAGTTTTTGGTAGAAATTTAGAGAACCATAGCAAAAACTTAACTGAAGTTTTAGAAAGACTGAGAAAGGTTAACTTGAAATTGAATCCAAAAAAATCTATATTTTTAAAAAAAGAAATTCTTTACTTAGGACACTTAGTAACAGCAAACGGAGTTTTACCTGACCCAGCAAAAGTGGAAGTATTACAGAGATATCCTGTACCAATAAATACAGATGAAGTAAAAAGATTTGTAGCTTTTTGTAATTACTACAGAAAATTTATTAAGAACTTTGCAAACCTAACTTACTCTTTAAATAAATTAACCCGAAAAAATGAACCGTTTATATGGACTGACGAATGTCAAAATGCATTCGAAACATTGAAACATGTTTTAACAAGTCCACCAGTTTAAAATTTCCAGATTTTTCTGAAAATAACGAATTTACTATTCAAACAGATGCATCAGGTACAGCTATAGGAGCAGTTTTGAGTAATAAAAATATGAAACCAGTGGCATATGCTAGCAGACCACTTAATAAATCTGAACTTAACTACCCAACTATCCAAAAGGAGCTAGTTGCTATTGTATGGGCTGTAAAATACTTTAGGCCTTATGTGTTTGGCAAACCATTCACCATAATGACGGATCACAGACCGTTAATATATTTATTTTCAATGAAGGATCCCTCTAGTAGACTACTGAAATTCAGATTGATATTAGAGGAGTATAATTTTAAAATTGTACATGTAAAAGGTAAAAATAATAATGTAGCAGATGCATTATCCAGAATTAATATAACAGTAGATATGTTAAAAGAAATGAATGAAGAAATAATGTTAGTAACGACTAGAGCACAGAGAAGACAGTTAGATAAACAGTTAAATGAACGTATTTTGAGTAAATCAGACGAACAGTGGCCTGATCAACCACAGGTAGTAGAAGTACTAAAAATACCGAATGATTCTGTGGAAATGGTTTTTATAGGTAGCAAGGAATTATACCAATTGAGGAGACAGAATAAAGTTGAAAAGGAAAAGGAATGTTTTATTTATAGTCGTCAAAGGAAAATGTTATATATTAACCTAAACTTTCAGGCACAATTTACGCGAGCCGAATTTGTGACGAAGTTAGGCGAATTTTGTAAATATATAAATATAAATGAACTATGCATAGTAAAAACTAAAGAGTGTGAGAGTTTTATTAAAGATGTGTTAAGAGAAATAAGAGATAACAAAAATTGGACCGGTCCACGAATTTATGTATTGAGAGGAGTTAGGAGAATTAATGATGAAGAAGAAAAGAACTATATATTACATGATTTCCATTTATTGCCCACCGCAGGTCATGCAGGTGTACGCAGAATGACTAATAACATTAAAAGGAAATTTTATTGGCCAGGCTTAGATAATGATGTGAAACATTTTGTGAGTAAATGTGTAAAATGCCAGAAAATGAAACATTGTAGATATGTCAAGGCGCCCATGGCAATTACTTCAACAGCATCTAGTGCTTTTGAAAAGATTTATCTAGACGTCGTAGGTCCGTTAGAAAAAGATATGGAAGAAAATGTTTACATTTTAACGCTACAGTGTGAGCTTACTAAATTTGTAGAGGCTTATCCTTTAAAACATAAGGATACGGTAAGTGTAGCGAAAGTTTTTTGTTCATAATTTTATTTTAAGATATGGGATACCAAACATAATTGCAACTGATCGTGGTACGGAGTTCGTCTCGTCAGTAATGGAACAGGTGCGTAAATTATTAGGTATAAGCAAATTAACATCCACAGCATATCACCATCAATCCATTGGTGCACTTGAAAATTCTCACAATAGTCTAAATACATTTTTGCGCATACAGTGTGATGGTCATAAAGAAACATGGAGTCAATGGGTACAATATTGGTGTTATAGTTTTAATAATACTGTTCATACAGAAACAAAGTACACGCCCTTTGAATTGGTATTGGTAAGTTATTAATATGAAAATTTGTAGTTCACCACTTATTTTAAACGAAAAATAATAGTGTGAACTACTATTAGAAAAAAACACTAATGCGGTGAAATAAGGGTGACATTATATTATGTGAAAATCAGAACCACTGAATCTGATTTATGTATGTTATCAAAATTATTTATTTGCAAATCTTTCGCAGAGCTTACAGTGTAATGTTGTTGAAGCGATATAATGTGTTGCTTTTACGTCCGTATTATTATAATATACACGCAGACGAAGTTGCGGGCAAAGGCTAGTCTATATATATATATAAGAGGAACCTGACTGACTGACCGACTGACTGACCGACTGACTGACTGACGTACCAACGCACTGCCGAAACTAGCAAACACAGCTAGGAACGTGAAATTTTGCACAGAGGTTTCTATTGTAACGTAGGGACTAAGGATTTTTGAAAATTCAACCCTACAGGGGTGAAAATGGTTAAAAACTATTGTATGGAAAATCGAAACCGTTTGAGTTACAATTGTCAAACTTTGCAGTTTCGTTAGCCAATCAAAAACAAATATAACTGCATAATTAGTTTTTCTAAAAATAAGTCTTGAGAGGTTAAAATAAGGGTTGAAGTGTTGCGAGACAAGGGTGATTTAATGACTGTCTAATCAACGCACAGCTAAAACTACTAAGGCTAGAAACGTGAAATTTTACACAACGATTTCTATTGTGATGTAAGGTAGCACTAAGAAGGGATTTTTGGAAATTCAGCCCCTAAGGGGGTGAAAAGGGTAAAAACTGTTGTACAGAAAATCGAAACTGTTAGTGTTACAATTCTCAAACTTTGCAGTTTTGCTAGCCAATTGACAAATATAACTGCATACTTAGTTTTTCAAATTTTGCAGAACCGATCTATCGGATCAACGCACAGTCGGAACTACTGGAGCTAGTGAACTTCAGCCCCTAAGGGGATGAAAAGGAAAAAACGGTTGTATGGAGAATCTAAGCCGTTCAAGCTAGAATTCTCAAACTTTGCAAGTTAGTTAGCCTTTCAAAAACAAATATAACTGCATACTTAATTATTCTAAAATTAACCCTAAATGGGTATAAATAAGGGTTGAATTTTTGAAGTACCGAACTATCTGATCAACGCACAGCCGGAACTACTGGATTTAAAAAGGTGAAATTTAGCACAAGGGTTCCTATTATGATGTAGAGTAGCACTATGTAAGATTTTTTTGGAAATTCAACCCCTAAGGGAGTGAAAAGGGTTAAAAACTGTTGTATGGAAAATTTTAAACCGTTGAAATTGCAAATATTAAACTTGACACTTAGGTTACTCATCTAGGAACCAGAGTAACTGCACATTTTTATTCCTAGGTATAATTAACCCTAAATGAGTTAAAATAGGGGTTGAAGTGTTGTATGCAAAATCGAAACACTGAAGTTATTGATATCAAAATTTCTTTAACGGTGCTTGGTGTGATCACATTGCGTGCCACTGCCATCCTGGCATACAGGAGTTACGGTGGTGGGTGTGAGAGCGGGACAGTCTCCAAGTCACATAATCCTCATTAGTGATGGATTGAAACATTCGTTCTATTTCCCTCTTCTTATAATATTTTTTTTTTAATTAGTAACGTGATATCATACACAGCGGTTGAATACAAGTATCAACATCATTTAATTCTAGGTACTTTTTGAAACAAAACTATTATTTACGGATTTTATCGCGAATTTTGTTTAATTTTACATTTCTGACTTCCCGACGTTTCGATTACTCTACAGCTTTCGTGGTCACGGATCTGACTGAGGTATTAGTCATCCGCCGTGTGACTGCTACAATTCAACTACCCTTAATTTACAATTATTAAATTAAAAAGTTAATTTAAATAGTAAGTCTGTATTTGCGTTACGATCGCGATAAAATCCGTAAATAATTGTTTTATTTCAATAAGTAACTTGCGCCTAAACCTAAGAAATCATTATCTAGGTATTATTATTGAGCACTGCAGACTTTCGTCATCGATATATTTATTTAAAAATAATTTATACGGTTAAAGGAATAAAATGGGATTTCCTTAGGGCCAAACACGTTATTGTTGGGCTGTAGTTAGGTACGAATGTGTTTTAGATAAGGAAACGTGCTGTATCAGCCCATATACGATCCACTGCAGGGCACGGGCCTCCTCTACAATCGAGAGTGGTTAAGCCATATAGTCCACCCCGCTGGCCTAGTGCGGGTTGGCGGACTTACATACCATAGAAATTCTTATAAATCGCTATGGTATGCAGGTTTCCTCACGATGTTTTCCTTCACCGTTTTAGTCCGTGATGATTGACTATCAATACACACATGACTCCGAAAAGTCAGAGGTGTGCCCTGGGATTCGAACTCGCGACCACCGTGAACATGTAGGCAGCCGCGTCTAGTCCATTTACCAACAGGCCACCACGCACGTAAATACAGGGTATATCAAGACTGCTACCGAAAACGAAGCCGTGTGGTAGTTTAGGCGACTTCAGACACAATGCAACAAAAAAAGTTGCAAAAAAAAGCGACATTTTTTTTGTTATTTTTTCCTATGGCCATATTTGGGTGGTAAATACATTTTTTCCTAAAATAATAGTGTATACCCTTTTATTTATAAATACTCTAAGGTATAAAAGAGTTTAAATTATTATTTTAGCAAAAACTATGGATTTACCACCCAAAAATGACGATGTTTAAAAAATAATAAAAATAATTCGCGTTTCTATGCGAAATTTTTAATTGCATTGTGTTTGTAGCCACTAAACTACCACCCGGCTTCGTTTTCGGTAGCAGTCTTGAGATACCCAGTATACGTACCTACATAATATTATTTTATAAAATATAATAAAAAATAACTAATGTAAGTAATTGATATACATTTCGTGCCCTGTGGAAGTTTGAACCATAAAAGTTCCAGCAGAAAATCCTTGTACGGCCTTTATAGTGTCAGATGTACGCCATATGAATGTGGGTCTTCGCGTTCCCCGCTGTAGCAGCGGCGAGCAGCGCGTGCCGATCTTTATTGGGTGCGGGTGATGGTGATCTCAGCAGCTTCTTATGAATAATTGAGTACGGAAATGACGTGAGCGGCGCTGGGCGGGCGCGGGGCGAGCTGACAACGATCGCAAGCGAGCCGTACCCGGCCCGGCGGCGTGCTGGAGCCGGCGGTGCGGCGGCGCGGCGGCGGGCGGGGTGCGCGCGCCGGCCGCCGCGCACGCGCGATCCTATCGAGCGGAGAGCGAGCAGCTCCGGCCGCCAGTCCGCCCCCAGCCGCGCCATGGAGCCGCAGGGCGCGGAGCCGAGCGTCGACGCGCCTCTCGCGCCACCCGTGCCGCCAGCACGGCCACTCGTCAACCCCGACGAGTATGGCGAAGTGGACACCACCAGGTGCGACTACCACCGACGCCGCTGTGCCGTCGCCGAGGCGCCCGGGCTCGCCCCGCCGCTGCTCCCACTGCCCCTGCATAACACCAACTCTCACACCAGCTTCCAACTATATTATTATTATAATTGTCGCTTTGCCAAGTCTGGGTAACCGTGACATGACCGTGCGTTGCCTGGTTCGAACCCCAGGTTCCATGGTTTCATTTGAGTAAATTGATTTTTTTTATTCTAGAAGCCGTTTTCTCTGGGATTTTGGGGTATGTGTCATATGTCCGATGTGTACCTACGTATGTTACCTACACTATGAAGCGATAATTTACTGGATGCAGTTATCTGCGCCTTCCCCTTCACGAATGTAAGTGCAACCGTGGGGGTTATTAGGTTTTATATTAGCATACAAATATGTTTATCCTACAAGCTGTATTTGATAATAATATGGGAGTACGATGGCTGCAGTGAGATTTGTGCGAATGCGTAGTAGCGGAGTTCACAGTACAGTACAGTATTGATAAAGTGCGGGCGCAGTCCCCTGCGCAGGCCGAGCTCAGCGCTCGTGTAATTCAGCGCATTGCGTTTTTCGCGTGAATCTCATTGAATTATAAAAGTGAGCGGTGTGCGGGGGTGCGCCGGCTCGCCCGCGCGCCTCAGTGACCGAGTGTGCGTGTGTCGCAGGTACCCGGCGCCCAAGGACGCGACGCACAAAGTGCGGGGCCGCAGCGACCTGCTGGAGCTCATGTGCGGCGCGGACGCAGTGGACCCCGAGCTGCTCACCGTTAAGACCTTCTATTTCTTCTTCTACTCGGCGTTCGGCTCGCTGTTCCCGCTGATGGGCGTGTACTTCAAACAGATGGGCATGAACGCCGGCCAGTGCGGCTTGCTCATAGGCACGCGGCCCTTCGTGGAATTTTTGTCGGCGCCGTTCTGGGGCGGGCTCGCGGACCGCTGGCGCAAGGGCCGCACGTTGCTGCTGGCGTCGCTCGGCGCGTGGATCGTGTTCACGCTGCCGCTGAGCTGGGTGCAGCCGAAGCCAGTGTCTTGCGTGCACCCGCTCAACGACACCGCCTACAACCTCACCGTGCCCAAGTATGACGAGGACTGGAGCACACCGCCGCGCTCCTTCCACGGCCTCAGCACGCCGCGCGAAGGCTCCCCGCTACCCGTCAGCGACGCGCTCAACTACAATCCCAAGGCCAACGGCGACTGGGTTACGCCACTGCACTCCTTCATCGTGTACCGCACGCCTGACATACAGAAGACTTTCTTCCTATTGCTGCTTCTCGTGGTCATCGGGGAGTTCTTCAGCGCGCCGGCGATCACTCTCGCGGACTCCGCCGTCATCACTCTACTGGGAGAAGACGCCGACAGGTACCAAGTCACCCCGGGCGTGTGCACTCTTAGTCGCTCACGGAATCTTGCGCTCGATGACACGGTTGATGATGTCGGTTCGCAGGTACGGACACCAGCGCATGTTCGGCTCTCTGGGCTGGGGCCTGGCGATGTTCTTCGTGGGCATCGCACTCGACCACAGCACGGCGTTCAGTTCGCATCCGTGCGGCGGCCCGCAGCGCTTCGAGAAGAACTACACCATCTGCTTCGCCACGTTCTCGGTACTGATGGGCGCCGCGCTCATTACCGCCACACAGGTACCTTTCTTTTGACTACAATTACATTCAAGGAGAAGCGAAAACATACGCGTCAATCACATTTAAACGAAAGAACATTAAAATATCGCAATAAGTTATTTTTGTTCAGATAAGATTCAAATACGAATTCGTGAGCGAGGAGCCGGTGGCGCCGCCGCCGCCCTCCGAGCCCACGCACGAGGAGAAGCTGCAACAGCAACTGGCGCAGCAGCTGCAACTGCCCGGCCTCGACACCAGCGCGCCCGCGCCGCGCCAGCCCGACCTCGAGCACGCCAAGGTACGCCGGCGCCGGGGCGGGGAGGCACGGGGAGGCATGGGGAGGCGGCGAGGTGCTCACTACTTATCTGTCGGCAGGTGTTCGCGCAGACGACGCGCGAGATGCCCGAGTGGGTCACCGTGCTACGGCAGTTTCAAAACGTGAAGGCGGCATCGTTCCTTTTCGTGGCTTGGTTTATGGGCTTCGGCATCGGCCTCATTTTCACCTTCCTCTTTTGGCATTTACAAGTGAGTATGGACATTTTTGAGGAATCTCTTATAAGATACACCTAACAAATGAAATACATAATATTAATGTTATGAATTATCAGGACATAGGTGGTTCTCCAACTCTGTTCGGCGTCGCTTCCGTGATCAACCACATCTCAGAAATCTTCGCGTATTTCTTCAGCTTCAAACTCATCACACAGATGGGCCATGTGAAGGTCGGTCCTTATGTTCCTAAATCATAATGTTTATTTGCATACATTACATGCATAGTCACTTAAACTATCACATGGCTTCGGTTTCGATGGCAGTCTGGCTATATCCTGTATATATCTATAAATCTATACAGGGTATATCAAGACTGCTATCGAAAACGAAGCCGGGTGGTAGTTTAAGTGACTTCAGACACCATGCAACAGAAAAAGTTGCAAAAAAAGCGACAATTTTTTTTTTTCATATGGCCATATTTGGGTGGTAAATACATTTTTTTCCTAAAATTATATACCTAACGTGACGATACGTCCCGCTTTAGGCGGGACAGTCCCGTTTTCAGGAAGTCTGTCCCGGTGTCCCCAACAAGGCCGACATCGTCCCGCTCTTGCAAACGGACCAAACAATAATTTAAATGTACATATTTCTCGCTCGAAATGCTTTACTGAACGACTACTAAAAACCGTGGGGTCGTATTTTCAACATTTTCGCAAAAAACGCAACGCAGACTTAATAAACTTTTCCACAACTATTGAGTACGTTAAGTGTCTTTTTTTTTTTTTTTTTTTTTTTTTTTTTTTTTAACGAGAGTAAAGCTCCTTTAGCCTTCCTTCCGACACTCGGGGGAGATCGGAAGGGGCGTGTCGGGGTCTCCGGCCTTCCAGCCTGTTATCAGGCTGGGTCCCTACCGAGATCTAAAAAGATCTTTTGCCGGCATACCGACTAAAACCTCTCGGTGGCCATCACGCGCGTTATGGGTGACAGGCGATGTGGACAGGCGAATGGCGCCCATTTAACTCGCCGTGTCACCCGGCGCACAGCCAAATATGGCTCCTCACATGTTGGGAGGGCGCAGATGCCCCCTCTTTCCCTACTTCGGACGCCCATGGTGAGATGGGCGTCCGCGACAGACACGAGGCCACACGTTCTGCCGCCCATCTCGGGGTCACTCCCGACGTGAGCACACAGCCCCCGCTGTGTGCTTAGCGACCCCGATGACCCCTTTTAGTCGCCTCTTACGACAGGCAGGGGATACCGTGGTGGAATTCTGGCGCCCCTTGACCACTGGGCGGGGCGCCGGGTCAGCCATTGTCATTCACCCGGCGCCTCCTTCTCGGTTGGCGGCGGCGGGTGGGATCGTTCCGCTCACGATCCCGCCCCGCGCTCTCCTTCTGCGAGATGATGATCTCACAGAAGGTAAGCATGGCCTGCCATGACCTCCTACTCTCAACCATGGAAGGAATCACGGCTGAGAGTGAGAGGTCCTCTCCGAACGTTAAGTGTCTGCCTGAAAGTAACGCACCTATCGAAAGAGTTTTTTCTCACATTATCAAAATGTGGACAAGTGATAAAACACAGGTGAATGTCGCAGTAATGAAAGTTATTTTGATTACGGAAATAAATATAAATAAATCCAGTACTAAGTTTCACACATCTAAAAACGAAACCCGATGTTTTGAAACAATTTGTTCAGCCGACAAATTTACAAAAATACGATTTTGATTATTATTTTATGTTATACAATATTCTATGATAACAACTTGTAAAACACTAAAAACTTTGAAATAAAACTATTATTTACGGATTTTATCGCGGATTTGATTTAATTTTTACATTGTTTGAGTTCCCGACGTTTCGATTACTTTACAGCTTTCGTGGTCACGGAGCGGACTGAGGTATTAGACGTCCGCTCTGTGATTATTACAATTCAACTACCCTTATTTTTACAATTATTAATTTAAAAAATTAATTTAAATAGCTAGTCTGTATTTGCGATCCGATCTACGCAGAAGTACTAAAAACTTTATTATGATTATTATTTAATTCCACTGATGTCCCGCTCTGGCACAAAAAATAAATGGTCACGTTATATATACCCTTTTATTTATAAATACTCTAAGGTATAAAGAGTTTAAATTCTTATTTTAGCAAAAACTATGGATTTACCACCCAAAAATGACGATATTTAAAAAATCATAAAAAATAATTGTTGCGTTTCTTAGCGACATTTTTAGTTGCATTGTGTTTGTAGTCACTAAAACTACCACCTGGCTTCGTTTTCGGTAGCAGTCT
Source organism: Hyles vespertilio (assembly GCA_009982885.2). Classification (NCBI taxonomy): domain Eukaryota; kingdom Metazoa; phylum Arthropoda; class Insecta; order Lepidoptera; family Sphingidae; genus Hyles; species Hyles vespertilio. The sequence continues at coordinate 22,809,475 of CM042826.1, read as the reverse complement.
TGAGATACCCAGTATATGTATCCAGTATCCACGATAGATATATCACATATTATACGAGAAAGTATGCAAGTGCGTGGTGGCCTCTTGGTAAACGGATCAGACGGAGCTAACCAACATGCTCACGATCGTTGCAGGTTCAAATCCCAGAGCACACCTCCGACTTTTCGCAGTCATGTGTATTGATAGTCATAGTCATCACTATAAGCGTCAAAATCAATGTCGATAAGTTCTCTTTTTCTAAACGAATGAATTAGAACGAATAACGAACTTGGCCAAGCACAGGCTGTGGGTTGCCTAATATATAGTTAAGAAAGCCACGTTGATTCGCTTGCGCGGCGCAGGTGCTGTGCCTGGGCCTGGCCGGCAACGTGCTGCGTTTCCTGTACATCGCGTGGCTGTGGGACCCGTGGTGGGTGCTGCCCTTCGAGTTCGTGCAGGGCGTGACGCACGCGGCCGTGTGGGCGGCGTGCTGCTCATACATCGCGCACGGCGCCCCGCCCGGCCTCCGCTCCTCCGCTCAAGGAGTGTTGCAAGGTCTCGCACGACTCTCTCGCGCGGCTCCCGCGAACCGTTCGTAGCGCTCACGAGGCGGGTGCTCGCAGGTCTGCACCACGGGCTGGGGCGCGGCTGCGGCGCCGTGCTGGGTGGCATCGCGGTCGCCAAGTGGGGCACCACGCGCACCTTCGCCGGCTACGGGCTGCTGTGCTCCGTGGTGTTGGCCGCGTTCGCGTTCATCAACTTCCGCGGCGGCGTGGAGGCGGGCGCCGGGCCCGGCTCGGAGGAGGAGGCGCGCGCCGTGGCCGAGGTGGGCGTGCTGGCGCCGCACGGCGTGCCCTCCAACCCGCTGCCGCGCGCGCTCTCCTCCACGCGCCTCGCCGACCTCGCGCACCACGACTCGTACGGCGCCACGCAGGTACCCGCTCACCACACACGCACACACACACATACACAGGCCGCGCGTCACACACTGACTCGCCGACATTGCCGCGTTGCAGAGCTACAGTGGCGCGGAGAGCCTGAGCGTGCCGGGCCAGGCGGCGGCGCCGCGCCCCACCAACCCGTTCCTGGCGGAGCAGCAGGCCGCGCCCGCCTACAGATAAGCGTGCCGCGCCTGCGACCGCCGCCGCGTTTGTTATTGAGCCGCTTCTGTCTTCTAGCGACCACCACGCGCTGTGGTCACAGCGATGCAATGTTTGTACTATCGCGGCGATACGCTCATGTTTTTGGAATCTATATAAATAATAAATCAAATTATAAATTATGAAAATATGTAAAATACTTTACTGGTTGTTGCTTTTTGTTGTTGATGTAAAGTTTACGAGGCGAGACGCGCGGATTGCGTCTCGCCGGCCGCGCATGCGCCGTGCGCGGTGCGCAGTGTGCAGTGTGATGTCTGTGAACGCATGTCATATCACGGTGTGATGAGTAGAGACTCGATGTTTATTTTGTTGATACTATATAGCGGATATCGTATTGTATGTTTACATAGTTGTTGTAAAGGAGATGTAGCGCGCGCGGCTCCGCGTCGCCTCACCAGTTATATATTTTTGCACCGTCTGTGAGCGCGCCCGCCGCCGCCGAGCCGGGGCCGAGCCGGGGCCGAGCCGGGGCCGAGCCGGGGCCGAGCCGGGGCCGAGCCGGGGCCGAGCCGGGGCCGAGCCGGGGCCGAGTCGGAGCCGAGCCGGGGCCGAGCCGGGGCCGAGCCGGGGCCGAGTCGGAGCCGAGCCGGGACCGGCCCGCAGCGCGCGGGCGCCGTCAGTGTTAGCGAAGAACGCGCCCCGCCACCGCCACACCACGAGGGGAGCGTTTCAATATTTCCATTTCAAATGTATTATAAATAAATGTTGAACTATCATTAAACACTCGTATTTCTTTAGAGCCGCCCCACTCTCTATTATGGGGTCCTATATTTGGGGAAGGGTTTAGGTCGTAAATCATGCCGCTCAAAAACGTCATCAAGTGTCTTATAAAAATAAAATGTTTATTACATTAATAATACAAAATTATATTATGACTCAGTCTCTAAATGCACAGCTGATACTTTAATGCTAATTCGAGATTAACGTGTTCATTGTCACAAGCGGTAGCGGTAAGCACGCAGTATGCACGCAGCCCGCACGCGGCACGAAACTTCCCGCCGCACACGGCACACTAGCCAGTACTCCGCACCCAGTGCACAACACCGGCGGCGCCGCGGGTCCCGCGTGCGCGGCATCACTCATCGTTCTCTCCGACCACTACAGCCTGCCTCAGCGCCCACTGATCCTCTTTCAATAGCGAGTAGTGCACACGAAGCAGCGCTCCAGCGGCGTCGCCCCGCGGCTGCCACGCATCGAGCCGCTCCTGGTTCGCATCGCTTACAGGATGACAATGCGGCCGTTTCTGTAGGCGGTGCGAAGCGGCGCTTTCTCGCTGGCGTCGGTAGCGGTTGTCACCAAGCTGCGCAACAAACATATCATCATGAGACATGTGTGCCGAGGCGGCACGGGCGGGCCGGCAGAGAGGCTCACCTGTCGGAGAGGCTGCGCGCGCGGGCGCGGCGGGGGGCGCACGCCGCCAGCGCCGCGGCCAGCAGCGCCGCGAGCGTCTGCAGCAGCGCCAGCAGCGCGCCGGCCGCCGCCACCACGTACACGTTGCTGTGCAGGTCCTCCTCCGCCTCCTAAACCATTATTTGTATATTGATATTCGGCTCCAAACCGAACTCAGCGAAAACAAACATGACACCGGTTCACTACTCAATACTCGCCAATACATATTAAAACATTAACTTTGCCCCGGATAGAGGTCGTTTTTTGCACGTTGTATAATTAAGCAAATTCATCCTCCTGTTTATTTCGCATCTGCGACACACCCACATGGAATGGAGCAATCAGATAACTGCATTACCGGTACGGACCTCTACATAAAATACTACGATACCTTATGAAGAACTTCAGTTTAAGCCTCCGATATTATTAAATTACAATCTCAAATTCTAAACCTCTCAATCAATGAATACACTTCTTTTTTAAATCTAAATACAAAAGTACTTTATGCCGCTACAGAGTTGAAGAAAGCAACTTTTTTTGTTATCTATTCATACATACAGGGTATATCAAGACTGCTACCGAAAACGAAGCTGGGTGGTAGTTTAAGCGACTTCAGACACAATGCAACAGAAAAAGTTGCAAAAAAAAAGCGATAATTTTTTTTGTTTTTTTTTCCTATGGCCATGTTTGGGTGGTAAATACATCTTTTCCTAAAATAATAGTGTATACCCTTTTATTTATAAATACTCTAAGGTATAAAAGAGTTTAAATCATTATTTTAGCAAAAACTATGGATTTACCACCCAAAAATGACGATATTTAAAAAATCATAAAAAATAATTGTCGCGTTTCTATGCGAAATTTTTAATTGCATTGTGTTTGTAGCCACTAAAACTACCACCCGGCTTCGTTTTCGGTAGCAGTCTTGAGATACCCAGTATAAATAAAATTGAAGCGTCTGTTTGTAAAGTGAAAATAAAAAAAAAACTCCCACTAGCACTACATATCGTTATATACACGATACCTATAACGAAAATAACCTTAGAATGTTTTTTGTCTGTCTGTATGTCTGTCTGTTTGTTCCGGCTAATCTTTGAAATGGCTGGATCGATTTTGACGGGACTTTTTTGTCAGGTAGCTGATATAATAAGGAATAACTTAAGGCTACATTTGTTTTAGAAAAAATATTTTATTTTAGCAAAATAAAGTTTTTGTTAAATTCCACGCGGACGAAGTCGCGGGCACAGCTAGTTACCTATATAATAATACTAGCTGTGCCCGCGACTTCGTCCGCGTGGAATTTAACAAAAAGTTAATTAGTTTATTAAGTTAGTTTTTTCTTTTTTGGTTTTTGCATTTTTATTTTCATTATCAACCTTTGTAACGAAATCATAACGCGATCTAATTCTACAGTGGCGCCATCTCTTAGCGAGCGGCGGTAAACTCCCGTTATACATTATTTTCAGTTTTTTGTATTAGCTTTATTGAAAAATTTCTTTATATACAACATTTTGTAAATGTGATATTGATTCGTTGGTGGGAGTACTGGTGGGAGACGCCTGACGTGACGGCCCAGTGGTGACTTGCGCGTGAGCTGCGCGCGGTTCTGGACTGTACTACTTTATTTTTCTAAAATAAAATATTTTTTCTAAAATAAATGTAGCCTAAGTTACTCCTTATTATATCAGCTACCTGACAAAAAAAAACTTGCCTCTAAGTGGCATTGGTTGTATCGGCGTTACTGCGCATGCGTAATCCCCCTCTTCGCCCCGCAATCTGGTGCCTCATGCCTGCTTAGAGTTTCGGCGTTAGGGCACCTCTTCTTTGCATTTACTTCATGGTACGACCATAGATTAGAATTATATACAGAGATAGATGCGCAACTGTACTTTTTTATTTTCCGAGGTGATTTTCGCCATCAGAGGGCACGCTAGGCGAACGCGCGAAATCTCATATATGTTATTCCAATATTTAAAAATGTGTATCTTTTGTAACTTCTTGTAATTTTAACGTATGTCAAGTTGAAATTGTTTTTAATCAAAAGAACTTTCATCATATCAACATACAAAACATATTTCTTGGTTTAGTGGCACACTGGTGGTAGGTCTCTCATATGTGAGAGGCCATCTGGGTAGGTACCACCGCAATGTCTATTTCTCCCGTGAAACAACACTGCTTAAATGCACTGTTGTGTTTCGGATTGAAGGACATTGTAGCCAGAGCAACTACTGGACATATTGAGACTTAACATCTTATGTCTCAGGATGGCGAGCGCAGTGGAATGTTGCTACTGTTTATGAGCGGTCGTATCGCTTACCATCAGGCGAACGGCTTGCTCGTCTCGCCATTCACTGCAATAAAAAAAAACTTGCGCCATGTAATAATTAGATTGAAACTAATTTCCCGTTCTCGCCGGAGCGTGGCGCTAGAATCGAAATAATCGTTTTCAATATTTTTCATGTACGAAGTTGCACCCCTATGGGTACGACTCTACGAAGCTCGCACTTACAACAGTGAATATCTGTACAATTAATATCAAAGAAAAACAAAGGAAAAAAAATACTGCATAAATAAATAATTATAATTGCATAAGTTGATAAAAAATGCTATGCAATAGCTTTACCGCGGCAGTCTCCGAGTGCCACGCGTCTTTTTTTTATTATTTTCCCTTTACAAACAGATACTTCAATTTTATTTATATGTATAGATTATATACTTAAAAAAATCGTTCCTCTTGGTTTGAGGAGGAGGTGAGCGGCTGCTGGGGAGCTAAAGCAAAATATTCGTTAAAGACATTGGCCGCGATATTAGAGATCTGCGATGGGGCCATCACTCTGACTGCGTCCAATAGTCGCAATCCAATAATAATCTAAATATATATTATGGGCCTAGTGATTAATCGAGCATTATTCATAATGCCTGGGCAATGTGAATAATGCCCAATAAGAACGGGCAATGTGATTATAACCAATCTATTTATCACATTGCCCGGGCATTATGAATAATGCCAAGTGCCTATTGGGCAGAGTGATGTAAAGCTAATCAAAATCAAACAATGAGCCGAAGTGGTAGAATTTAGAATAGGGCAGCACGAGGAGGTGGGTTGGGAGGAGTGGAGGCGGTGTCGCACCTTCCCTGGTACCACTCCCATGAAAAAGTAACGCACTATTCCTAAGAAATATTTATTATAGCAAACTATAACCCTTAAAACACTTGTTGTCAATACAAATTAGCTTCTACATCATCTCCGGCGCTACGGGAAGTGCAGCCCCTTCGCCCTTGCGTAACAAAAGAGAGGCAACCGTGCTCACCTCCGCAGTTTCAGTTTGCTGCTGCAGCCTCAGCCGCTCCGGCTCGCACGGGTGCCTATCCTTCGTTACAACGGGCGGGGGCTGCTCTCCCTCCTTGCTTCCGGCTTTTTATAAACACTCTAGGGTCGGTAGGCAAAAGACTACGTGAAGTCGGAGTGTTCCGAGCCGTTTTGGGGCACAGTCGACCTAACTGATCCATAAAGTGGGTACACTAATTTTCTTCTGAAGATAATGTTTCGGACGTTAAAAAACAACTAAACATAAGCAGGTCAATTCAACCTGTCTTATTTATGGGTCTATCGCAGATGCGACAATGTGGCAGCGCATCACGTAAAAAATCACCTATTAATCACATTGCGCGATCATCATGTAGCCATATTCATAATGCCCGGGCAATGTGATAAATAGGTGAGTTTAGATTGTAATTAATCACTTGGCCTGATATGGCTCGGCAATTTTCATACCGCCCGGGTATTATGAATACTGCCCGCATTAATCACTTGGCCCATAACATATACATATAAATAAATTGAAGTGTCTGTTTGTAAAGTGAAAATTAAAGAAAATGTCCAAGTACATATCGTTATAGACACGATACCTATAACGAAAATGATCTTAGATTTTTTTTAGTCTGTCTGTCTGTCTGTTTGTTCCGGCTAATCTCTGAAATGGCTGGATCGATTTTGATGGGACTTTTATTGTCAGTTAGCTGATATAATAAGGAGTAACTTAAGCCACATTAAATTCAGAAAAATTCTTGGATTTTATAAAAATAACGTTTTTGTTAAATTCCACGCGAACGAAGTCGCGGGCACAGCTAGCGTTACATAAAGTAATGTCTCATCCATCCATCCATCAGCCAAGGAAGTCCACTGCTGAACATAGGCCTCCCCCAATGATTTCCACAGAGACCTGTTGGAGGCAGCCTGTGTCCAGCGACGTCCCGCGACCTTTACCAGGTCGTCGGACCATCTTGTTGGTGGACGTCCTACGCTGCGCTTTCCGCTACGCGGCCTCCATTCGAGTACTTTCCGACCCCATCGGTCATCAGATCTCCGCGCTATGTGCCCGGCCCATTGCCACTTCAACTTGCTAATCCGGTGGGCTATGTCGGTTATTTTAGTTCTCCTACGGATCTCCTCATTTCTGATTCGATCTCGTAGGGAAACCCCGAGCATAGCCCTCTCCATAGCTCGTTGAGTGACTTTGAGCTGCCTAATAAGGCCCATAGTGAGAGGCCACGTCTCGGTGCCGTAAGTCATCACTGGCAACACACAACTATCGAAGACTTTCGATTTAAGGCACTGAGGTATTTTGGACGAGAAGACGTCGCGTAGTTTCCCGAATGCTGCCCAACCGAGTTGGATTCGACGATTGACCTCTCTCTCGAAGTTGGACCTGCCTAACCGGACCACTTGTCCTAAATAGACATATTCGTCAACAACTTCAAGAGTCGAGCCCCCAACACCGATGGGGGTGGGCACAACATGGACATTCGACATGATCTTCGTTTTGTCCATGTTCATTTTAAGACCCACCTGTTGGGAGACTCGATTGAGGTCTTCGAGCATAGTGCTAAGGTCTTCCAGCGATTCAGCCAAGACTACAATATCGTCGGCAAACCGAAGGTGAGTGATATACTCGCCGTTGATGTTGATGCCGAATCCTTTCCACTGCAAGAGCTTGAAGGCATTTTCCAGCGCGGCAGTGAACAGTTTCGGAGATATGACATCTCCCTGTCTCACGCCTCTCTGTAGTGGAATAGCCTTCGTACTCTGATCTTGTACTCGGACCGACATGGTGGCGTTGTTGTATATACACTTCAACACTTCGATGTACCGATAGTCGATATGGCACCGCTGGAGAGACTGTAGCACAGCCCAAGTCTCGATCGAATCAAAGGCTTTCTCATAGTCCACAAACGCTAAACAAAGCGGCAAGTTATATTCCTCGGTTTTTTGTATAACTTGCCGAAGCGTATGGATGTGGTCTATGGTACTAAAGCCTTTTCGGAAACCGGCTTGTTCGGGAGGCTGGAAGTCATCAAACCTGCGTTCGAGACGATTTGTGATGACCCTCGAAAACAACTTATAGACATGGCTCAGGAGCGAGATGGGCCTGTAATTCTTCAGCAAAGTGTTATCACCTTTTTTGAAGAACAGTACCACCACGCTCCTGCTCCATGCCTCTGGCGTTGAGCCCTCGAGGAGAACGGAATTGAAGAGCCTCTGAAGGACTTTCAGTATCGGCGTTCCGCCCACTTTCAGAAGCTCTGAAGTTATTCCGTCCTCGCCCGGCGCCTTGTTGTTTTTAAGTTGCTTCAGGGCCATCTCAATCTCACACAGGCTGATGTCCGGGATATCATCGCTAAAGTGTCGGATCAACTCGGCTCTCGGGTCTTCGGCCGAGCTAACAGCAAAGTAATGTCTCAACTATACTTAAACTTTAATAAATATTTAGGATAACTAAAATACGTATTCACACCTTACTATAACGTCGACTTGCTGAAAGAACGGAAACCATCTGCCAAGATAGTTTGATATGGATTGCAAATTCTTGCGCAACTCCAGCGCTTCGAGCATTGCTGTCCCGGGGGCGACTGCAGCCACACGGCCACGCGGCGCGCCGTCCACACGCACCACGCCAGCTCCGCGCACATCACCGCGCCCAGCGCCACCGCGTACTGCACACACACGGCACGTCACTCACAGCCCGGCACACGGCCCTCCTCCCCTCCCCCGCCCCCGCCCCCGCCGCCAGCCTCACCACTACGAGCAGTACGCGCCGCGCCCGGCCAGCCTGCAGCGCCGCCACCGCCAGCAGTGCCAGGAACAGCAGCGCGAACCCCGCCGCCGCCATCATGCCCGCCGCCACACGGTACTCGTGGGGAAACAACTGCCGCACCGCCAAATACGTGCTGGGGTCCCACTTGAGCCGCGCCGCCGTCACCAGCGCACCGCCCGCGAACACCTGCAAGCACGGCGAGTGTGGTAGAGGGCTAACAGCGCGCTCTCCTCGAGGCCCGGCGTGGTCGGGCGCGACGGTTCCATCACTCACCGCGAGCAACACGTTGACGTGCGCCAGCAGCACCGCGGCCGCGTGCCTGCAGCGCGCCATGCCACCGAACAACTCCGAATCACGTGAGCAGCACGCGCGTCGACTGCCCGCACGAAACGTCTCTCTTGCTTCTATGAAGCTCACAGCGGCCGACACCTTCCCCGCCATTGCTATCTAATCGTTTTATCGCTAGTTATCACCGCGCAATTTATCGCGAAGCGATGGCGTGAGGGCGTGCAGTCAATAGCTCACGACGACGCTCAGTCAAGTCTTTATATATCATGCATATTATTATACTGTCGGGTTTATTATATCCTATAGTTATATCAATTAATTTGGTACCAATTTATCCTTCCCCCATTGCGTCATCAAAGAGCTCATAATATTTGTCATTGATACCTATTTCGACTATGTTTTAAACAGAGGAACTTTAATATAGATTAAATTTTACCATAAAAGGTTTTTATGCGGCTTACAGTCAGAACACATTATTAAAATAACGACATGTTATAGCTAGTTCGCTAGGCGTTAGTGTAGCCCCGAGTGGCAGTTTATTAGTCATGAAGGCGGCAGTCAAATGAAAATTCAGCACCTGTCTCGAGTGTGGGTGTTTCATGTTGTGAGGAATAAGTTCAAGAGTCTATGATAGTATTTTTTAAATATTAACATGGGAATAGAAGCCAGATGCGTGCGTGTTTTTATTTACAATAGTGTGGCGTCATGGCGTGTTATCACGTCTTTATGGAGCAGTATGAACAGCGACAACAACGCCGGCCGTCCTTGTTGGTGATAAGATATTTTGGCAGTTGTAATATACACAAGTAGTCACCATTTGCGCAAAACATGTTTTGCGTTATCGATATTATTACAGAAATAAAGATAGCTTCAATTCGAGTATTAGATAAGTACAAATGATTCACTATTATTGTTAATTGTGCAAACTAATCTTAGAAATTGCTTAACGGTTTGGAATAAAATGTGGTATGGAGGTAGCTGACACCCTGAATTAATCCAACTACGGCAACATTTCATCCAGAAACATGTACTTTTCCCGTGGGATGAGCAAGGAAACCAAATAAATGAGTTTCTTTTTTAAGCTCAAAGAGATAGGACAGGTCAGGAGAGGACAGGATTTTACACGCCTTGAGTCTTTCTAGAATTTTTCACTTTTTTACCAAGCCGTGGCTCGACCATTACGGTCACTTGTATGTATTTTCACGGGCACCACGCAATGTCTAAATGAAGCTGTGTGTCCTCTCTGAATATATTACTCGTATGGATATAGTACCGACGTAAGTGGTGCAAAGCTCCAATGCATCTCCTGTGGACTGTTACTGAAATCGTCGCTAACAACGATTTGAAAATGCCTGCTTGTGTTGTGACAGAACGAGAAAAATATATATTTTCATCGTTGAGTAACATTCTTTTATATTGGTGGGATATTTGTTATATCATTGTTATTTCCACATAGTAATCTATTCAATTAATAACCAATAGGGAATAAAGGGACACATAAAATGAATCTCTAAAAAATGTGAAACACGTAGATAACTAACTAAATAATGTATATGTATATAGTGTATATAATTTAAACCACATGTTCCTAACCACCCCAGGTAACATTGTACGATGTTGAAATAAAAACTGCTCGATAGTTTTGTCATAAATCCTGATTTTAGGTTGCAAGGCTTTTGATTAACGTCTACACAGTCAGGTCATAAGTATTGTCACACAGTAAAAACTTTTCTTTTAGAATGCTGGCCACAAAAAAGTTTATTGAATTCGAATTTCGAATTGTTCATGAAAATAAAAATGTATACTTTTTAGAATTTTACTCATTTTTAAATATGGACGCTTAAAGAAGACCGTGTTGCAGTTATTGCGTTGCATCGTTGCAGTTACGCGCCAATTCAAATTTTTGACATACTGAAAAATTTGAATGTAACCAACAGATTCGTTTATCGTACCATCAAACGATACAATGAAGACTCTAGCGTAGATGACAGGTCAAGAAGTGGTCGCCCTCGGTCTGTTAGGACTCCAGCAGTGATAAAGGCTGTGAAGGCGCGAATTCAAAGAAATCCCAAACGTAATCAGAAACTGTTGGCCCTTCAGATGGGGTTAACCAGAACCACGGTGAAAAGGGTGTTAAATGAAGACTTAGGGCTTCGGGCATATCGAAGAAAAACAGGACATCGTTTGAATGCTCGTCTAATGGACCTGAGACTGAAGAGATGCCGCGCTTTGTTGAAGCGGTACGCGGGAAAAAATATCGGGAAATTCTTTTTCAGATGAAAATCTTTTTACCGTAGAAGAGAGCTACAACAAACAAAATGATAAGGTGGATACAGTAGTGAAGAAGCGAGCAACCGTATTTCGCGTGTCCAACGAGGTCATTTTCCATCCTCGCTCATGGTATGGTTGGGAGTTTCTTATTGGGGCTTAACAGAGGTACATTTTTGTGAGAAATGTGTAAAAACGAATGTAGTTGTGTATCAAAATACAGTCCTGACGAACCTTGTGGAACCTGTTTCTCATACTATGTTCAATAACAGGCAGTGGGTATTCCAACAAGATTCGGCGCCAGCTCATAGAGCGAAGAGTGGTTGGCGGCGCGTGAAATCGACTTCATCCGGCACGAAGACTGGCCCTCCACCAGTCCATATTTGAATCCGTTAGATTACAAGATATGGCATCACTTGGAGCAAAAGGCGTGCTCAAAGCCTCATCCCAATTTGGAGTCACTGAAGACATCCTTGATTAAGGCAGCCGCCGATATTGACATGGACCTCGTTCGTGCTGCGATAGACAACTGGCCGCGCAGATTGAAGGCCTGTATTCAAAATCACGGAGGTCATTTTGAATAAACTTTAGTGTCATAAGAATCTATGTTTTGTTAAGTAATTTTGGTATATAAATAGTTACATAATGAATAAACTTGTTTCAATTACTTTATATTAAACATGTGACAGAATTTGTGACCTGACTAGGTATAGATACCGGGTCTTTAACGGCCTAGGTGAGTGCCGGGCCCAAAATATAGTTTAGCTAAGCGGTAAAAAATATTCGTATCAATACGGGATGCCTAAAAATCGTGATAACTAAAATCACTATTCAAAAAAATGTTCTCATTTTCTTCAAATTATATAAAATGTCACCTGGGGTGATGAGGAACAATGTGGGAAAAATTAAGTACAATGTGTGAATATCACCCTCTATGTATTTTTCAGTTGAGTGCCATCCTAATATTTCGAACCAACTGCGCCCTGTGGTTTCATTTTATTTATTTTTTTATTTTATTTAACTTTATATACAAATATGTACATAGGCGGACTTAATGCCAGAGGCATTCTCTACCAGTCTACCTTGAGATGGTGCTGAGATTACAGAGGTAGGGTGTTTATTTGATTATTGATGTTGTTTTATCTTAATATATATAATTCACGTGTCACGTTGTTTGTCCGCGATGGACTCCTAAACCACTCAACTGATTATAATGAAATTTTGTAGATATGTGTTATTTGTTCCAACTTAACGGTGGGATAGTTTTTATCTCAATTGAATATACGAAAGTATAAAAAAAAGGAAAAAAACATTTTGCCATACAAAATGTTCATGGGTTTGTAACTGTCAAACATTTAATGTTTAATGGAGGTTTATAGCTGTTATTATTATATCACTAATATCTGGTCTCTTCTTTGACCTTCTTGTGAGAACTCTTTCTCACATGTTTAGTGAAATGAATACTCAGCAGAGTTCAGCCATAGCAAGCGTTTAATGTTATACATACATTAGGTATAAACTTTAATCACAACACAATAAGAACTTAGCAAAAATATACCGGGTATCTCAAGACTGCTAGCGAAAACGAAGCCGGGTGGTAGTTTTAGTGGCTACAAACACAATGCAATTAAAAATTTCGCTTAGAAACGCGACAATTATTTTTTATGATTTTTTAAATATCGTCATTTTTGGGTGGTAAATCCATAGATTTTGCTAAAATAATAATTTAAACTCTCTTATATCTTAGAGTATTTATAAATTAAAGGGTATACACTATTATTTTAGGAAAAAATGTATTTACCACCAAAATATGGCAATAGGAAAAAAATTACAAAAAAAAATTGTCGCTTTTTTTTTGCAACTTTTTCTGTTGCATTGTGTCTGAAGTCGCTTAAACTACCACCCGGCTTCGTTTTCGGTAGCAGTCTTGATATACCCTGTATATATGTGAAAAATATTTGATGTTTATGACATATGTAAACTTGTATGTTTACAATAACAACTTTGAACAACGACTGACGTCCCAAATATTTTTCACACATTCGAAGGCTTATTTTATTTTTGAATCTACATTCAAAAATACCTTCCAGCCTGTCTTACACACTGACATGAGGTTACATACAGTCCAATAGCAACTCTATGCTCTAACACTCCTCCTTAACCTAATGTCCATGCAAGTACCTTACACTGCTTAAACACATATACCCATACCTCTCACACAAAACTCAAACTTCCCTCTTGGAAGTGGTTTCGTTAAAACATCTGCAATCATGCATGCTGTCTCCTTATATTTCAGTATCACATTATTATTCACAATTGCCTCACGTACAAAGTGGTACCTAACATCTATATGTTTGGTCCGTTGGTGGTGTACTGGGTTCTTAGCGATAGCAATGGCAGACTGACTATCAGAGTAGACAGTCATGGGTTCACTTGACTTATATTGTCCATTCGATATTTCAGCAAAAAATCTTTGCAAAAATATTGCTTCTCTAGCAGTTTCTGATATTGCTACGTACTCTGCCTCCGCTGTACTAAGAGCAATCGTCCGTTGTTTCGTACTTTGCCACGAAACAGCTCCTCCTTGAATAAGGAACACTGATCCTGTATACGATCGTCGATCACTATCTCCTGCATGATCAGCGTCAGTAAAAGCTTCTATAGTTAGTTGTTGTTTCGCTTTCACATATCTCAAACCGTGACTCTTAGTCCCTTTGAGATACCGCAATACGCGTTTGGCAGCAATCCAGTGTTTCTCTTCATAACATTCATTGAACTGGCTAAGGTAGTTCACTACATGAGCTATATCTGGTCGTGTACATACTGCAAGATACATAAGTGACCCTATCAATGCTCGGTACGGAATCCTTTCGTCTGATTTCTTGCTATGTGACGGCTTCTCTAGCCTTTGGCCTGGTGCAAATGGTGTGACCACAGGTTTACAATCCTCCATGTTGTATGCCTTCAGAATTGTATCTACATACTTCTCTTGATGTAACTTAATTCCATTGTCATCTTGCACAATATGGATTCCTAGCATCAATTGAAAAATGATCTCTGCTCACTTGATTTACCCTACACAAAGATCTTCACTTACGCAGACGATACGGCTATCGTTGTCTGGGGTCCTAATTGGCAAACTGTAAAGGAGCGAGCGGAATACTCATTATCTAGAGTAATGAGCTGGCTATCTAATAACCTCCTAACAATAAATCTATGCAAGACCAACTTCATAGCTTTTTCCATCAACAAAATTACTGACCCTGCAAAGAATTATTCTATTAAAGCTCACACGTGTACGGATCGCAACGTTTGCAACTGCATAGAACTTACGCGGGTTGAAGAAGCTAAATATTTGGGCGTACAAATCGACCATCGATTGAAATGGGATAAACAAATTGAGGTAGTCACGACAAGAGTAAGGCGATTAATACATGTCTTTAAGTCCCTCCGAGATGCGCTGCCACCTGATAAACTAAAGTTAGTATACCTGTCCCTGTGTCAATCTGTAATACAATATTGTATCACTGTGTGGGGTGGTGCAGCTAAATCGCACCTAGTTAAACTAGAGAGGGCACAAAGGGCGGTGCTAAAGGTAATAATGAGGAAACCTTACAAATACCCGACCACGAGCCTATACGCGGATTGTAAAGTCCTCTCAGTGCGACAGCTGTTCATCTTGAAATCAGTAGTCAGAAAACATCGAGAAGTGTCGTGCCTAAACCCAAACCCAAAAAAACGCAGCTCTTCATCCGTGTGCCCTCGTGTGGCTTGTAGAACCTCTTTCGCAAGGAGACAAACGCGTAGTATTAGTGCCAAATTATACAACGCTGTACACAAAAAAATGAATATAGTAACACTGGGTAAACGTGAAGTTATAATAAAAGTAACCAACTGGCTTCAAAAACTCAGTTTCCTACAAACTGAAGAACTTCTTACATACCTAGATTAACAACTAAGCCCAACAATGTAATATTTCACACCTATGCACACACACACACACACACACACACACACACACACACACACACACACACACACACACACACACACACACTCGCACGCACGCACGCACGCACGCACGCACGCACGCACGCACGCACGCACGCACGCACGCACGCACGCACGCACGCACGCACGCACGCACGCACGCACTCACGCACGCACGCACGCACGCACGCACGCACGCACGCACGCACGCACGCACGCACGCACGCACGCACGCACGCACGCACGCACGCACGCACGCACGCACACACACACACACACACACACACACACACACACACACACACACACACACACACAATACTCCACAAATTGTATACAAATTTTTCAATAACTTTATTTGTCATATAACATAAAAACAGCTAACCTATGTAAAATTAATGTTAAACCTTTGAAGCGACTTAACACTGTTTCCCAAGATACAGGCCTCTCGCCTAGTTTGGGAACCAGTAACCAGTAATTTCATAACTTATGCATAAAACTGTATCCAACTTTATAAAATGACTGTGTAATTTTGGAGAAAATAAACAATTTTTATTTTTATTATTATTTATAATTCAGCCTTGCCAAGATCTTTTGTTTCAAAATTGGACATCAATTCACTTTTGACCTTAAGCAGTTCTTGTTTGTTGTTCCAGAACAGTAACATATCATCAACGTACACAGCAATAATAATTGTGTTTCCATTCTGTGTCCGCATATAAACACATGGTTCATGTTCTGATCTTTTAAATTTCAATCTTGTGAGTACTGAATGAAGTTTTTCATTCCATGCTCGTGGAGCCTGCTTCAGCCCATATAAAGATTTTTGTAGAAGACATACATAATCTTCTTTTCCTTTTACTTCAAACCCCTCGGGCTGCTTCATGTAGACTACTTCATTTAAATTTCCATTTAAGAAAGCTGTCTTCACATCCATTTGATCAATTTTCAGTCCTTCTCTCGCAGCTAATGCTATCAGCGTCCTTAAAGAGCTATGTCTGATAACAGGTGAAAACGTATCAAAATAATCAATGCCTCGCCGTTGGCTGAAACCTCTTGCAACGAGTCGAGCCTTATAACGAGTCTTTCCCCCCGCTTCTTCTTTGATTCTGAATAACCATTTAGAATCAACGATGTTACTCGACCTCGGTGGCTTCACTGATTTCCAAGTATTGTTTTTATTCAGAGCATTGATCTCCTCCTGAATCGCATTTCTCCACTTTTCTTTATCATTTCTAGATAAAGCTTCACTCACTGTTAAGGGACAATCACTTTCAAGAGCTTGATAAGTGACGTGATCTGGAAATTCTTTTGGTTTTCTTTCTCTGAGTGGAAGGAGTGAGTGTATCTCCTATTAGTATGGTGTTCTGATTCTATAACATCTTCCACTTCTTCGGTTGGTTCTGACAGTAGAAATTCAACATCGTCTTCATCTCTCCCATCCACAGATTCCCACTCTTCACAGCTTTCTGCATCATTATAATTTGGACATGAATCCTGAGCTATTTCTTGGATTTCAATATCCTTTTGTGCGTTCTCATCAATTCTTATTGATTCTGATGATTCTTCATTTTCAAAAGAAAGGAGTGTCTCGTTCTCTCTTGAGTTAGCACTTTTTTCGATTGATTCGAATTTGTTTTCAAAGAAAACAACATCTCTTGCTTTGTGGACCATCTTTGTTTTTGGATCAAACAACCGGTAGCCTTTTGAATTTTCGCAATATCCAATGTGAAGCATTTCTTTGCATTTCGAATCCCATTTTGTACGTTTCTCTTTAGGTATATGCATAAACGCTTTGCATCCGAAAACTCTTATGAACTTCAAGTTTTGTTTGATTCCAGTCCATGCTTCTTCTGGAGTTTTGTTTCTCACTGCTTTGGTTGGGGATCTGTTTTTCAGAAAAACAGCGGTATTTACCGCTTCCGCCCAAAGTTCATTGCTTAATCCAGCATCTTGAATCATACTCCTGGCTCTTTCAACAATTGATCTGTTTGCCCTTTCCGCTACACCATTCTGCTCAGGCGTGTATTCAACTGTTAATTGATGATGAATGCCGTATTTCTTTAAGAAATTTTTCATTTTTGTGCTTACATATTCTTTGGCATTATCAGAACGAATCACTTTCAATTGTTTTCCAGTCTGCAACTCAGCAAAAGTCTTAAATTCTACCAATTTGTCAAATACTTCACTTAGAGCATAGAGTTGCTATTGGACTGTATGTAACCTCATGTCAGTGTGTAAGACAGGCTGGAAGGTATTTTTGAATGTAGATTCAAAAATAAAATAAGCCTTCGAATGTGTGAAAAATATTTGGGACGTCAGTTGTTGTTCAAAGTTGTTATTGTAAACACACAAGTTTACATATGTCATAAACTTCAAATATTTTTCACATATATATATTTTTGCTAAGTTCTTATTGTGTTGTGATTAAAGTTTATACCTAATGTATGTATAACATTAAACGCTTGCTATGGCTGAACTCTGCTGAGTATTCATTTCACTAAACATGTGAGAAAGAGTTCTCACAAGAAGGTCAAAGAAGAGACCAGATATTAGTGTAGTATAATAATAACAGCTATAAACCTCCAATATCAGGTTATGGCCCTACACAAAGCTCATAGCAGCGCGATTAATCACTCGGAAAACATGAATAGCAAAAGTGAAAATAACATGAGTTTGACATCATTTGAAAAACTAGATGGTGCTACCAACTATAACTCATGGAAGTTTATGATGGAACTGTATTTAACCCATGATGACTTATGGGAATATACATCGACTACCCCTGAAGATGCGATTAGTAAGAAAAGAGACCAAAAGGCAAGAGCGAAGATTTGCTTGATGGTAAAACCCGAATGCCTAGTTCATGTACGTCAAGCGAAGACAGCTAAAGAGGCTTGGCATGCGTTACAGAAGGCATACGAAGACAAGGGTCTGAATAATCGCTGTAGATTGTTATCTAAGCTGGTGAGTCTGAAACTAGAGCAGTTTCTGACTATAAGAGAATACATTTCGTTATAAGGCTCGACTCGTTGCAAGAGGCTTCAGTCAACGGCGAGGCATTGATTATTTTGATACGTTTTCACCTGTTATCAGAAATAGCTCGTTAAGGACACTGATAGCATTAGCTGCGAGAGAAGGACTGAAAATTGATCAAATGGATGTGAAGACAGCTTTCTTAAATGGAAATTTAAATGAAGTAGTCTACATGAAGCAGCCCGAGGGGTTTGAAGTAAAAGGAAAAGAAGATTATGTATGTCTTCTACAAAAATCTTTATATGGGCTGAAGCAGGCTCCACGAGCATGGAATGAAAAACTTCATTCAGTACTCACAAGATTGAAATTTAAAAGATTAGAACATGAACCATGTGTTTATATGCGGACACAGAATGGAAACACAATTATTATTGCTGTGTATGTTGATGATATGTTACTGTTCTGGAACAACAAACAAGAACTGCTTAAGGTCAAAAGTGAATTGATGTCCAATTTTGAAACAAAAGATCTTGGCAAGGCTGAATTGATGCTAGGAATCCATATTGTGCAAGATGACAATGGAATTAAGTTACATCAAGAGAAGTATGTAGATACAATTCTGAAGGCATACAACATGGAGGATTGTAAACCTGTGGTCACACCATTTGCACCAGGCCAAAGGCTAGAGAAGCCGTCACATAGCAAGAAATCAGACGAAAGGATTCCGTACCGAGCATTGATAGGGTCACTTATGTATCTTGCAGTATGTACACGACCAGATATAGCTCATGTAGTGAACTACCTTAGCCAGTTCAATGAATGTTATGAAGAGAAACACTGGATTGCTGCCAAACGCGTATTGCGGTATCTCAAAGGGACTAAGAGTCACGGTTTGAGATATGTGAAAGCGAAACAACAACTAACTATAGAAGCTTTTACTGACGCTGATCATGCAGGAGATAGTGATCGACGATCGTATACAGGATCAGTGTTCCTTATTCAAGGAGGAGCTGTTTCGTGGCAAAGTACGAAACAACGGACGATTGCTCTTAGTACAGCGGAGGCAGAGTACGTAGCAATATCAGAAACTGCTAGAGAAGCAATATTTTTGCAAAGATTTTTTGCTGAAATATCGAATGGACAATATAAGTCAAGTGAACCCATGACTGTCTACTCTGATAGTCAGTCTGCCATTGCTATCGCTAAGAACCCAGTACACCACCAACGGACCAAACATATAGATGTTAGGTACCACTTTGTACGTGAGGCAATTGTGAATAATAATGTGATACTGAAATATAAGGAGACAGCATGCATGATTGCAGATGTTTTAACGAAACCACTTCCAAGAGGGAAGTTTGAGTTTTGTGTGAGAGGTATGGGTATATGTGTTTAAGCAGTGTAAGGTACTTGCATGGACATCAGGTTAAGGAGGAGTGTTAGAGCATAGAGTTGCTATTGGACTGTATGTAACCTCATGTCAGTGTGTAAGACAGGCTGGAAGGTATTTTTGAATGTAGATTCAAAAATAAAATAAGCCTTCGAATGTGTGAAAAATATTTGGGACGTCAGTCGTTGTTCAAAGTTGTTATTGTAAACACACAAGTTTACATATGTCATAAACATCAAATATTTTTCACATATACAGGGTATATCAAGACTGCTACCGAAAACGAAGCCGGGTGGTAGTTTAAGCGGCTTCAGACACAATGCAACAGAAAAAGTTGCAGAAAAAAAGCGACAATTTTTTTTTTTGTTATTTTTTTTCTTTTGACCATATTTGGGTGGTAAATACATTTTTTCCTAAAATAATAGTGTATACCCTTTTATTTATAAATAATCTAAGGTAGAAAAGTGTTTATAATATTATTTTAGCAAAAACTATGGATTTACCACCCAAAAATGACGATATTTAAAAAATCATAAAAAATAACTGTCGCGTTTCTTTGCGAAATTTTTAGTTGTATTGTGTTTTTAGTCACTAAAACTACCACCCGGCTTCGTTTTCGGTAGCAGTCTTGAGATACCCGGTATATTTTTGCTAAGTTCTTATTGTGTTGTGATTAAAGTTTATACCTAATGTATGTATAACATTAAACGCTTGCTATGGCTGAACTCTGCTGAGTATTCATTTCACTAAACATGTGAGAAAGAGTTCTCACAAGAAGGTCAAAGAAGAGACCAGATATTAGTGATATAATAATAACAACTATAAACCTCCAATAATTTATGCATGCGTTCAGAAAGGAGATGTGCTATCTTGGGCCGTTTTGTGTACGTCTAATACAAATTCTAGAAAAAAATGTGGGATTCAAATAAAATACATTTAGATTTCTTGGACAACAGGGGGCTTTATACAAAAATGTGATTGTTTTAGTACAGAAGCAATATTTTCTTCTATAATCTGTCCTCCATGATGCTTAATTGTCATTTCGTTCTAAAATGCGCGAACCCATTATCTTTAACTTGAATATGTCTTATTTTTAAAAACCCCCTACAAATTATAATTATTGTCTATATTTCTTTTTCTATATTCTTCGCTTTTTAAAAGATGATATATGTTGTTAAAGAAGTCACTTTTATTATTTTATTTATATTACATGATTTTAGTTTAAGAACGAAAATGTTTAACTTGACAGCAATAGCAAAACTCTGTGGCCGTTTTTCAGATTATTATTTATTATTCGCATACATTTCGCAAATGTGTATTTGCTTCTCTGTTGACCTGGATTTGTTTTATGGATTCTGATTCTCGCAGATGATATGAAATTTGAATTGAAAAGCAAATACTAGTTCGTATTTTGGTGAGTAAACATATATATTATTTAGAATGCCACATGTAAGTAATACTTTTATGTTTTTCTATGTTCATATTTCTCTTCTAACCCACAATTCTGCTTTTCAGCACATCAAAAGTGGCGCTTTGCTTGAATTGCACTTCTGCAATTGTTGTGAAATGGTTGAATTGCACTTCTGCAATCAAAAATTGAAATGGATTTTATCATTCAATAGAATCTTAGTAACTACATGGGCTGCCAATTCACTCTCGTGTAGAGTATTTCAAAACGTTTTATTGCTGAAATGGCAGAACAAGAAGTAAGTATTCTATTTTCTTCATTAACTTGGGAAATGTATGTTTTATGCCAATTAATCAAGGTCAATACAAAGTATGGAGTATTACAAAAGTATTCATGTTAGAGCTGAATTGCATTGTGTCCACAGGACAAGTCTACTAGTACATAAATATGTAAGAAGTGATATTTTATATATTGTTGTTTAAATTGTTAAATGAATTACATTTTCTTTTATTTCCCTCTGGACACTCAGATGATCTTGTGTTATGTATAATATATTATATTATAATTATATCCATAATAACAACACTATGTCTGACTAGCTTTTGCCCGCGACTTCGTCTGCGTGTACACAATGATATAAACGTGAATCTTAAATTGTATCCTCTTCGAGAGCTTTTTATAATAACTAATATATCTGTATATATAAAGAAAAAAAACTTGATGCAATTAATGAACGTGGAGTGGACTGGAGTAATTATACCTAACAAAATCTGTTCACACCGTTAATTACAATATTTCTGTATACACTACATTTTTAGTCTTTCTAGAAGGCGGCACCAAAATAACCAAACCACAGGGTGAACTCACACGTGAACACGCTACGTAAAACTGCCCATGGGAGAAAGTCATCTAGGTAGGTAATTTGAACCACTCAAAAAATCCGCTTATAGTTCTAGGACTGATTGCAGATGAAGAAATAAAAAAAATCTAGGTAGGTACCACCGCAATGTCTATTTTTCCCGTGAAACAGCAGTGTAAATACACTGTTGTGTTTCAGATTGAAGGACATTGTAGCCAGAGTAACTACTGGACATATTGAGACTTAACATCTAATGTCTCAGGATGGCGAGGACAGTGGAGTTTTGCTACTGTTTATGAGCGATCGTATAGCTTACCATCAGGCGAACGGCATGCTCGTCTCGCCATCCAATGAATAAAAAATAAAATAAAGAATTGATCCCTCTTTCGAGGTACTGTTATCTATTTGGAGATCCGACTATATAAGCTTATTTTTATGAAGGGTGCAAAAAAAATAGAGTATATTGTTTTTTACTTATTAATTGACTAACTAAAGTGTCAAGTTTAATGTTTGCAACTTAACTACTTAACTTACTCAACTACTTAACGACGGTTTTTGGTTTTCCATATACAACAGTTTCGGTGATTAGACAGTCATAAAATCACCCTATTCTCGCAATACTTAAACTCTTATTTTAACCCCTTTAGGGTTAATTTTAGAAAACTAAGTATGCTGTCAGTTTTTTTTTAAATGATTACCTAAAGTGCTAAGTTTGACTAATGTAACTCTAACGGTTTCGATTTTCCATACAACCGCTTTTTACCCTTTCCACCCCCTTAGGGGTTGAATTTCCAAAAATCCCTTCCTAGTGCTATTCTAGGCCATGATGGGAACCCCTGAGCAAAATTTCACAGTCCTAGTTTCAGTAGTTTTGGCTGTGCGTTGATCCGACAGTTCAGTGCTACAAAATTGTAACCCTTATCTTAAACCATTTAGGGTTAATTTTAGAAAAATAAAGTACGCAGTTATTCTTGTTTCTAGATGGGTAACGAAAATGCAAAGTTTGATAATTCTAGCTTTAACAGTTTCCATTTTCCATACAACATTTTTTTACCCTTTTCACTCCCTTAGGGGTTGAATTTCCAAAAAATCTTTCTTAGTGCTACTCTACATCATAATAGGAACCCTTGTGCAAAATGTCATCTTTTTAACTCCAGTAGTTCCGGCTGTGCGTTGATCCGATAGTTCGGTTCTACAAAAATTCAACCCTTATTTATATTCATTTAAGGTTAATTTTAGAATAATTAAGTATGCAGTTATATTTGTTTTTGATAGGCTAACTAAATTGCAAAGTTTGATAATTCTAGCTTTATCGGTTTAGATTTTCCATACAACCGTTTTTTACCCTTTTCACCCCCTTAGAGGTTGAATTTCCAAAAATCCCTTCTTAGTGCTACCCTACGTCATAATAGGAACTCCTGTGTAAAATTTCACATTTGTAGCTCCGGTAGTTTCGGCTGTGCGTTGATTAGATAGTCATAAAATCACCCTACTCTCGCAACACTTCAACCCTTATTTTAACCCCTTTAGGGTTAATTTTAGAAAAACTAAGTATGCAGTTATATTTGTCTTTGATTGGCTAACGAAACTGCAAAATTGACAATTGTAACTCTAACGGTTTCGATTTTCCATACAACAGTTTTTAACCCTTTTCACCCCCTTAGGGGTTGAATTTCCAAAAATCCCTTCTAGTGCTACCCTACGTCATAATAGGAACCTCTGTGCAAAATTTCACGTTCCTAGCTCCAGTAGTTTCGGCTGTGCGTTGATACGTCAGTCAGTCAATCAGTCAGTCAGTCAGTCAGTCAGGTTCCTCTTTTATATATACAGATGGTAAGCACAAATGCCGTCCAGGAGGAATATCTAATGGCATCAAATGACTGTCCCAAGACATTTCATACAATTATCCGGCCGGCCCGCTAAGATGCTTCTTTAAACAATAGTCCGCTATTGTTTAAAGAAGAAGACCTGGGATCATACACATGTGACTGCAAAGAGTTATTTATTCATCATAATTCTTCGATATCTTCATTATTAAATCTTTTTTATTTTGTTTTAGTTATCAGGACAAGCAATTATCTGTACAAACTGCTGGCTGCAAATAAATCAAGCTGTAGACAATGAGCAAGATTTTATTCCAACTCCGCCTTGCTGTACTCATACCATGATTATATTGTGGTATTTAGCCTTTAGGTTGGGCTACCAATAGTACAATATAGGAGCACTGGCATTGTTCCTAGATGTTTTGACTGGAGATTATTTTTAGGCGAATATAAATAAAAAATATAAAGCAAGATCTGGTTGTACTTTATTGTCCTTAAGTTTTGTTTGATTTTAGTTTTCTTTCATCAATTAATCCTACTTTTTCCTTATGTGTGCTCAGAAATAACCAGTTAGAATTAAGAGCGTATACACCTTGCGCGCAAAGTCAACTATAGGTATTTCTTCGTTAATTTCACGCACACATAAGCGACCAAAGCTGTGTGCGTAGAGCTGCCGCGTCGGCTCGCTATACAATCGGCTCAAAC
Organism: Hyles vespertilio; assembly: GCA_009982885.2. Lineage (NCBI taxonomy): Eukaryota > Metazoa > Arthropoda > Insecta > Lepidoptera > Sphingidae > Hyles > Hyles vespertilio. The sequence continues at coordinate 22,785,145 of CM042826.1, read as the reverse complement.
AACTTTGATCCGTGCGCTTCAAATATTCAATTGAAATGTAACTGTAATATAATATCATAAAAATATTTTATTTGCATTATAAGTAGACAAATATTACTATGCAAGCAAAGAATAATACAAATTTTGGATACTAATCATATTTTCGTTATTATTACATTGTTAAGTTGCATTCAAATCAGTGTTCAATCAGTATACACTACGGACGTTTTATTAATCATTTCGTGTTCGAACACATAAATAGTGTTAGGGGCCTTACAACCCCTTACAATTACGAAATATATTTAATTTTATATTACAATACATAACATAATTTAGCCTCGGAATTACATCCCATTATATAACCTGAAACATAATTTATACTCACTACAAAATCATTGTAGGTAATAAAAATAATTAAATATTTTACTACCAAAGTACTAAGATGTGGTAATCGCATTCTGCGCGTGGCTATGTTTACTACGCGCGGCATAATCGACTGCAGCCAGGCCGGAGCGACGAGCGATACGTCCTCCCTCTAGAAGGCCTTGCGGCGGTCTGATTTGATCCACGTCGGACAGCGTGTTTTATAGTGGTTTTTAAAATATTTGTAGAAAACATGAAAACTAATTTTGTTGAAATATAAAAATGGTAATTTATTGATAAGATATTCTTCTATTGTAATATGCAATTGCTATAAAAAATTATGTACGATAAGTTGGTGAAAAAAAAATATGTTCTTGACGAGAGTTTCTGAATAATTTCGCATTGTTAAAATTTTTATTTTTCAGGAACTAAACACAAAAAGATTATTTTTCTCAGCAAAATCCCTCCATAAGGGTCTTATTAGTCTGATAATATTTTATTTTCATCTTATATTTAGTGGTTTCGGATATCTTAAGCTTCTAAATTGCCTTTTAAAGCCTAAATAACGAAACTTGTGTTGAGTAATCCTTATAGTACTCACAAATTATCCATCAATCTATAATGTTTTCCACCAAAATCCCTAGATGACAACCTTTTCTAAAATTAGTACTAATTATTTTACCTTGAAATTGTTTATTGGTGGCTATTAACTCATTTGAAAAGTCCTGTTTTTAAGCCAAAAAGCGCGTGCAGGGTATAAACGCTCTTAATGTCAAATACATTATTTGAAAAATAATATCTTAAACCTTAGGATAATATTATTTTGAAGTATTCTAGGGGTAGACTAAATATAATGTTTGAAATGTTAGCTTGTACAGAAATGATTGCTAGTATGTTCTTTTACTAGACATTAAGGTATAGAAATAAACATGGCTGCTATCAGATTCGATTCCATTTTATAGCGTATTCATTTGTATGGACTATAATAACTAAGAGCTTATTAAGTGCATATGCCTAATAATAAAATGATTATTTATTCATAGGCACATAGGGAACACCTCTGACTTTTCGGAGTCATGTGTGTATTGATAGTCAATCACCACGCACTAAAACGGTGAAGGAAAACATCGTGAGGAAACCTGCTTACCATAGCGATTCATAAGAATTTCTATGGTATGTAAGTCCGTCAACACGCACTAGGCCAGCGTGGTGGACTATATGGCCTAATCACTCTCAATCGTATTCTTGATTGTAGAGTAGGCCCGTGCCCTGCAGTGGGACGTATATGGGCTGATACAGATGCTAGCAGTCGCGACAAGTGATCAGTCTGTGCCGTGCTGTATCTCATGCCTAGCAGATTTTTATTGTGGATTATTTAAATAGGTTGTTTAGCAAGTATTATGCACCGCACTTACGGCCAGATATAGGTACACTTTCTTAATATTAAATAACTATAAACATGACGAGATTCTGACAGACTTGTTGCAATTTATTGTATAGACATTATGTTATATTATATAAGATGATCAATAAAGTATGATACTAATTCCGTTGACGTAAAAACATTTACGAGTTATATAGAGTACAGTAATTTATAGCACAGACGACTAAAAATAATATTTGATTTATAGGAAAACGAATTACGACTTCATATTTCATAAATGTCAAGTTTTGACATCGGTTGTCAAACATGCCGTTTCAGACGCCATATTGTCCCCTTGTAGTGTTGCTGTTCTTGGCTTGGTATTTATTTTTGTATAAAGCTAATATGTAACGTATAATAGTATTTCATACAGAAATCGAATGCCAATTTCACTAAGTAAATTTGGTGTAATGTACTACAAACGGCCCAAGGCCCATACATTTCTGGCCCATCTCCTTTATTTTGTGTAACCAAAAGAGTATATTATGAAGCTACATAAATATAGGACAATTAAATAAATAATATTCACATGTAAGAAGTTTTACTTCTTTTCAAGATAGAATGTCACTTGAAAATGAAAAATCTTTAATAAATTAACACATAAAAATAAAAACTGAACTGAACTGAATAAAATAACAATTTTATATAATTATGGAGAATATTGCAGAGATTCTCAAATTAGGCGTTGCCTGTATCTTGAGAAACCAGTTAAATATAATTGTTACTACATTAATTGTGTGTGTGAGTGTATTTCTATGAAAATTTATATTTCATCTCTTTATTACTAACAAAAAGTAATGGCGTAATATTTTTGGAAAACAGCATAGTGGGGGTGAAATAAAGGATGGAATATTGCATGGATAATCAAAATCGCTAAAGTGTTTAATGTCAAAAATTTATAATGCACACTATTTGGATATGGAGAAACGGGATATAATAGAGTGGGAGGTAGGGGAGGGGACTGGGATAGCTGACAGATTTGATAGGACGAAATGTAAATGCACGGTATAAGACGGGATGGTTAATGAAGAGAAAGGACGGGACGTATCGGGAAGTGACTGAACAGACGGGATGGGACGGAATTGAGCAGGACAGTAGGATAGCTAATTCATGTTTAGGTATACAAGAGCTTATACGAAAAATAACATGTATTTGGTGTGGAGTAAAATAAAAAAATGTCTGCATCCAGGCAATGGTGGGTCGGGCTTTTTTGCTATGCTAAATAATTGAATATAATATTAATCATATAATAACTAAGCCATTATGCCGATGTTAGCTATCTAGATCTCACCGAGGACCAACTAAATAAACTTGAGCGCCTTCAAAATTTCTGCATAAGATTCATATTTGGTCTACGCAAATATGATCATGTTCCTGAGTTTCGTGCTAAGCTCAAGTGGTTACCTATACGACTTCGTCGGAATACCCATATACTGTCACTTCTATACAATATTTTATTCAATCCTATCACTCCTTCTTATCTGAAACAACGATTTATTTTTCTTCATGAGTCACATACGAGGTTTTTGAGGTCGTCTGAGAACCTAAAGCTGAGAATGCCCGTCCACACCACGACATTTATGGATAAATCATTCAGTGTTCAAGCTGTTCGTTTGTGGAATGAACTTCCTGTTGTGGTGAGGCAGGCTCAAACACTATCATCATTTAAAAAGCTATTAAAAGAACACTACCTATCTCTATAAACTGATCAGGATTATTTCCTCTTATTGATTATATTACTGGGTGGAATCGCTTATCGTCACGAAAAAAATTGTGCATGGCAAGTACATGATTTAGAACACTTTGGCATACTTATTTTAATTTTTTTATGTTTTTGTTTATGTAGTGTAAAATTAATTTACCACTATTAGTTACTAATTTAGAATAAGTTATTCATAAAACAACGTTGTTTAGAGAAAGATGACATAAATGAAAAAAATCTTCATAAATACACATTATTGTGTGGCGGTTGCAATACGCCAACTTAGATTTAGTTTTTAAAGCGGTTGCAATACGCCAACTTATATTTAGCTTTTAAAATAACACGCTTATTATTTGTAATTTGAACATTATTTAAACACGCATTTCATTTTAAGATAAGACTGCAGTTTTTTAACCATAAAACGTCTGCGAGTCGTAAAATTTATTTAAGTAAGAATTTTTGTGTACCTTATTGTATAATATTAGTTAAAAAGATGCTGTTCTAAATTATTGTTTCCTAATTGTAATGGCCCGTTCATACCGGGGCAATAAAACTGTATTATTATAGTTAAGTTCTTTAGTGGCGGCAATCCTTTGCAACAAATTTATGTTTTTTAGACAATAGTACACATGTTTTGTAAACCTTTCGGTTTGGACAATAGCCCAGATGTTTGGGCCGACCTTAATTTTTAGTTGAAAGGATAGACCCTATTTATGGCTTAAATATATTTTCTGGAAGATTTATCCCCACCGATCCTCATTCGGGTAGTCCTATAAGGGGGCGTCCATAAATTACGTGAGGTGTTTAAGGGGGGGAGGGGGTCGAGTCAAATCTCATCTAATCTTACGTTGGAGAGAGGGGGGGTCTCGGCAAATATCACGCAATTCTTTTTCTGATTGAAACAAAAAAAAAATATACTATTTTGGTCCATTTAATCCAGATTGTACATGCATAAGATTTAATCTTAAGAGTAATCGTAATACGATAAAGATCATTCACTAATTCGTTCAATAGAAAATAATTTCATTCATACTTCGACGTTATACATTTACTTACTGTCAAACCACCATATTTGTTTTATACCAAATAGCTCAATTCAATCTGAATTCACGGTACAGTGTAGCCCGTCAAAAGATGCTGCAGTACATGCGGTATTTACTTTGCATCTAGCACAAGAGCTGCAGAGCACAGACGATCAGCCCACATTGCACCAGCTAAGCAAGCGCGTATGTTCCGAAAAGTGCGACCCACACGGATTGTCACAAGACGAGCTAATGAATTACTTTGTGCAAGTGCCAATGGCTTAGAGTGGCTAGATCAGAACGAAGTTGAAGGATCAGATGATTTTACTGAAAATCATATGGACATGTTGGTTCCAATAGTCTCTCTTGAGACCGTGCATGATTCTCCATGGACTGAATTAGAGTAGATACTCTTTTTTAATCTAAGTAGTTACGATTTAAGTATTCTATTGTTAAATTTTTATTACACTTATAATTAAACTCTCAGCAACTGTAAAGTAGAGACATCTAGCGTCAAAGCTGTGAACTATACAGTCTGAATATGGCCTGTCATCTACACTACAATGTCATATACTCTGTGATCAGTAGTCACAAATAAACACGTTTATATATTTCTCAAATGCATATTTAATTAATAAACCACGTTACATGGTGTCAGAATATAAGTATACGTGTCAATAAAAGAGAAATACGTGAAAAAGTTGTAAGATGACTACGAACGACGCAGTGTCCGGAATAAAGCCGCCACCTAACCTACAAGTTGACTCGGACAAATCATCATCGTGGAAAAAATGGCTACAGCAGTTCGAATGGTATGCTACCGCTATTCAACTTTACAAAAAGCCACCCGAAGTCCAGACAGCAACATTTATGGCTGTAATAGGCTCAGATGCCATAGAAATCTACAATAGCTTCAACTTAAGCGAGGCGGATAAAAACAGTCTTCAAATTATTAAAGACAAGTTCAAAGAGTATTTTTCACCAAGAACAAACATATCTTTTGAAAGATACATATTCTTCAAGATTGAACAAAATGAAGATGAACAATTTAACGAGTTTTTGATCAGAATAAAAACCCAGCAAATAAGTGCGACTTCGACAATTTATTAGAAGAAATGTTAAAAGACAAACTAGTCTTCGGAATCAGATCCAATCAAGTTAGAGAAAAATTATTGACAGAGGACAATTTAAATCTGTCAAAAGCTATTAAAATATGCAAAACAAGTGAACAAACGTCAAAACAATTGGATGAGTTCGAAAATGGAAATAAAACAGATAAAGTGTTAGCGATCCATAATAGAAATGCGCAAAATAAAGAAAATCTGAATTTTGACTGCAAACGATGCGGAACAAGCCACAAATTCAGAGAGTGTCCAGCATTTAATAAACCTTGCACTAAGTGTCACAAAAATGGTCATTTCGCTAAAATGTGCCGTACCAAGGCATACAATGCCAAACAGAAAAATAGAGTCAATGCATTGGGAGAGGGCTCAAGTTCTGAAGGTGAGGTATACATTTCGGCCATAAGCACCAGAAGAAAGAAAAATTGGACAGAAGAAATCCAAGTTGACAGTATAAAGTTCACTGTCAAATTAGATACAGGAGCCGAATGCAATGTGCTACCGAGACATTTAATGGACAAAACAAAGACAAGTCTAAAACCAAGCCGAACAAGAAATATAATAAGCTATACAAATGATAAAATGATGGTTCTTGGTGAAGTAGATTTACTTTGTAACATAAAAAATCAAAAAGCAAACATTACATTTAAAGTGGTTCGAGAAAAAGTTACACCAATCCTAGGACTTGATACCTGTGAACAATTAGGATTAATTGCAAGAGTCAAAACATTGAAAGAAAGTCATTTCCTGATGATATATTTGAAGGCTTAGGCCTCTACAAGGATTATGAGTATGATATTGACCTGATTGAGAACCCAAAATTTGAAATTAAGCCATCTAGGAGAATTCCACATGCCATAAGAGATGAGGTAAAGCAAGAACTTGATAGAATGGTAAAGCTTGATGTCATAAAACCAGAAACAGAACCTACACCTGCTGTGAGTCCTATGGTAATTGTCAAACAAAAAGACAAAATAAGAATCTGTATAGACCCATCAGATGTTAACAAGAACATTCTAAGACGTCACTTTCCACTCACTACCATAGAAGAGATATCAGCTGACATCAAAGGCTCCAATTATTTTGCATTATTAGACTGCACCAAAGGGTTTTGGCAAATTAAGCTTTCAGAAAGAACACAAAAAATATTAACATTTGCTACACCATGGGGAAGATACTCATTCAAGAGACTTCCATTTGGAGTATCATCGGCACCTGAAATATTTCAAGAAATTTTAACAAATCTGCTCAGTAAATTTAAAAACGTCAGAGTATCTATTGATGATATATTTATACATGCAAAAAGTAGAGAAGAATTAAAGAAAACTGTAAGTGAAGTTATAGAGGTGTTAAAAAATTCAGGGTTCAAACTCAATAAAAATAAATGTATTTTTGAAGCAAAAAGAATAAAATTCCTTGGGCACATAGTTTCAGCCAATGGATTAGAAGCAGACCCAGAAAAAGTAGAAACTATACAAGCAATGAAACACCATCAAATAAAACAGAGTTACAGAGACTATTAGGAATGATCACATACCTAAATAAATTTATTCCCAACATGTCAGAGCTGACAAATCCATTAAGAGATTTGTTACATAAAAACACAACATTTACATGGGAAATTCATCATGACAAAGCCCTCAACAAAATAAAACAAGTACTACAGAGTCCACCAGTACTAAAATTGTATGATGTAAACAAACCTGTAACCTTAACAGTAGATGCAAGTTCAAAAAATCTTGGAGCTGCACTTCTTCAAGAAGGACAACCAGTAGCGTATGGTGCAAGAGCATTGACTAATCTGAACAGAATTATCCACAAATAGAGAAAGAAGCACTGGCTATACTATTTGGATGTAAGAAGTTCCATGAATATGTTTATGGTAAGAACTGACAGTGGAATCAGACCATAAACCACTTGAGATAATTTTTAAGAGAAATATACAAGCTGCTCCAGTGAGGCTGCAACGCATAATGTACTATCTCACACCATACTCACCAAAAGTCATGTTTAAAAAGGGCTCAGAAATACCCCTAGCAGATTTTCTCAGTCGAGACTGTGATACATCTAACCTGAAGTATGAACAAGAAGAAAATTTGAAAGTTGCAGTCATACTACCTATGTCACTAAATGCTAAAGAAGAATTAATTGAAGCTACCAAAGAAGACCCACATTTACAGGCCCTTCTTAAGATAATAATGCAAGGATTTCCAGAAAAAGTTAATGAACTACCTACAGAACTACAGCATTATTTTAATTTTAAAGAAGAATTAAGCTATCTGGAAGGAATAGTTTCAAAGGTGATAAAATTATAGTGCCAAAATCACAAATTCCTAAAATGTTAAAAAATATCCATCAAGGACATCTAGGCATACAAAGCTGCTTAAGAAGAGCCCGACAATTTTTTTACTGGAAAGGTCAGTATGATGATATTATGAAACTAGTCAAATGTTGCTCTGTATGCGAACAAACACAAAGAGATAATGTCAAAGATACAGTGCTAATTAAAAAGATACCTACACTTCCATGGCAAATAGTTGCATCAGATTTATTTGAATTGAAAGGAAAAACTTACCTTGTTATCTGTGACAGCTATTCTGGATACATAGATAATCAACAGCTCAAAAGTCAATCATCATATGAAGTTATTGAACAACTTAAAAGATGGTTTTCTGTACATGGAATACCAGAAGAACTACAAACTGACAATGGAACACAATACATGTCTAGAGAATTTAAGACTTTTCAGACAGAGTGGAGATTTAACCATGTCACTTCTAGTCCACATCACCATCAAGGCAATGGACTTGCTGAAAAAGCAGTTCAAACAGCAAAGAACATACTAAAAAAATGCAGCATTGACAAGTCAGATGTTCAACTCGCTTTACTAAATTGGAGAAATACACCACGGAATGATTGTTTAGGCTCACCCAATCAACGTCTTTTCAGCAGAATTACTAGATCTCCATTACCTATAAGTGATAACAATCTAAAACCAAAAATAAAACATGGAGTCACAGCTGAACTACAAAGACTAAGAGAGAAACAAATTAATTATAGTAATAAACACACTACAAGACCAGTCAATTTTGAAGTCAATGACAAAGTCAGACACAAAGTTGCTCATCGCCATTGGGAAGGGGCAAGAGTGATAGATAAGCCGGAAGGTCTTCCAAGGTCTGTAATAATCCAAACAGATCAAGGCCAAGTTTTCCGGAGAAACTTCAGTCATCTGCACAAGACACAGGCAGACATAACCAGCAGAAGAATTGCAGTACCTGAAACTAAATATCCAGATGAATTAGAAGTACAACAGGTTCCAGCCCAGGTTCAGTCACCAGCTGTTCCTCCAACACGCCCAGCATCAGCATGTCCATCACCAAGCACATTAAGCCCCACACAGACATCAAACAGGGCTCAACCAACAGCAGCACCACGAGTATCAAGATCTGGTAGAATAATCAAACCAGTAAATAGACTTGATCTTTAAAATACTTGAATTGTAAAACTAATTATGCCATACTGTTAACTATTATATTATATAAAAACTGGATTTGTAAAACCATTGAAAAAAAAATTAAAATTATAATTGTGATTGTACCTAGTTAGAACTCTTGATCAGTGCATTCTTATAATCAGAAATAACTTGATTTAATTAGATGATAATTTGTGTTGACTATTATTAACAAAGAGTTAAATTCTCTTTTAATTAATACTACTTTTAGTTGATATGATAAATTAAAATTTTAATACCTAAATTACATTATAACTTTAATATTTAACTATAAGCTCAAAATGTAAATTGTAGTGTAAATGTTGTCAAAGCATAAGTTATAATATTTTGTAATGTTTATTTACAAAGAAAGGGAGATGTAAAGTAGAGACATCTAGCGTCAAAGCTGTGAACTATACAGTCTGAATATGGCCTGTCATCTACACTACAATGTCATATACTCTGTGATCAGTAGTCACAAATAAAACACGTTTATATATTTCTCAAATGCATATTTTAATTAATAAACCACGTTACAGCAACATTGATTACTAGTCATAACTAGTCGTAAATAAAAGCACGAAGCAAATTTATTTTTTTCTTTTTACAATAACAATCCAACACGTTTACGTAAGAAACTCACATTTGAAAAATCTCACGTGAGATTGGGAGATGGGGGAGGGGGTTGAATAAAATCTCACGACATCTCACCAGGGGGGGTAGGGAGGGGCAGAAAATTAAAAAAAACACCTCACGTAATTTATGAACGCCCCCTAAAAGGGTCGGTTTATTTGGATGAAAGGAGACAGTCTGCCATCTCTCGTCACGAGCACATCTCGCTCCAAGTCGCATAGTTATAATTTTACTCTGTCTGTGAATGTATTAAGTGTTAATTTACAGAATATACAATAGTTAGTTCCTGGAAGTGAGTGCTTATTCTAATACCTACACTTATAACCACCAAAATTGTTACCCTACTTTATACAATATGAATTCGAGTAGAAACTTCTAAATCTAAGTAATAAAATCCTTTGATCGCGCCGCCCTCACCGCCGCGCCGCCGCAAGCGCAAGTACGAAGCGTGCCGCCGCGCCGCGCCGCCCGCTCCCGCGCCGCCGACACCTTCCAGGGATCTTGCCACTTCCTCAGTCGTGCGAAATTCGGTGCCGAGTGACGTTGTACGAAATTATTTTGGTTATTGGTTAGTTTCTTGCGGTCAAAATGAGTGATTAAACGAACAGTGAGTATTTGACAATAATGACATGCTATGTTCGATCCAATGAAAACGTGGATCATGCAAGAAGGATGTATGCAGATCCAGAACATCTGCAGTCTTTGCGTAGGAATGGTATCATGAATGATGAATCCACGAGTTCCCAGCACAAGAACTATTTTAACGACTTATCCGAGGCTACTCGATCATTGTAAGTTCAGACTTCCTAATCATGCAAGAATCCGTGACCTACGACAGCGAAGTCGTCTATTCTCGACTTTATTAAAACGTTTAAATAAAAACATATGCAGCTTTTTCTAAGATAGTAGGTACGTTATGAAAATAATAATGTAAATCTTAACAACTTACCAACAACTAAATTTACTTAAATGATCCTAACACACTAAAATTCTAAATAAATCAAAATGTTATATGGTAATATTTAGAGTAATAATACCGATAAATAGGCGCAAAGTAAGTTCAAGGTCGATGCTCGACAGTCAGCTGTTGTGTGGCGTGACCATTGACTTATATTCTACCGATAGACGAGGCGCGTCATAGAAACTATTTGTCCCGTATTTGTCAAAAGCTCAGTAGCGACATCTAGTACGTTTACTTGAATATTACAAATTATGATCAAAGATTATTAGACAGATAAGACAGTTCATGTCAATAATAGCTTTGCCTAAGATACTGCCTAAGTATAAATACCGTCATAGCAATAATATATTTGCAATGTTTTTTTTTTTATTTACGTGAATAATTAATGGAAATGATGTAAATGAAATTAAATACTCTTACAAGTGTACAAGTCTGTCAAGCAGTCAATCAGTGTACAATCAGTCTGACATTTATTATAATAACATTTATGAATTTTTAACAAGCTGATACAAAAATGACTACCGCATTTGGAATATCTGAAATCTTCGTGTCGAAAATAAATTGAACAAATATAGGTATGTTCTAATGGCAGCCACTTATATCCATTCCAATAATTCTGGACAAATATTATAGAGATCTCCTTTTTTCGTAACCGACGCGGAAGAATATAAAACAATTTTAAATGGTATTAGTCTTCAATAACAATGGGTTCGAATAGCCCATTAAGTAATTCATATTAAGAAATGGGGTCTAAATACTACCCACTGTTTCAAAACATACATACAACACACATATTTTGAGTTATTAATTAACAACATATGATTAAAATAAAATACTGAAATCAATTTGCAACTACATCCTTCCTACATATTTGTATTTGTAATGTATTCGAATAGTTTATGCCTATTGGTCCACTGATATGAATGTCCCTTGAATAATCTATATCTTACATAGTTCGTCTCTCTCACTCGACGGGCAATTTTATGCGCGGAAATGAGATACACGATTAAGGAGCTCACCTTGTATTTTAACGAGCTCTAAAATATATTTAATCCATTAATAAATAAAAGATCTGTATTATCGGCATTATTCTGCAATATTATATCACTTACGTTGTATTCTTTAATTATATTGTAACTTAAGAAATTTCGCTGTCGGTTTGACGGTGAAAAGTCAAAATAAATTACTTATAAATATAAACAAAGAGGCGTACTATTGCGCGGCCGTCACGCGGCAGACTGATTCGTGTGCGGTGCATGCACCGCACTTGGGTGGGACACGTTTGTTACAAAGAACGTCTTATCTAGTGTAACATTGATATCGATGGGCGTGACTCATACACTCGCGCGCCTGAGTATTGACATTTCGTTGCACTTTTAAGTGTAGGGTGATTTAGATAATATGCGTTTTGGGGATATCTTGTACTGATGTTGTTTATGGGGTAGTTTGTAGTTTTTAATGATAAATTTCGTATATAACGTTAATTTCACATACACAATACACTATTAAATTTTCCGGACGATAAGCGATTCCACCCAGTATATATTTAACCCGCAAACAAATAGGCGTCCCCTGAAGGAAAAGTGCATTTAAACTGGCGTCCACCTGCTTTGGGCGTCCGTATACCGGACGCCACTTTGGTGGCCGGTGCCACTTAGGTCCTTTTACTCCTGAGAGGCCGTAGGCAAAAAATCGACAGAAGCCAAAAAATCGCTTAAATGGCTGCAATAATATATTGAAAAGTTCACGGAGAAATCTCAGCGCAGGTTTGGTGCTGCTGTAGCGCGTATATCCACAGCCGTATATCTCAGATATTTTCTGACTACGGATTCGCGTATTTGGCATCCGCAGTTGCGACGTTGTCAGTTCGCTCATTAAATCTGTGACCCTAGAGCCCGAATACTGGAACGCCATTCAAATAATAAGTTGCTCTTAACAGCGCACGGCCCACTTAGCCAGTACATTTAATCGGGATTAACGTAGTTAAGCGCCATTTATATTTAAGTTGCGTTCCAGTATTTGGGCGTAAATGACATAATATTAAACACAATCAAAATAATATTTATCGTCCTAGGTCAGGCACGCGGTGCGTTTGAATCGGCGTCCAATTATCTTAAGCTTTTGGAACTAACTTTTTTAAATGTATGTATGGTGAAGTTGACAAATTGTCAATTTGGCATACATTCACAAAAGTTTGCTTAACAACGGAGCAAACAACTTAACCTTTTTTAAATCTGAGATGTTTTAGTAAATAATAAATACACCCAACAGGAATATATATAATATAATATATATTAGACTGTCGTAAGCGCCGCCCATTTTCGTTGATTTAAAAATAGCCCCTATTTCAATGACATTAGGTTGCTTTTTTGCTTGAAACCCGGAGAGCCGTATAATAATAGACCCTATTTCAACAACGTTAGGGTTGCTTATTGCTTGAAATCCGAACAAACCGTGTTGCGGTTCCCGACAGTCTAAGGGTACCCCACAATACGATCAATTAAATGTTCTTTCGTGGTTATCAGGAAATATGAGATATTTTTGAACTCACAAACACCTAAACCCGAAATAAATATCTGGGCATATTAGTGTAGCAATTATGAATAATTTTGTTGTACTTTGAAGATATACGAACGCCGAATTGCTATATCCGGATGCTCAATAGCTATATACGGACGCTCAATAGTATATCCGGATGCCTATTATCTGTATACGGACGTTCAATAGCTATCTGGACGCACGATAGTCAACACTAAAGTGATGTCTTCTTTTAGTAAATTAATTATTTATCTTTAAATATTTTACTCTCTAGCTCCGACTGCCTCGATGGCGTAGTTGTACTACGGTACGGTTACAAAGCTGAGGTCTCTGGTTCAAATCCTGGGTTGGGCAAAGTGATATTGAATTTTTCTATTCATTATCAGCCCAGAGTCAGAAATTTGTGCCCGATATGGCGATAGGCATTATCACTTATCACATTTTGGGACGGAACATACAAAGCGAAATGTGGGTATCCTGGCACCTCTACCTACCCCTACTGGGATATAGGCGTGAGTTTACGTATGTATGTAAATATGTTATTGTTTTGAAAATTCAAGGCGAAATTATAGGATATTATGTTGTATTCGGATTCCCAATAGCTATATACGGATGCGTAATAGTTGTATACGGACGTTCAATAGCTAATTTACTAACACTTTCGTCTTTGGGGAAGGACAGCTCATAAACAGTAGCAACATTCCTCTGCGCTCGCCATCCTAAGACATAAGATATTAAGACTCCATATGTCCAGTAATTACTCTGGCTACAATGTCCTTCAAACCGAAACACAACAGTGCATTTACGCAGTTTTGTTTCACGGGAAAAATAGACATTGCGGTGGTACCTACCCAGGTGACTTCACATATGAGAGACCTGCCACCAGTAAAAATCCCTAACTTCGCATCTGAGACACTGTAATTTCTTCTTCGGGAGAAGGCTTTCTTCATCTCTGTGACTCATTACCAACCTAAAGGTTGGATGACCAGAAGTAGGTAAAATTCTTTTCTTTTATCTGATTAACAAAATTTTATTTAAATTCGTCTAATGAGTTTTGCGTGAAAGACGGACAAATATCTACCAATTAATACATTCACCTATGCTTATAATAATTATGGTAGGTATGAGATAGGTAAGTACTAACAAATACATTTTATATCAATATTGGACGTCCGTATATCTATGGAACTCACCAATATTGGAATAAATTAAATAATGAAACTGTGTAATACAAACAAGTGATAGTAAAAGAAAGAGACAAGTGACGAAGCTGGCAACGTCGCATTCTGAGGATGTCAAATTGCCGTTGCCTAGGGTAAATCAGGATCAATATATCCAGGATGCCTTTTATGTTTTACCATGGTTCGGGGTTCAAAAATGTTGCGGCCCGACTGCAAGAAGAATATCGTGGAAAATAAACTTTGGAAAATAACGTACCCCACGGAGCTGGAAATCGAAAAACTAAGCACTATTCATTAAGACATGTAAAAAAATGTAAGAGGAACTGGGAGACGTCGTAATGATGCACTACATACTAGACGCCAAAAACACTTTAGGATGTATATATATATATGTATATGTATATATATATATGTATATATATATATATATATATATACATATATATATATATGTGTGTGTGTGTGTGTATATATATGTATGTTTATTCGTCTATAAATGTATATAAGTATGTATATGTACAATACTTGTGTGTATGTATATACAATATGTATTTATATGTTTTCATTTCATTTGTCTTTATTTTACACTGCCCTTTCTTTTTTTCCTACTCATATATCTATCCCATGGTTGTCTGGTAGAAATTGCCTTAGAGCGATAAGACCGCCATTTGTACTTTGTTGTTTTATACTGTCTCTAAACTGTTATTTCTTTTTACTGTGTACAATAAACAATTAAATAAATAAATAAGCCATAGCGAAGCGTGGTCGGGTCGGCTATGGTATCTTTTAATTGATTTCAATGAATGTCGTCGGAGTAGTAACAGTGTTATATCTCCGTAGCAAAATAATGATTTGAATCTGGAGAGATAGGATAGAATAGAATATAAGGTGGACAAAATGGGACATAAGAATAGGTACAGGATGGTATTGGAATTGGATAAGCAGTTTAGACAAAGGCTGTCATATTGATTTTAAATAAAATATGAACTGGAATCTGTATTGTTATATATTTATTTATGTGTATATATAGTACGTTATCTATAATAAGTCCAAGGTCTTTAACAGATGACGACCACGATATAATTGTGCCGTCAAATGTAAGTAGTG
The DNA here is from genome assembly GCA_009982885.2 of Hyles vespertilio. Classification (NCBI taxonomy): domain Eukaryota; kingdom Metazoa; phylum Arthropoda; class Insecta; order Lepidoptera; family Sphingidae; genus Hyles; species Hyles vespertilio. The sequence continues at coordinate 22,769,622 of CM042826.1, read as the reverse complement.
GTACAGACGAAAAATCAATGCGATTTATCAGGCGCTGGCTGCCTATGATTATGGCCTGGCACTTATTAGGGTAAACTGTTATCCCAAACCTAGTAGACCAGCCCCTAATGTACTCTAAGTCGGTGTTCACTTTTTCAATAGTTGTGGACAAACAATCCACACTTGCATGGGCATAAAGCTGTAGATCGTCGGCATATAGATGATACGCACATGAAAGGTTTTGGTTATGAGATTAATGAAAATTGCAAACAATAATGGAGAAAGTATTCCGCCTTGAGGAACGCCAGAATCAAGTGCACACCAGTTTGACGAGGACTCGCCCAACCGCACTGATTGCTGTCGACCTCGAAGATACGAAGAGAGCCAGTCCAGTGCTCCGGAAGAAATCATTAGACGGGACAGGATGGAAAGGAGGATATCGTGACTGATCGCATTGAAGGCATTAGAAAAGTCAATCAAAGCGAGTACGGTGACCTTCGTGTCCTCCATACCAGCCCTGATGTCGCCAGTCACTTTGAGGAGTGCGGTGGTAGTACTGTGGCCTGGCCTGAAACCAGACTGCAATGGGCTTAACAATTTGTTGGAGTACACAAACTTGGAGAGTTGCTTATGTGCACAGGATTCTAGGACTTTGGAAAGGAAAGGGAGAATGGATATAGGTCGGTAATGGTTAACGAGGGTCGGGTTAGTTACTTTAGGGAGAGGAATAACATAAGCCTTACGCCATAATGATGGGAAATTGCCAGTGCTAAGGCAGAAGTTAATTATATGGGATAGGGCTGGCAGGACGTGATCTAGGATTAGGACTATCATACGACGGTTTTACCCGCTTAGTAGTTATTCTGGACTTTCATAAACAATAAACGTGGCAATGGTGGGTCGTACCCCAGCCAAATGACTGATGGTAGCTCTTATGCTAATGACGGAGTAGCCATATGCAATATATTCGCCACGAATTTTTCCAAGGTTTACAGGGTTTCCAGCCCTCGTATTAGGAGTGAGAATCACCGACACGATCTGATGCATATAAATATAAAGTATAAACAGACAGGTATTTACTACACCGGTTATTAAAGAATGCACTGTGCTAAACGTATTGAAGGACGTAGACCGTAGTAAGGGCGCAGGACCAGACAACATACCTCCAGTATTTATTGCATCTCGTAGTTTAGTGCTATATCTGCCGCTTACTTTGAAATTTAATAGATCTTTGTCATTAGGAAAGTTTCCAAGAGAATAGAAAATGGCTAAAGTGATTCCGATCCACAAATCGGAAGATAAATCCCATGTGAATAATTATCGCCCTATCATAATTTTGTCAACCTTTGCCAAAATCTTTGAAATTACTATTTGCCCTTTAATTCAAAATTATATGAAACTATATACCTATGACTCCTTTTCAGCATGGTTCTGTAAGCAGTAGATCTTCATCAACCAACTTGATCACTTTTGCTGAGACCCTTATTAACTCTATTGATAAAAATAAACAGGTTGATGTATTGTACACCGATTTCAGTAAAGCATTTGATTCCGTGTCTCACCATATTCTGGTAACCAAACTTTCGGCTTATGGGTTCACCGGCTCTTTACTCAGCTGGTTTAAATCATACTTAGGTGAGCGAGTTTTTTCTGTCGTTATTAATGGTTTCCAATCATGTTTCTGTAATATAACGTCAGGCGTACCTCAAGGCTCTCACCTGGGTCCAATCTTGTTCAATATTTTCATAAATGATATTACTAATTGTTTTAAATTTTCCTCCGTCTTTATGTATGCTGATGACTTAAAATTTTGCCGAACTATTGAATCACAAGATGATTGTATGTTTCTACAAGATTTGAATAGACTGGTACAGTGGTGTGAGGACAATTACATGTTATTAAATTCTAATAGATGTCATTATGTGGTGTTTTCGCGAAAAAATAACATAATCACTCATCAATATAATATAAAAGATGTCTTCAGAGTCTAGAAGTCGTAAAGGACTTGGGTGTTATTTTTGACAGAAAATTAACATTTGTTCCTCACCTAGATTATATAATTAAAAAATCCTCTAGAATGCTTGGTTTTGTATTAAGAAACGTCAAAAACTTTAAGAATACATCTACAAAGAAACTTTTATATAATAATCTAGTTTCCTAACTAGAATACTCCTGTATTCTTGAATACTGTTCGACAGTTTGGCGTCCACACTTTGCCACACATAGTTTGAGGTTAGAGCGAGTTCAAAAAAGATTTCTTGCTAGATGCGTTGGTAGAGGTAATAGAAGTTTTTCATATTCCAATAGATTGTACTTTTTCAAAATGACCTCCTTACAACGCCGTAGAGATATATTGGACTTGTTAAATCTCTTTAAACTATTTCATAATAAAATTGACTGTAAGTAATGCATACACTGTTATGAAAATTCAACCTCAGAGTTCCTGCTAGAATACCAAGATATCCTATAACTCCTTTATCTCCTCCTCTGCGTAGAACCGTAGTGTGTTGTAACTCTCCGGTACCAAGGCTTTGCAAGCTGTTAAACAGCCTAAGTCATGTAATTGATATTCACGCAATCACATTACACAGCTTTCGTAAATTATTATATTCTGTAAATATATCTGTAAATTGTACTCATACTTAATTTGTGTACAGTGCCCGTTATGGTCTTCTTTATGCATTTACTTTGTTTATTAATTTAATTTATAATAGGCATTAATTTATTGAAATAGGTAGATATGTATATTATGTATATAGTTAGTTTTATTGAATGCTGTGTCTGCTTTAGTATAATCATGTACTTAGACTAAGTTTTTTGTTTCTGTTTTTTTTTTGTTCTAATGTATTGGTATGTTATTGATAGTAGACCTAATAAATAAAATAAAAATAGCAAATTTGTAGGCGTGCTAAAATAAAAATAGTGCGTGGTGGCCTGTTGGTAAACGGACTATACTCCATCGGTTTAGGTACTTAACTAAATGTAAAAAAAACCATAAAAAAAGGTTATTTAACATTGCCATTTCTCATTTCAAAATTAATTGAAGACAAAAAAATGTTTACGTAAATGTAAAACTACAATACATGTTCAATTTTATTATAACGATTATAATTATGAATATGTAAGCTTGGAAACAATTAAATTATGTGAGATCATAATTAAATTACCTAAATTAAATTATCTAATTTTACATAATGCAGTCTGTCTACAAAAAAAGACCCAAACACTCAGGCATCCAAAACATTTTCATAAAAGTTACAAGAAATATTATGCTACAAAATCGAGAAGTACAACTTTATCGTAATGCGACTATTTAAATGAAAAATAATGCGTTAAGTCGGATAACTAAGCATCATCGTATGTTATGTGTGGCAGCCAATTATTATTCATTGCGATAATGTACTATTAGCATCAAGTTAAGAAAAGAGGGCGTAGCCAGCGCATCACGTGATCACCCGACCATTGAATACGTCATCACCGAATCCAAGAGGGGTTGTGCATTTGTGACGGAGCTTCACTTTTCATTCGGCACGCGCAGCGTTCACTACTTATTTCATAATTATTATCAATTTGTGTAATTTGTGTAATAAGTTATTTAAATTTAAGTTAGTAATTATATTTGGGTAAAGATCTAGATTAGCGGTCATGGTTACGGTGGGGCAGGGGGTGCTAAGAATCCCCGGGTTGGCCCCGGCTACCACCCCCCCCCGACGACGACTGGCCCTGGTAACACACAACGTACGCACATTGAGGACAGACGAGAAGATTGTCGAACTGGAAGAAGAATTGAGCAGGTTACACTGGGACATTTTGGGGTTATCGGAAGTCCGAAGAATCGGGGAGGATACGATAACCCTGAAGTCTGGTAACCTGCTCTTCTACCGGGGGGACGACCAACAGTCCCGAGGAGGTGTCGGATTTCTCGTCCACAAGTCTCTCATCAACAACATCGTATCCATCGAAAGTGTGTCGAGCAGGGTAGTATACCTTATACTCAGAATATCTAAAAGATATTCGTTGAAGGTCATACAGGTATACGCGCCGACCTCGACACACCCAGATGAAGAAGTAGAGGAAATGTATGAGGACATAAGTCGGGCCATACATACTTCCAAAACCTACTTCAATGTTGTTATGGGAGACTTCAACGCAAAGTTGGGCAAGGGAAGCGATGCAGAGTTGAAAGTGGGGCAATTTGGACATGGGCAACGGAACCCCAGGGGTCAGAGGCTGGCCGACTTTCTGGAGAAAGAGGGACTCTTTGCGATGAACTCTTTCTTCCAGAAGCCGCCTCACAGGAAATGGACCTGGTTGAGTCCTGACGGTTCTACGAGAAACGAGATAGATTTCATCTTGACGACGAATAGACGGATATTCAGAGATGTCTCTGTGATCAACAGGGTGAAAACCGGCAGTGATCACCGAATGGTTAGGGGCACCCTGAATATCAATGTCCAATCGGAAAGGCGTCGCTTGATGAAATCTACGCTCCGACCTACTCGCGCCCATATCCAAAACCCCGAGAGCTTTCAACTCGAGCTGACAAATCGCTTTGATTGTCTAGGAGAAAACCTTGCAGTGGACGAGCTAAACAGCGGTTTGGTAGAAGCTGTCCATACGGTGGGATCTAAGTATTTTAGACCTCGCCGTAGAGATAGACCACAAAAACTCTCGATCCACACTCTTGACCTCATGGCCGAACGTCGATCTTTGACGCTGCAGTCTTCCGTTGACGCCGAAGCATATCGGCGGCTCAATAGACAGATCTGGAAGTCCTTGCGACACGATGTCCGTGCTCACAATACTGTGAGCATTATGGAGACAATCGAGCGGAACGGAGGCTCCAAAGTGTTTGCAAGAGACTTGTCTATTGGGCAAAGCCAGTTGTCTAGGCTGAAGACGGAGGACGGCCGCGTAGTATCGACGAGGGCAGAGGTATTAAGGGAGATCGAGAGGTTCTACGGACAGCTTTACACCTCGGTTGCCAAACCTGCTGTTAGCTCGGCCGAAGACCCGAGAGCCGAGTTGATCCGACACTTTAGCGATGATATCCCGGACATCAGCCTGTGTGAGATTGAGATGGCCCTGAAGCAACTTAAAAACAACAAGGCGCCGGGCGAGGACGGAATAACTTCAGAGCTTCTGAAAGCGGGCGGAACGCCGATACTGAAAGTCCTTCAGAGGCTCTTCAATTCCGTTCTCCTCGAGGGCTCAACGCCAGAGGCATGGAGCAGGAGCGTGGTGGTACTGTTCTTCAAAAAAGGTGATAACACTTTGCTGAAGAATTACAGGCCCATCTCGCTCCTGAGCCATGTCTATAAGTTGTTTTCGAGGGTCATCACAAATCGTCTCGAACGCAGGTTTGATGACTTCCAACCTCCCGAACAAGCCGGTTTTCGAAAAGGCTTTAGTACCATAGACCACATCCATACGCTTCGGCAAGTTATACAAAAAACCGAGGAATATAACTTGCCGCTTTGTTTAGCGTTTGTGGACTATGAGAAAGCCTTTGATTCGATCGAGACTTGGGCTGTGCTACAGTCTCTCCAGCGGTGCCATATCGACTATCGGTACATCGAAGCGTTGAAGTGTATATACAACAACGCCACCATGTCGGTCCGAGTACAGGATCAGAGTACGAAGGCTATTCCACTACAGAGAGGCGTGAGACAGGGAGATGTCATATCTCCGAAACTGTTCACTGCCGCGCTGGAAAACGCCTTCAAGCTCTTGCAATGGAAAGGATTCGGCATCAACATCAACGGCGAGTATATCACTCACCTTCGGTTTGCCGACGATATTCTAGTCTTGGCAGAATCGCTGGAAGACCTTAGCACTATGCTCGAAGACCTCAATCGAGTCTCCCAACAGGTGGGTCTTAAAATGAACATGGACAAAACGAAGATCATGTCGAATGTCCATGTTGTGCCCACCCCCATCGGTGTTGGGGGCTCGACTCTCGAAGTTGTTGACGAATATGTCTATTTAGGACAAGTGGTCCGGTTAGGCAGGTCCAACTTCGAGAGAGAGGTCAATCGTCGAATCCAACTCGGTTGGGCAGCGTTCGGGAAACTACGCGACGTCTTCTCGTCCAAAATACCTCAGTGCCTTAAATCGAAAGTCTTCGATAGTTGTGTGTTGCCAGTGATGACTTACGGCACCGAGACGTGGCCTCTCACTATGGGCCTTATTAGGAAGCTCAAAGTCACTCAACGAGCTATGGAGAGGGCTATGCTCGGGGTTTCCCTACGAGATCGAATCAGAAATGAGGAGATCCGTAGGAGAACTAAAGTAACCGACATAGCCCACCGGATTAGCAAGTTGAAGTGGCAATGGGCAGGGCACATAGCGCGGAGATCTGATGACCGATGGGGTCGAAAAGTGCTCGAATGGAGGCCGCGTAGCGGAAAGCGCAGCGTAGGACGTCCACCCATAAGATGGTCCGACGACCTGGTAAAGGTCGCGGGACGTCGCTGGACACAGGCTGCCTCCAACAGGTCTCTGTGGAAATCATTGGGGAGGCCTATGTTCAGCAGTGGACTTCCTTTGGCTGATGGATGGATGGATGGAAAGATCTAGATAGTATAAGGCAAATTATAATAAAATCAATCATTTAATAAACATTTTTGTTGTGTCACGGTAATTTTTTAATAAAGTTTGAAAGTAGTCGCTAATATCAGAAGTGGGATAGGGCTCCATAGCTCTGTCCAGCTTTGATATTTCCTGACGAAACAATTATTACGTAGTACAATTTAGTATGGCTGAAAGACGCACAACTAGGAGCAGGGCAAATAGAAGCGAAGATGCGGTGGACTTCCGAGATACCCTCGGAATGATCCTCGCACGTTTAAACCGCTCTAGAAAACTCAACTAGTGTGAACGCTGCACGTGGTACGGATCTTGCCGCGGACGAGGTGGGTGCCGGCGCCGCGATAGTTCGGAGTACTGCCACGCCGCCGACGCCACCTGCGCCGTCGGAATCTCGTGCTAGCACGAGTGTTACTGGGGCCACAGCATCGAGCCTTGACACTACAGACAGAATCATCGGAGCGTTGAGTGCATTGAGTAAAGTAAGATCTAACCATTTTTATATTTCTAATTTTGACCCCAGTGTGAATGATATCGATTCTTGGTGCGACGAAGTTGAAAGAGCTCGTGAAATAAATGGATGGGACGATAACGAATGTTTATCTAGAATTGCTAACTGTCTTACGGGGGACGCCAAATCTTGGTTGCAAGATTGGGTGACTCACGACCGCAGTTGGTCAAATTTTAAAATTGAATTCAAGCCTTTGTGTTCTCGAAGAGTCGATATCGCGGGTATTTTGTTTAATGTCATGTGCACGAATTCTGATCGCTATCCCACGTATGCTGATTATGCAAGACGCTCGCTATTGCGGTTAAATATTGTAAAAGGTTTAAGTGACGAACTAATAGTCGCAATAATCATACGTGGAGTAACTGACCCACAAATCCGTGCAACAGCAACAAATTCAAAATTATTACCTAAGGATTTAGTAGAGTTCTTTTCTGTTTACGTGAAACCCAGCACCTCCAATGATTCTGTGCGTAATGTTCGTAATCATAATAGTATTGAAAGAAATACGCGGAAACGACCATTTCATAACGGGTTGAAATCAGTGAAATGTTTTTGTTGTAATGAAATAGGTCATACACAAGGATCATGTCCTAAACGTAATAAATCTGACTCTCTAAACAACAAAAATATTAACAATTCTATTGCACAGAGGACGGTTGAGACATGCTCCTTTTGTAAGAAAATTGGTCATGATGCGAGCGTTTGTTTCTCAAAGCAACGTTTAGAAGCACGTAAACAAAAAGTTAATTTTTGTCGTGAATTAGAGGGTAAATCGACTGATAATGATATTGTGACCGCAGTAATTCAAAACGTACCTACCGACGTTTTAATTGACAGTGGATCGCGCGTTTCTCTAATATGCGCAGCACTTCTAAAACATTTTAATTGTTGCCAAATACCAACCTATCAATTATTACGGGGCATAGGTAGTCAAAACGTAGAATGTACCAGCTACGTCACTTTGGTAATTGAATTTAATGAAATTTCTTTGGAAATAGACTTTCTTGTAGTTTCCGAGTCGTGTATGAATGTACCCGTGATCATAGGAACAGACGTATTAAACCGCGAGGGTGTAGCATATATACGAACGAACAAACAGCAACGCTTAACGCGCGTCGACGAATCAGTCCGTGCTAGTAAGGTATTACAGATTCAGTTGGACCAACAAACCCTCATTGAGTCACCACTTCAGGGTGGCCAGCGAACAAAGTTGTCCTCAATAATCGCGGAGTTCAAAGATTATTTCATAATCGGCACCGCCGCGTCAACCGTTAGTACAGGCACCATGCATATAATAAACTGGTGGTAGGTCTCTCATATGTGAGAGGCCATCTGGGTAGGTACCACCGCAATGTCTATTTCTCCCGTGAAACAACACTGCGTAAGTGCACTGTTCGTGTTTCGGATTGAAGGACATTGTAGCCAGAGTAACTACTGGACATATTGAGACTTAACATCTTATGTCTCAGGATGGCGAGCGCAGTGGAATTTTGCTACTGTTTATGAGCGGTCGTATCGCTTACCATCAGGCGAACGGCTTGCTCGTCTCGTCATTCATTGCAATAAAAAAAAATATATAGAATTAACTAGTGATGTGCCGGTTCACTACCGTCCGTACAAACTTTCTCTTGACGAAAAGATCAGGGTGCGAGGGATTGTTCAAGACCTATTGAAAAATAAAATCATCCGCGAATCAGAATCTCCTTACGCAAGCCCTGTCATTCTTGTCAAGAAAAAGGATGACTCCGATCGCATGTGTGTGGATTACCGTGCGTTAAACGCCATTACAGTGCGAGATCGTTATCCGTTACCTCTCATAGAGGATCATATTGACCGCTTAGGCAAACACAGATATTTTAGTTGTATTGACATGGCTACTGGATTCCACCAGATAAAAATTGATGACGATTCCATACCAAAAACCGGATTTGTGACGCCTAAGGGGCATTTTGAGTATCTTAAAATGCCCTACGGACTCACAAACGCACCTATAGTGTACCAACGAATAATTTCGAAAACTTTGCAAACATTTATAAATTCAGGCAAAGTGTTAGTTTACGTAGACGACGTTTGTATATTGTCAAATTCCGTAGATGAGGCCTTGACAGACTTGCGAGAGGTGATGAAAACTTTGACGTGCGCAGGTTTTTCGATCAATTTAAAGAAAAGCACGTTTGTGTCTACAGAGGTTGAATATCTTGGTCGTAAAATAAGTCAAGGTCAGATTAGACCGAGCGACAGAAAAGTGCAGGCCCTAGTGAACTCACCTGTACCTACAAATGTAAAACAAGTCAGACAGTTGTTAGGACTAGCTGGTTACTTTCGCCGTTACATTGCCGGGTACGCTTCCAAAACTGCACCTATTGCTAGATTGACTCGTGCTGGGGTACCATTCGTGTGGAGTGAGGAACAAGAGTCTGCTCGCAGATATTTGATAGAGTGTATGACAAACGAGCCAGTATTAGCCATATTTGATCAAAACTTGCCAACCGAACTCCACACGGATGCTAGCTCCATCGGTTATGGTGCCGTGTTAATCCAAGTACACGTAAATAACAAACGTCGCGTAGTCGCGTATTTTAGCAAAACAACGCAAGGTGCGGAAGCTCGTTATCACTCTTACGAACTCGAGACACTCGCAGTAGTTAAAGCATTGTGTCACTTCAGACAATACTTACTAGGCATAAGGTTTAAAATAGTAACAGATTGTAATGCGTTAAAATTAACAGAACGAAAAAAAGACTTACTTCCCCGTGTCGCGCGTTGGTGGATTTATATGCAAGACTATAATTTCGTAATTGAATACCGAAAGGGGTCTCAAATGGCCCACGCTGACTATTTGAGTAGAAACCCTGTAGACGTGCGAACTATCACGAAGCCAAAAACTTGGGCTGAAATTGCGCAATCTGCCGATGATGAGACTCGTACTCTAATTAGATCAATCACGTTACGTAGTTCGCAACGATCATTTATTTTATAAATATACGCCCGTCGGTCAGGACTCTAAATTGCTTTGCTATATTCCGATGGGGCATAGATTAAGCTTGTTGCGCATTTTTCATGATCAACATGATCATATTGGTGTTGACAAAACTGTCGACCTTATATTAAATCATTTCTGGTTTCCGGGATTAAGGACTTTTGTGAGAAAATACATTGGGCACTGTCTCATCTGTATTTCTGCAAAGAGAGTACCTAGGGCCTCTCATCAACCAATATCGTCATGGGTCAAACCGGATACTCCGTTCAGCACAATACATATAGATGTGTTAGGCGTCTTACCTGAATCTAATGGTTTTAAATTCATTCTTATTATTGTCGACGCTTATTCAAAGTTTTGCCTACTCTATGCGATTAAACGTCAAGATTCTGATGAATTAATTCGAGTTATGACTAACGATATCTCATTGTTTGGAACCCGTAAGGTTATCGTTTGTGATCGCGGTCGGATGTTCGAAAGTACACGTTTTCGAAATTGGACAAATGACGTGGGTAGTCAGGTTCATTACATCACCCCGGAAATGCACGCAGAAAACGGTCAGGCGGAACGCTATTGCCGCACTGTTCTTAATATGATCAGGGTTGAAGCTGATAGTAAGGGCAATAAGTGGTCTGATTCTCTCTGGAGAATTCAACTAGTGCTTAACTGTACGACGCACAAGACTACACATAATTCTCCCATGCAACTGCTCATCGGTATTGAAGGCGCAACGCCTGTAATAAGGTCTCTCATACGAGACGTTGCTCTCGACAACACTAATTCAAATCGCGAGGCCATGCGGGAAATACGTCGCCAGATGGCTTCCGAACGACTCGAGCAGAACAGAAGATATCAGGATGCCTATGTCAACAAACAACGCAAGGCTACTAGATGTTTTAAAGTAAACGACCTAGTGTTCGTCGCGAAGGCAGCGCAGACTAGTGGAAAACTAGACTCGGGAATGCGTGGCCCTTACCGCGTATTGAAAGTATTGCCACATGATCGTTACGAGCTGCGACTGCTTGGAGGCTCCTTTGGTAAAATCACGCGAGCTGCCGCCGAATATATGGTGGCATGGCGTGGCGAATGGACTCCTGAATCATGTGCGGCATTCTTTAACAGTTAGTAATACTGATATTTTTGGCCTACATATGCTTTGTAGGGTTGACATGATAACTTGGCCATGTCACATATGAAGCCGACATGTTAACTGGGCCATGTCGTGCCACTAGTTGACATGATAACTTGGCCATGTCACATATGAAGCCGACATGTTAACTGGGCCATGTCGTGCCACTAGTTGACATGATAACTTGGCCATGTCACATATGAAGCCGACATGTTAACTGGGTCATGTACGGGCTTAGTTGGTATGATAACTTGGCCATACCAACTTTACTGTACTCTGTCACTACACACATCGACATGATAACTTGACCATGTCGTTTTGTTTACATTGCTAACTTAGCTTAACAACGGACACAAAACATGTACACACACATTGGCATGCCACACTAGCTAGTTAGTAACATCAACATAGTTTGCATGGCTGAACTATAAACTGACAATTTAATAAAAACTTTTAACAATTTTTATATTCAGCTAGTGACGAGGGCAGTCCTGATTCATCCAATGAAGAACATCAAACTCAACCTTCACCAATGGGAGAAGTTGCTCATAGCTCCAATACCGAGGTGGACGTGGACGTCCACGCGTCAGGAGAGGCCGTATTAGCATCAAGTTAAGAAAAGAGGGCGTAGCCAGCGCATCACGTGATCACCCGACCATTGAATACGTCATCACCGAATCCAAGAGGGGTTGTGCATTTGTGACGGAGCTTCACTTTTCATTCGGCACGCGCAGCGTTCACTACTTATTTCATAATTATTATCAATTTGTGTAATTTGTGTAATAAGTTATTTAAATTTAAGTTAGTAATTATATTTGGTTAAGATCTAGATAGTATAAGGCAAATTATAATAAAATCAATCATTTAATAAACATTTTTGTTGTGTCACGGTAATTTTTTAATAAAGTTTGAAAGTAGTCGCTAATAGTACTTACTGTTTTCGTGAAGTGGTGAAGTGTTTGGAAGTGTTCACCGTTGTTCTTTACTGTTTTAGTTATTATTTGTTATAAGCTGCTGTTAATTGTTGTTAATACTTGTTACTTGGTTGACTAAGAAAATATTCGTAAATTGGACATTGCAATAAAATGTTGAACAACCATGCGTCACGTGTTCTGGTTTGTTTACATTTAGTTATGTACCTAAACCGATGGAGTATAGACGCGACTGCCTACATGTTCACGGTGGTCGCGGGTTCGAATCCTAGGGCACACCTCTGACTTTTCGGAGTCATGTGTGTGTATTGATAGTCAATCACCACGCACTAAAACGGTGAAGGAAAACATCGTGAAGAAACCTGCATACCATAGCGATTTATAAAAAAATCTATGGTATGTAAGTCCGCCAACCCGCACTAGGGCAGCGTGATGGACTATATGGCCTAACCACTCTCAATCTTACTGTCGATTGTAGAGGAGGCCCGTGCCCTGCAGTGGTATGTATATGGGCTGATACAGCTAAAATAAAAAGTAACAAAATTCAAAACACTAATTTTGTATTAAAATACCAGGTGAGTTCTTGGTGCAAAGAAGCTCTCCTCAAGCATACATTATAACATCAGTATCTGTAACATCAACAATGCTTTTGATTTCAATCAGTTTTCCAAAAAATAAATTACAGGTATACGTCACTTGACACTAGCAGTAATAGTCTCATCATGAACGAAACCAGCTTTTACGTAAGGGGGTGTCATATTGGTGTCATATAGTTCTTGTCAGAACATTGGGTCCGATTTTAATACTTAAGTTCGTAACAATGATTTCTTAAAGTTTGTTACAGCCATGATATGTGAACACAAAAAGACTTTTTTACTTCATTTATCGACATAAAAAATGTGCTTATAAATTTTATCAACAAAATAATAACTAAATTCTGTCAATCTGGAGCCAGCCCGGGGGGGGGTGTCATGACCCCAAGATCTCCCCCCTGGAGCCGCCCTTGAGTCTCATTGACATAGAACTAGTGTAGAACTAGAATGTCCATGTTGTGCCCACCCCATGGCCCACCCCCATCGGAGTTGGGGGCTCGACTCTCCAAGTTGTAGACGAATATGTCTATTTAGGACAAGTGGTCCAGTTAGACAGGTCCAACTTAAAGAGAGAGGTCAATCGTCGAATCCAATTCGGTTTTCGGAACGCTGCCCGTTCAGGAAACTTCGCGACGTCTTCTCGTCCAAAATACCTCACTGCCTTAAATCGAAAGATCGAACGAATCAGAAATGAGGAGATCCGTAGGAGAATAAAGGTTACCGACATACGCCATAGGATTAGCAAGTTGAAGTGGCAGTGGGCCGGGCACATAGCTCGTAGAACCGATGGCCGTTGGGGCCGAAAGGTTCTAGAGTGGAGGCCATGTACAGGCAAGTGAAATGTCGGACGCCCACCTACAAGGGGGACGGACGACCTGGCTAATGTTGCAGGAAGTTGCTGGATGCAGGCTACTTCTAACAGGTCGATGTGGAGATACCTGGTGGAGGCCTATGTTCAGCAGTGGACTTCCTGTGGCTGATATGATGAGAATGATATTCATGACATTATACAAGAACATCAGACGTGTGAAATTAAGAATATCTTGAGCAAGAGGAGTGGGGGGAGTGAGGGTAATCGCTTGGCATGTTGCGATAGCCGATTTGGGAAACCAGCACCTCACATCTGCTAATACAAAGACAGTTGGTAGTTCCGTCAATATGACACTTATTCTGTCTTCGAGTGCAGCAATTGAAAACTAATGATCACCGTAACCCACCACTAGAGATGGTGTGTTTTTAATTATACAAGGTATATAAAGACTGCTACCAAAAACGTAGCCGGGTGGTAATTTTAGTGACAACACTTTACTCAGTGGGTCTTTCCTTCCGATGAGTTGTCAACTAAAGTGAAGTGAGCTGTAAGTGTTGGAAAAAAAGATGGTGGATTCTTTCTTCGGAAGGACAGGTCATTCCGTGGCAGTAAAATAAGTCATTTTGCACGTGTTCCTTTAAATCTGCCGCAGGGGCGCGTTTAGTCGATTTAAGAAAATAAATGGAGTTCATAATGAAACAATGAAACACAGGAATGCAAAAATAAAATATATTTTTAAACTGCGTTGAGCTAGGGTATAAGGGGAGCCGCTTCCCCGCTTATTGTCTGTGAGCAGTGAACACAAGTGGTGCGAGGGAGCGCCCCGGATCTATTCTTAACGCTATTTGGCACCAACAGGTCGGGCGGCGGCGGCACCGCGCCCGCCCACTCACTTATCTACTTACAAGTTACAACCGAGTGTGCAGTGTCGGCTCTCCGGACGAGAGGCGACGCACTCGGCCAGTTACACTAGCAAATATCACATGGGACTCGTCGCGTCATCAACTATTAACAATATGGCAGTCTGTTGTCGACAGTGCTAACTGCTACATAACAATAACTACAGTCTCGTGCCCGAAGCCGCGGCAGCCGCCGGGGCGCGAGTCTCCGTCTAGACGACCGCAACGCGCGACGCGCGCCCCGCCACCCTCGGCCCGGTCTCAACAACATCTCGGAATGATCGATTCGATTTATCTCTAAGTGTCACTTACGTCTAAATACCTAAACGTCTAAATATAAGTAAGTATAAAATATCTGGAAATTTAGAATTTTAGTCAAACATTGATAAATGCCACATATCAGGATATGTGTGTGCGCAGAGCGACTGCTCGCTCTAGATGTCCGCGTGCAGGATGAGCAGCGCGGCGGCGGGCGCGGAGGGCGGCGGCAGGCGCGCCCTCGTGGCGCGGAACTGCGCCTGCACGGCGTCCCACGCCACGTCGCGCGCGCCCGCCGAGCCCGCCGCCGCCGCCGAGCCAGCCGGACAGGCGGCGGGCGCGGCGGCGGCGGGCGGGGCGCGGCGGCGGGCGGCGGCTCGCGCTCGGCGGCGCGGCGCGCGCGTCCGGTGCGTGGCGGGAGCGCGTGCGCGCGGCGCCGCGCTCTCCTCGTCCTGCAACAGCCCGTCGAGTTGCTCATTTTAACAATAGGCCTTAGAGTATACTGGGTATCTCAAGACTGCTACCGAAAACGAAGCCGGCCG
This sequence comes from Hyles vespertilio, assembly GCA_009982885.2. Classification (NCBI taxonomy): domain Eukaryota; kingdom Metazoa; phylum Arthropoda; class Insecta; order Lepidoptera; family Sphingidae; genus Hyles; species Hyles vespertilio. The sequence goes on along the minus strand of CM042826.1, from coordinate 22,754,400 downwards.
GTAGTTTTAGTGACTACAAACACAATGCAACTAAAAATTTCACAAAGAAACGCGACAATTATTTTTCATAATTTTTTTAAATATCGTCTTTTTTGGCTGGTAAATCCATAGTTTTTGCTAAAATAATAATTTAAACTCTTTTATACCTTAGATTATTTATAAATAAAAGGGTACACTATTATTTTAGGGAAAAATGTATTACCACCCAAATATTTATTTATTTTATTTATTTATGCTTTATATACATAGTTGTATACAGGCGGACTTAATGCCCGAGGCATTCTCTACCAGTCGACCTTTGGATGGTGCAGAGAGTGAAATAGTAGGCGCATAAATTCAAGTATTTAACATTATGAAAATGAACGATAGAATAATAAATATATAATATAAATAAATATATAGATATAAATATACATAAATATATATAAATACACAAATATGGTCATAGGAAAAAAATAAAAAAAAATTAACGCTTTTTTTTGCAACTTTTTCTGTTGCATTGTGTCTGAAGTCGCTTAAACTACCACCCGGCTTCGTTTTCGGTAGCAGTCTTGATATACCCTGTATACTGCTGTCTTAGAGTATATACATATAGAGGGAGCGCTGTCATACATTTGTGTTTTAAAAAACGTAGATATTTTCTTGGTCGTAATGTTGGTAGCATTGCTGCATTAGGGTTGCCGGTTAACATATTTTCCCCAACTGTATCAAAATTTTATTACGTTTTTTGGTCACAATAACAATATCGATACATAATATTTTTAAAGAATGAAAAATTGTGGCGACTATTTTAACACGTTTATCTATAATTCCAAATACGTTTTCACTGCGAATACGAAGTAATTTTACCTGTGCTTTATTATACAATAGCATTGCAATATTGGAAATGCTTGGTGGTGAAATGGTAAATGTTGTAGTCCCTATGCTTCGATAGCCAAGCTTCGTTCGTATTCAGTATTGAAAATCGTGGCCGCCATTTTGAAGTTTTACTTATTGTACCGATTTATCTCAGAATCAGTATCTGAGGGTATCTCGGCACCAATATGCTAAATTTATAGTAAGGTTTAAAAAAACTGTGGCCGCCATTTTCAACTATTTTAGTCATTGAATCGATTGCTCTCAAAATCAACATCTGAGGGTATCTTGGCAGTCAGCACCAATAAACCAAATTTATACGTAGATTAAAAAACTGTGGTCGCCATTTTGAACTTTTTATTTATTAAACCGATTGCTCTCAAAATTAATATCTGAGGGTTTCTCGGTACCAATAAGTCACATTTATAAGTAAAGTATTGTGGCTACCATTGCTCTCAGAATCAAAATCTAAGGTTCTCTCTCACTGTCTCCCTCTCCCTCTTTCTCTCTCTTCAGCCATAAAAAGCCATAGGAAATCCACTGCTGAACATAGGCCTCCCCAAGGATCTCCACATTGACCTGTTGGAAGTGGCCTGCATCCAGCGACTTCCTGAAACCTTAACCAGCTCGACCGTTTACATTGTTGGTTCACTACGATTTAAAAATTAAAAATGTATTCTCATCATATTAATTATAATAAACATATTTTGTAGGTATCCAACAGTCTTCTAAACGACTCCTTCTTATAATATTAACGCTATGGCGTCTTATTTTTCGATCCAGGGGTATCCTAAAAAACATTATACCGGGTATCTCAAGACTGCTACCGAAAACGAAGCCGGGTGGTAGTTTTAGTAACTACAAACACAATGCAACTAAAAATTTCGCAAAGAAACGCGACAATTATTTTTTATGATTTTTTAAATATCGTCATTTTTGGGTGGTAAATCCATAGTTTTTGCTAAAATAATAATTTAAACTCTTTTATACCTTAGATTATTTATAAATAAAAGGGTATACACTATTATTTTAGGAAAAAATGTATTTACCACCCAAATATGGTCAAAGGAAAAAATAACCAAAAAAAAATTTTCGCTTTTTTTTTGCAACTTTTTCTGTTGCATTGTGTCTGAAGTCGCTTAAACTACCATCCGGCTTCGTTTTCAGTAGCAGTCTTGATATACCCGTATAGATTTGGTTGTTTACATATCTTTAATAGATAGATATTGATTTTGAGGGCAATCGGGTTAAAAACAAAAAAGTTCAAAATGGTGGCCAAAATATGCAATCCTGACTATAAATTTATGTTATCCGTACCCAGGAACTGCCAGATATTAATTTTGAGAGCAATCGGGTTGATAACAAAAAAGTTCAAAATGGCGGCCAAAATATTCAATTCTGACTATAAATTTATGTTATCCGTGCCCAGGGACTGCCAGATATTAATTTTTAAAGGACTCGGGTTGATAACAAAAAAGTTCAAAATGGCGGCCAAAATATTCTATTCCGTCTATGAATTTATGTTACCGGTACACGGGGACGGCCGTTCAATATTAAATATATACCTCCTACCAGAAGTCGCGCTAAGGCTCTAAAATTTAAATGGCGGCCAATATTCACAGTCCGTATTAAAGTCAGACAGATTTAAAAATTATGTCCAATTAAATAAGATCAGAGAATTACAAAATATTTAGTCACAAACTTAGTAAATTTTAACTCATTGTCATATTCAATAAATGGTGACAATAATTTTATTTTGTCGGTTTAATATAACGTCAAATTGTTTTTTTTATATATAAATTTATTTATATTATAATTTACCAGGATATCGAGTTATTAATATTTTTATTAATTTGCAACACTGAAAAATATGCCTATAGAAAGCGCGCTAATTCAATTTTTTTTTTAGTAATGTAGACGGGCGAAACTTCATAGAACCTTGGGCTTAGCCTTACAGAGTTGGTTTATGCATTATTTTATAGGGATAAGTTAAGTACATCGAAATTAAAATTAAAAATCTTTGCGCCAAATGGGAGTAAAGAGATAATCGGTATTTATTACAAAATAAAATTACAGTAACTGACATTTTTTTCATATGTAACCTTTTTAAAGTATATCAATGGTGCTGGCAGTAAGAAGAAAAACGTAAAGTCCTATGGCAACGGCTGATGACAAAAGTGACTGAGTAACTATATGATATGGCGCATTTTACTCATTAGATGTTGTTCTGTGATTAGATGTTATTGTTTGATATTGTTAAAGGCATATAAAGCAATAAGAAAGCATTATCCGTTTGTTAGCTTTTATGATTATTTATATTTATTTTGTCCTAGTTTTACTCGTATACGAAAATGTACTTAGAATATCCTTTTATATCTCATAATGTGCGTGTTCGCATATCTGATGTGGTATTGATCCATCCGTCATTCACTCGAGTGATTAATCATACTCGCTCTTCACTCTGACATTCATTCATTCGTTCGTTCCCGGCAATTCCCGCGGTAGAACCTGAGAGATGCGAACACGCACCGTAGTGGTGATAGTCTGATACCGTAAACAACCAATTACTTAGTACAAATGTTGTGAAGTAATTAATAAAAGTAATTATGGAAACCAGTGAACTATTATTTCTACCAGAAGAGCTAAAACGTTTCAATTTCATTTGTCATCTTCATCAATTAATCATTAGAACATCATCTAATCATAAATCAATTTCGAATGATTTATTTTGTTCTGTGTTGAATAAATAAATATAATCTTAGAGTATATACATATAGAGGGAGCGCTGGTACTTGAAAAACGTAGATAAAAATGGTGGTGCCGGGGCCACCTTTCCCGCCAATCAGTATGGATTCAGACAGCGTGGGGTACACATGAAATCTTCTAGAAAGAAAAATCTTAAAATGCCATTTTGCGTCATTAAATTGTGCCCAAATTCTACCAAACGCATAATTAATAAGTATATAATTAGCTACCATAGGTAACATTGCATATTTATTCATATATCGGGAGATACAATCGACGGAATTTTACTAAAAAAAAATTAGAATTAGCGCGCTTTCTATAGATATATTTTTCAGTGTTGCAAATTTATTAAAAAATTAATAACTCGATATCCTGGTAAATTGTTTAAACTGTTTTTTAATATAAATAAATTAATATGAAAAAAATAATTTGACGTTATATTAAACCGACAAAATAAAATTATTGCCGCCATTTATTTAATATGACAATGAGTTAAAATTTACTAAGTTTGTGACTAATTATGATTTGTAATATAAATATTTTGTTATATAATTGGATATAATTTTTAAATCTGTCTGACTTTAATCTGGATTGTGAATATTGGCCGCCATTTAAATTTTAGAGCCTTAGGTAGGAGGTATATATTTAATATTTAACGGCCGTCTCCGTGTACCGGTAACATAAATTCATAGACGGAATTGAATATTTTGGCGGCCATTTTGAACTTTTTTGTTATCAACCCGATCGCTCTCAAAATTAATATCTGGCAGTCTCTGGGTACGGATAACATAAATTTATAGTCAGAATTGCATACTTTGGCCACCATGTTGAATTTTTTGTTTTTAACCCGATTGCTCTCAAAATCAATATCTATCTGTTAAAGATATGTAAACAACCAAATCTATATAATGTTTTTTAGGATACCCCTAGATCGAAAAATAAGACGCCAAAGCGTTAATATTATAAAAAGGAGTCGTTTAGAAGACTGTTGGATACCTACAAAATATTTTTATTATAATTAATATGATGAGAATATATTTTTCATTTTAAATAAAATAGTAGTTTCTACATTGTTGGAATGTAGACGGTCGACCTGGTTAAGGTTTCAGGAAGTCGCTGGATGCAAGGCACACAGGCTTGAGGAGGCCTATGTTCAGCAGTGGACTTCCTATGGCTTTTTATGGCTGAAGAGAGAGAGAGGGGGGGAGAGGGAGACAGAGAGAAAACTCTAGATTTTGATTCTGAGAGCAATGGCAGCCACAATACTTTACCTATGAATGTGGCTTATTGGTACCGAGAAACCCTCAGATATTATATTATATATAGATTTGACAGCCTCCGTGGCGCTGACGGTTAGACACCGCCTGTGAAACGAGAGGCCACGGGTTCCACCCCCGCACCGAGAGAAATGTTTGTGTGGCCCACAAATATTTCTTTCGGGTCTGGGTGTTTGTGAGACCGAAAAGTCTCTCGTAGTTCCTGATACCCACGACACAAGACTCGATCTTAGTGTGGGGTCAGGACTATGTATGTGACTGTTGGGTGTTATTTATTTATTTATTAGTTTTGAGAGCAATCGGTTTAATAAATAAAAAGTTCAAAATGGCGAGCACAGTTTTTTAATCTACTTATAAATTTGGTTTATTGGTGCCGACTGCCGAGATACCCTCAGATGTTGATTTTGAGAGCAATCGATTCAATGACTAAAAAGTTGAAAATGGCCAGTTTTTTTTTAAATCTGACTATGTACTTGGCTTATTGGTGTTGACATAACGTCAGATATTGATTTTGAGAGCAATTGGTTCAATAAATAAAAAGTTCAAAATGGCGGCCACAGATTTTTAATACAACTATAAATTAGGCTTATTGTTGCCGAGTTACATTCAGCAATTGATTTTGAAAGCTATTGGTTCATTAAATCAAAAGTTCAAAATGGCAGCCACAGTTTTTTTAAACCTTACTATGAATTTGGCATATTGGTGCCCAGATACCCTCAGATACTGATTCTGAGATAAATCGGTACAATAAGTAAAAACTTCAGAATGGCGGCCACGATTTTCAATACCGAATACGAACGAAGCTCGGCTATCAAAGCATAGGGATTAAAACATTTACCATTTCACCACCAAGCATTTTCAATATTGCAATGCAATTGAATAATATAGCATAGCAAAAATACGCACAGGTAAAATTACTTCGTATTCGCAGTGAAAACGTATTCGGAATTATAGATAAACGTGTTAAAATAGTCGCCACAATTTTTCATTCTTTAAAAATATTATGTATCGATATTGTTATTGAGACTAAAAAACGTAATTAAATTTTGATACAGTTGGGGAAAATATGTTAACCGGCAACCCTAATGCGACAATGCTACCAACATTACGACCAAGAAAATATCTACGTTTTTTAAAACACAAATGTATGACAGCGCTCCCTCTATACAGGGTATATCAAGACTGCTACCGAAAACGAAGCCGTGTGGTAGTTTAGGCGACTTCAGACACAATGCAACAAAAAAAGTTGCAAAAAAAAGCGACCATTTTTTTTTTGTTATTTTTTTCCTATGACCATATTTGGGTGATAAATACATTTTTTCCTAAAATAACAGTGTATATCCTTTTATTTATAAATAATCTAAGATATTAAAGTGTTTAAATTATTATTTTAGCAAAAACTATGGATTTACCACCCAAAAATGACGATATTTAAAAAATCATAAAAAATCATTGTCGCGTTTCTTTGCGAAATTTTTAGTTGCATTGTGTTTGTAGTCACTAAAACTACCACCCGGCTTCGTTTTCGGTAGCAGTCTTGAGATACCCGGTATGTATATACTCTAAGTCTTAGAGTATACATATATAGAGGGAGCGCTGGTACTTCAAAAACGTAGATAAAAATGGTGGTGCCGGGGCCACCTTTTTTCTTCCCTACATCCAGTGTGATTTGTGACAGCTTGGAATACGCATGACTTACATGAAAAAGAAAAATCAAAAAACGTAGTTTAGCGCTATCGAATACCATCCAAATTTTTAGGGGTTCATTATTAACTGTGCATTCGTTTAGCATCGACAATAAATCCAATCTCTTATTAATTAACAAGAAATAATTAAAAATATTTTACAGAAAAACATTCATATTTTTGAATTTTCGAACGCCTTTTTATTCAATGTTACAAGTAATTAAATTGTTGAAATTCCGAAAATGTTCCGGAATAATTTTAGGTTAGGTTAGGTTAGAAAATATAAAATATTTGAATTCGGAGCAAAATAAATTATAATGAGCCAAGGGTGAGTTTTATTTTTCATTTATTATTAATATTTTGTATTATGATAGCTAAAAACAACGTAACGTGAATATGTTAATTTCCGTTTATTTATTTATTTATATATTTTTCGTGGAAAAGTCATTTATTGGTAACATTAATATAGCAGTGCTACCAACATTACGAACAAGAAAATATCTACGTTTTGAAGTCGCAAATGTATGACAGCGCTCCCTCTATATATAAATACTCTAAGCTCTAAGTATATAATAAATGATTATTACACGGCAACAGCAACCTGTAGTTCGTTTTACGACAAATAATTACTATAACAATTTTTAATGCCTAGTCTTCCAATCAGACTACTATCAATCAAAATATATTTTTGCAGTAATATGAGGAGATTTTAGTAGTGTACCCTTCAATAGAGCCTGGTTATTGAAGTGTATTTTATCATAACATCTATTATGTTCCGAGGAGAAACAAAAAAAATAAAAAAGAATATTAGTGAATCTTTCATAAGTGTAAGACCAGGCCTAAATTTCGCCCGTCTCCTTTCGTTGATTATATCTCCCGATATATTAATAAATATGCAATGTTACCTATGGTAGCTAATTATATACTTATTAATTATGCGTTTGGTAGAATTTGGGCACAATTTAATGACGCAAAATGGCACTTTAAGATTTTTCTTTCTATATATCTTTCTAATCTTGGTCTGTTCTACTATACTTGTATACTTCGAACGTCTGTATCGACCTGCAATTTTTTCAGTTATGCAGTTCGAAAGAAAAGATAAAATCAATATTTCCCAAAACTCTTTTTACGATTATCTTCAGTAAATTTGACACAAATAAAATAAATTAATCCAATAAATTAACAAATACCAAGGAAAACTTGTATATGTACCGTGCCAGGTTTATAATACAAAGGATACAATTGAAAGCCTTTTTCGCTTGCTGATTCTCTTACGTTTATATATTGTAACTTCAACAAATTTAGGGAAAAAAGTAGCGCCAACCATAGATTTAGTATAAAACATAGATCGGCAATGTGAAAGAGATAGAATAATTTAACTCATATGTTAAAGCGAGATGCATGATGCGACCATACGTTTACACAGAAGTAGCCTGCAGTGACCCAGAGTCAAAATATGTCAAACTAAGCGAGCAACAAAATTCGCTTATTTTCATAATTTATTTAATTTTACAGTACTTGGTTATATTTATTAAACGTAGTTTATTATAATGAATTGTACAGTGCCAAGGTGTGGTTCATGCAGGCGTAAAAATCCGAAATAATCACAGTTTTTACAGGTACCGGTCACTTTTGCACAATACTATTTTGTGACGATATTATAGAATTAAATGGAAATCCGTGTATACATATCGGTAGAAAAGAACATAGTATTTCATTATATAAATGTGCTGAAATCATCCATTGCGTATAAAAAATAATATCAAATACGTGAATTTACAATAATTTCAACCAAAAGTTGCTAGGGATTGACTGACAGGTTCGATCAATAACAGGTTGTCGATAAAATAGTCGATGACAACACATGTTTCCTTACATTTTTATAGAACTACTAGCGGCCTTGGGTGCAGATACTTTTTTATTTTACTCCACACCAAATACGTGTTATTTTTCGTATAAGCTCTTGTATACCTAAACATGAATTAGCTATCCTACTGTCCTGCTCAATTCCGTCCCATCCCGTCTGTTCATTCACTTCCCGATACGTCGCGTCCTTTCTCTTAATTAACCATTCCGTCTTATACCGTGCATTTACATTTCGTCCTATTAAATCTGTCAGCTATCCCAGTCTTCTCCCCTACCTCCCACTCTATTATATCCAGTTTCTCTCTACTTTCTAAACACTTTATCGATTTTGATTATCCATGCAATATCCCATCCCTTATTTCACCCCCACTATGCTGTTTTTCCAAAAATATTACGCCATTACTCTTGTTAGTAATAAAGAGATGAAATATTAATTTTCGTAGAAATGCACTCACACACACACACAATTAACGTAGAAACAATTATATTTAACTGTTTTCAAGACACAGGCAACGCCTAATTTGAGAATCCCTGCAATATTCTCCATAATTATATAAAGTTTTTATTTTATTCAGTTCAGTTCAGTTTTTATTTTTATGTGTTATTTTATTAAAGATTTTTCATTTTCAAGTGAAATTCTATCTTGAAAAGAAGTAAAACTTAATACATGTGAATATTATTTATTTAATTGTCCTATATTTATGTAGCATCATAATATACTCTTTAGTTTACAATAAATTTCTGAACGTATGCATAAATATTTGACAATCAATTTAAATGTCAACCACTTTTCATTACTGTCATTAATTTACATCTTTAAAATCTAAAATACGCCATAAATCGAATATTGTGGCTATGTGTTGTCGATTCGAAACCTTTATTTAAATACGTTATTTAATTTTAGGGAAGAGTTTACCGTATCGACGCTATGAACATTAAATCTTTGACAGTTACAAACCCATGAACATTTTGTATGGCAAAATGTTTTTTCCTTTTTTATATACTTTCGTCAATTCAATCGAGATAAAAACTATCCCACCTTTAAGTTGGAACAAATAACACATATCTACAAAATTTCATTATAATCAGTTGAGTGGCTTAGGAGTCCATCGCGGACAAACAACGTGACACGTGAATTATATATATTAAGATAGTATGTTGTGATAGTGTGCATTCTACTTCTACCTGGCGTTATCCCGGCCATATTTATTATAGTATTCATTCTACAATATTAGTTATGACTTTACATTTTCTCATTTTTTATATTTGTAGAATAATTATTATGACACTTCATGTGTGTGATTTTTAATTTAGAGCCTGTTTCAATGTCTGCCAAGAGGCTGTCAATCTATAATAGTAAAACAAGAACATATTAGATATTATTATAAAATATGCGATACTTCTATGCACAATATAATTGTCCAAACCTTGAAGCAAAATTATTCATTTATTATAACATTAGGTATAGGTTTAAAATTCAAAATTCTCATAGGAAAAACATTAGTTTAGGTGACGTGATTGAGAAAAGCTTCATAGTTTATTGAACTTTCTCTTTCTTCAGTCTCAGTTCTCTGCATCCAACGACTTCCTACAAGCTTAACCAGGTCCTCCGTCCACCTTCAACGCGGCCTAGCAGGCGTCCAACACTTCCTAATGTGTTAAATTAAATTGACTTAAATAAGCATATTTTTTTAACTCTAGTATACATATAGTAAAAATGTGTTTCTTAGATTTACGCGAATGTTACTCATTGAAAAAAACTAATAATCACGGATTTTGTTGCAGACTGAGTCCACCCTGTGACTACGAAAGCTGTAAAGTAATCGAAACTTCGCGACGGGAAGTTAAAAATGAAAAAAATAAACCGATAACGCTATAACTTTGTAAATAATAGTTTTATTTCATAAATGTGTTTTTTGTTCCCAGTTTAATTAGGTGTATGTACTATGTATACATCACAACGAAAAAATAATTTTAATCAGGGGAACGTAAAGACCCGTACAAAACATCTCAAACAAAATGTTTTATAATAATATGACAATTTATCTTTATTTATTTGTGTGTTTATGTATCTGTATTGAAATAAACACACCTATAAGTTTCTGTTAATATATAATAAAATGTCGCATATAAAATATTATTTCACTACTACAGGCCAACAGCTATATCGATATCGATACGACGGTATCGAAAGTGCATGGTACACCACTATATGTCAAGCACACATGTAAACTTCACGCACACAAGCGTAAATCAGTTTTGGTCGCGCTCAAAATGACACATTGCCGATCTATGTTCTATACTACATCTATGGCGCCAACGCTTTATCAGCAGTGTATGGAACGACGCTGGCCTAGTGCGGGTTGGCGGACTTACATACCATAGAAATTCTTATAAATCGCTATGGTATGCAGGTTTCCTCACGATGTTTTCCTTCACCGTTATAGTGTGTGGTGATTGATTATCAATACACACATGACTCCGAAAAGTCAAAGGTCTGCCCTGGGATTCGAACCCGCGACCACCGTGAACATGTGGGCAGCCGCGTCTCAGCAGTCCGTTTACAAACAGGCCACCACATACACAAAATTATTGTTAAATTATTAAATTGTTAAATTATTGCCTCTTATTAAAATTATTATTACATTATTTATTGATGATTGTTCGTTGATAGTATGCTTGTTATTAGCTGATAATTCAGTACTTTTTAAAATTAGAAAACAACTAGATAAAAACTGCTCGATTATTTCTATATTTTTACCGATTATGCGTATACAAATCCGTTTGCATAGTGTCAACTCTACACATGGAAGACCTAACAACGTGACTTTGTAATGACGTCTAGTAAAAAATTATGCTGTTTAAAATGGTTGTTTTGCTTTATTTAAAGGATTTAAATTTAAATGTAGTTATTATGGATTGTAAATTCTGTGATAAAATAAGAATAGCTTCATAATTCCATGGTTTTACGGAAAGTTTTATTGAAATTGTGTGAGTTACGTCTGCACAAAGTTATTTATGATAAAAGTACGAAATGTCAAATGAAACTTCTAGAATTAGAAATGGTATACGTTTTTCAAGTACCAGCGCTCCCTCTATATGTATTAGTGATGTAACGAATGTTAGTTTTCTCACATTCGCGAATGCGAATGCGGATGCGAATATTCATATATAACATTCGCGAATACGAATGCGAATGTTGTTTTTCAAATTTGGCGCGCATCATTTCGGGCCAGCCATTTTTAATACGAACATAGTCGAGCATGTCGAACCGGCCCGTGCTTTGACAGGTTGAATGAACGAAATTATTTGTTTATTTTGTTTGAGGTAATTTGGTATTACTGTGTTTGTCTTTTATAATGGCAATGGCAATGGCTTTTATATGGAAATTATTCAGATAAATCTGTATCGTTAAGAGAAACTATGAAAATGATGTTGGATTCCAATGAAAGCGAAGAAGAAGAGTTTTAATAAAAAAAAATATTGATGAATATGTGATGGACTAGCGCATTGAAAATGAGGAAGATCCTCTTCTATGGTGGATGATTAATATAAAAAAATATGGTTTTCTCTCTCCGTTAGCCAGAGAATATTTAGCAACTCCACCCACAAGTGTGCCCAGTGAAAGAGTTTTCAGTGGAGCTAAATTACTTTATATACCACAACGAAACAAGCTGCATGGAGAAAGATATTTACTTACTAAGAATTAGAGTTAGGAGAGTTTAAGTTTAGGAAGCCAGAAATAGTCAACTGTGTTAATAACATATTGCCATTTAATTATATTTAAAGTTTAAATCATAGAAACACAAAATAAATATAAGTATAGTACAAAAAATATTTAAAATAAGACCAAAGGTTATTAAACATTATTATCAATGTAAACATTAAAAAAATTTATGTTTAAAACCAAATAAATATTGTTTTCTTAATTGTAAGGAAGAAATTGTAATTTTATTAACAAGTAGGTTTTTATTATTTTGTTTTCTTGAGTATGTTTATTAATTGTATTGAAAAATAATTGAAAATGAAGGTTTTAAAAATATAACATTTTGGATATTAAATGTTTAATTTTGGTTGGTTATTTTTTATAACTGTAAATAGCACTTGGTTTTATTAAAAAAAATAGAAGTTATAACTTCATAAGTACAGTCAAAAGACTTACGAGACGTAGATATTATCAATATTAAAAATAATTAAAAAATACGCTAATTATAATAGTTGTATTATTTATCTAGTACCATCAAAATTTGTATAAATTTCCTTTTTATTTGTCAAAAACATTCGCCTAATATTCGCTTCGTTTCTTGCGAATACAAATGCGAATGCGAATGCCAAAAAATATACGAATATTCGCGATTCGCAAATGCGAATAGGCGGCTCAATAGACAGATCTGGAAGTCCTTGCGACACGATGTCCGTGCTCACAATACTGTGAGCATTATGGAGACAATTGAGCGGAACGGAGGCTCCAAAGTGTTTGCAAGAGACTTGTCTATTGGGCAAAGCCAGTTGTCTAGGCTGAAGACGGATGACGGCCGCGTGGTATCGACGAGGGCAGAGGTATTAAGGGAGATCGAGAGGTTCTACGGACAGCTTTACACCTCGGTTGCCCAACCTGCTGTTAGCTCGGCCGAAGACCCGAGAGCCGAGTTGATCCGACACTTTAGCGATGATATCCCGGACATCAGCCTGTGTGAGATTGAGATGGCCCTGAAGCAACTTAAAAACAACAAGGCGCCGGGTGAGGACGGAATAACTTCAGAGCTTCTGAAAGCGGGCGGAACGCCGGTACTGAAAGTCCTTCAGAGGCTCTTCAATTCCGTTCTCCTCGAGGGCTCAACGCCAGAGGCATGGAGCAGGAGCGTGGTGGTACTGTTCTTCAAAAAAGGTGATAACACTTTGCTGAAGAACTACAGGCCCATCTCGCTCCTGAGCCATGTCTATAAGTTGTTTTCGAGGGTCATCACAAATCGTCTCGAACGCAGGTTTGATGACTTCCAGCCTCCCGAACAAGCCAGTTTCCGAAAGGGCTTTAGTACCATAGACCACATCCATACGCTTCGGCAAGTTGTACAACCGAGGAATATAACTTGCCGCTTTGTTTAGCGTTTGTGGACTATGAGAAAGCCTTTGATTCGATCGAGACTTGGGCCGTGCTACAGCCTCTCCAGCGGTGCCATATCGACTATCGGTACATCGAGGTGTTGAAGTGTATATACAACAACGCCACCATGTCGGTCCGAGTACAAAATCAGAGTACGAAGGCTATTCCACTACAGAGAGACGTGAGACAGGGAGATGTCATATCTCCGAAACTGTTCACTGCCGCGCTGGAAAATGCCTTCAAACTCTTGCAGTGGAAAGGATTCGGCATCAACATCAACGGCGAGTATATCACTCACCTTCGGTTTGCCGACGATATTGTAGTCTTGGCAGAATCGCTGGAAGACCTTAGCACTATGCTCGAAGACCTCAATCGAGTCTCCCAACAGGTGGGTCTTAAAATGAACATGGACAAAACGAAGATCATGTCGAATGTCCATGTTGTGCCCACCTCCATCGGTGTTGGGGGCTCGACTCTTGAAGTTGTTGACGAATATGTCTATTTAGGACAAGTGGTCCGGTTAGGCAGGTCCAACTTCGAGAGGGAGGTCAATCGTCGAATCCAACTCGGTTGGGCAGCGTTCGGGAAACTACGCGACGTCTTCTCGTCCAAAATACCTCAGTGCCTTAAATCGAAAGTCTTCGATAGTTGTATGTTGCCAGTGATGACTTACGGCACCGAGACGTGGCCTCTCACTATGGGCCTTATTAGGAAGCTCAAAGTCACTCAACGAGCTATGGAGAGGGCTATGCTCGGGGTTTCCCTACCAGATCGAATCAGAAATGAGGAGATCCGAAGGAGAACTAAAATAACCGACATAGCCCACCGGATTAGCAAGTTGAAGTGGCAATGGGCAGGGCACATAGCGCGGAGATCTGATGACCGATGGGGTCGGAAAGTGCTCGAATGGAGGCCGCGTATCGGAAAGCGCAGCGTAGGACGTCCAACCACAAGATGGTCCGACGACCTGGTAAAGGTCGCGGGACGTCGCTGGATGCAGGCTGCCTCCAACAGGTCTCTGTGGAAATCATTGGGGGAGGCCTATGTTCAGCAGTGCACTTCCTTTGGCTGATGGATGGATGGATGGATGGACATTTTTAATTTTTAAATCGTAGTGAACCAACAATGTAGATGGTCGACCTGGTTAAGGTTTCAGAAAGTCGCTGGATGCAGGCCACTTCCAACAGGTCAATGTGGAGATCCTTGGGGAGGCCTATGTTCAGCAGTGGACTTCCTATGGCTTTTTATGGCTGAAGAGAGAGAGGGAAGGAGAGGGTGATAGAAAGAGAACCTTAGATTTTGATTCTGAGAGCAATGGCAGCCACAATACTTTACCTATAAATGTAGCTTATTGGTACCGAGAAACCCTCAGATATTAATTTTGAGAGCAATCGGTTTAATAAATAAAAAGTTCAAAATGGCGACCACAGTTTTTTAATCTACTTATAAATTTGGTTTATAGGTGCCTACTGCCGAGATACCCTCAGATGTTGATTTTGAGAGCATCGATTCAATGACTAAAAAGTTGAAAATGGCGGCCAGTTTTTTTAAATCTGACTATGTACTTGGCTTATTGGTGTTGACATAACGTCAGATGTTAATTTCGAGAGCAATTGGTTCAATAAATAAAAAGTTCAAAATGGCGGCCACAGTTTTTTTAAACCTTACTATGAATTTGGCATATTGGTGCCGAGATACCCTCAGGTTCTGATTCTGAGATAAATCGGTACAATAAGAAAAACTTCAAAATGGCGGCCACGATTTTCAATACCGAATACGAACGAAGCTCGGGTATCGAAGCACTAAACTTTAACACGTTTATCTTTAATTGCGAATACGTTTTCACTGCGAATACGAAGTGATTTTACCTGTGCGTTATTATACAATAGCATTGCAATATTGGAAATGCTTGGTGGTGAAATGGTAAATGTTTTTAGTCCCTATGCTTCGATAGCCGAACTTCGTTCGTATTCGGTATTGAAACCATGTCCGGTATTTTGAAGTTTTTAAAAATATGATGTATCAATATTGTTATTGGGACCAAAAAATGTAATTAAATTTTGATACAGTTGGGGAAAATATGTTAACCGGCAACCCTAATGCAGCAATGCTACCAACATAACGACCAAGAAATTATCTACGTTTTTGAAAACACAAATGTATACTCCTCGCCAGATAACTGTGCGCGCGACGGAGGGCGCTGTTAATGTGGCAAGCCTCATATAAATTAAAAACTTCACAAGAAATGGGAATTGGGGTACCTATAGTCAATTGAGTTGACTTTGTTATTTCGCAATTAGCAATATGTGAGTTTTTTTTTTAAATACGTGGATTTGTATCGTCATATATTAAAGGATTGATAAAACGTTTTGGAATTTTATAGTGTATAATGGTCTAATTTTGATAAAACGCCAAACATTCATATATTTCAGGTGGTAGTTCGTTATTAGGAAGTATGGGTTACTTTGGGCCTTTTTAATGTACGAATTTTATATATTTTATTAATCTGACTAACAAAGGTTTAATATGTTTTAGTTTCATTTCATATATAGTATACAACAAACTGTTAAACAAACGTACTTTTTTTTAATTGACACAAAATTGGAAAAAACATCAATAAAAACATATTGAGATTATCAAAATTAGCATTTATTGAATTACGTTTATTTTTTAATATAATAAAATTTATAAATGAATTGATTTTAATGCTTATGCAACGTAATTTTTCGTTTCGAAATGTAATATTAATTGTTCGTGTGTAAAATATTTTTTATTAACGAAGAATGGTACATAATTTAATAGAGAAGCTGTAAATTTTAGAATGTATTTCCCGGTAACAGTGCATTAAAAATGAAATATTGATTATTAATGATCATTCTATGGGTAAATCCACTAAGTCGGCAACATTCCATGACGTCATCATCAGTTCAAATTTTCTACGCGCGCAGACTTACCGGGCGAGGATTTTATGACAGCGCTCCCTGTATATATATATATACTCTAAGGTTTACGTGTATATTGTGATATATACATTTTATTATTATTAATAGTAATGCCGAGTTTTAATGTGGATCGATGATGTGTAGTTCCGCAATATAATAAAACATCGATACAAACTCCGAGCAATTTGTTTATTAATGTTTCAATGGATAAAAAAGTTAGAAATATATGGCTAAAAAGGGAAAGGCAAGATCCAGGATCTTTATCTTTAAATTCGATGATTAATTTCCGTGAACACTATTTTGACGGAAATAATAACTTTATTTACAACATAACCTAATTTAAATTTATTATAAATAACAATAGCGATAAATATCGGAGCTACGATTCATTTATTTTCTTTCGGCATTATTATCATGCCAATCGCTGTGTATATGAGTACTGAAAAACGTTATTAATGTTTCAATTAAACAGTGATAAGGAATATCGCATAGTTCCAAATTTTGACCTATTAGCGATGAATCCTTATTCCATGAGTAATGTTCCTTTTTCGTTGGTAGCACAAAACTGATTGCATTGCTAAATATTAGATTAATATACTGAATAACACAGAAATGACCAAAATTAGCCAACAAGTTCGCGTTATGACTAAGTAATATTTACGAAAGTGACACGTCACTCGCTTCTGATTGGCGTTTCATCTAATATGGCGGATCCTTAGGTTTTGTACTTTTATTTTTGCAAAAATATATTTAATCTTAGTTAAAAACTAAAGCAAATGTTTATTTTGAGAATCCTTCTATTATAAATTATTATATTAAACCATAATTTCATTAATTCGTTGTTACTGTCATCATCTCCATTGAATACACTAACTACAAGTATATTACAGTAGGTCTATTAAAACGAGAAAAACCGAAAGCAGTTTCTGCCACTAAAAGGCACTGGTAATATTGCTCCGTTCTGATTACTAGAAAATTGCGAATCCGGCAAAATCCGAGTTGAAATTGTTATCGATATAGAATTGTAAGAACCTGCTAGAAAATCTTATCGAGTATGGTGTACATGCGCAGATTGGCGTTTTTGGTCCAGCCGGGCGGCGGGTGTGCGGGGTGCGCGGGGTGCGGCAGCGTGGCGTCGCCCGCGTCGCTGTCGTCGTCGCAGGCCGATCCCGCGTCCTTGTCGCGCGGCGGCACCAGCACAGCGTCGCGCGCGCGCCGCGCCAGCTTGCGCGCCATCACGAACGCCGCCACCTGCGCACGCGCACCAAACATCACTTTCAATGTACATTTGAATGCAGAAACAGAAATACTTAAGTAACAGAGCGTCTCGTCACCTGCAGCACGGCGCCAAGTAACCCGAACACTATGATCACGAATGCGTTGTTAGGCGCCTCGCGTTCCACTTCCTGCGCAAGCCGCACACGAAAACAACAATTAGTTTTGAATATGTATGTATGAACATGTAGCGGCTACAGTGGCTCGCGGCGAGCACCGCGCGTGGCGTACCTCGATCATGTCGTAGAGCGGGCGCGCCACGTCGCGGTAGCGCTCCACCGCGAGCAGCGCGGGTTTGATGTCGTGCAGCAGGTCGATGCCGCGGCGCGCCAGCTCGGCCTGCGGCGCGCTGCGCCACCACGCCACCAGCGACGCGCCCATCCATGCGCCGTACCCAACCTCGCTGCCCGCCAGGAACACCACGCCCACCGCGTACTGCACGCACACACACACATATGTAGTCGGCCGCGGCTACTGGCTGCGCAGACACTAGAGGCCGGGCGCGGCACACTCACGAGGTGCAGGCAGCGCGGCGCGGCGCGGTGGTCGGCGGCGGCGGCGGCCAGGTACACGAGCGCCGCCAGCCACACGCCGGCCGCCAACACGTAAGCGGCGGACACGCGGTACTGCGCCGCGCACAGAAAGCGGAACCACGTGTAGGTGCTGGGGTCCCAGGCCAGCCGCGCGGCCGTCGCCAACAGCGCCCCGCTGTACATCTGCAAATAACAACATTCGGTGAACTCCTCGCATCAGCCTGGCCGCCGGCCGCCTGCCGCCGACGCGACGCAACGCACTGCGCACATGAATACGCACGCGTGGTTGCTGTGTCGCTTCGAACAGGCACCAAATCTACCAAAAATACCAATTATTCAATCCATCAAACTTGGTTTGTTAAATCATTAGTTTTAGGGGAATCGTGAAGAGGACTGAAGCTGCTCGATTTATATCTAGCAGGAAGCAAACAGTTAAGATTTACGAGTAATTTGTTTTTTTTCTAAATAGTCGGAGTTATTACGCGGCACGCAATTTGATAAAGTGTGAAATACCTAATTGTGGAATAATGAACACCTTTTATATACAATTTGTATATAATAAATTTATAACGTAGTTCAATTTCTATACATGGTTCAATGCGGCTTGCAGCTTGCAGGACACGGGCCTCGTCTACAATATAGAAGGCTTGGGCGATATTTGGAATTGTCTGCTAAGTGCGGGTCAGTGTACTTCACCTAAAGTACTATTATACAGCGTTCGTCATCAGATGTTTTCCTTCGCTGTTAGTCCAATCGAATATTAATAACAGCTTATTTGACATTCAACTATCAGACGCTGATAAGATATCTTAAGGATGGTTGGCCATTGAATAAATTAATGGCTGATAATATAGTTCGTTATTGTTGGAGCTATCGGGGATCTTTTGAATATTCTAGTGGAATATTATTTGAAGATAATTTAGTATTTATTCCAAAGGATCAGCGTTCGGAAATGATTGCACATGTGCATGAAGGTCATCTTGGAATTGACAAATGTAAACGTCGCGCTCGCGAAGTGATTCGTCGATGCACTATTTGTGCTGAAAAGTTGTCGATGCCATGTCGTCAGCCTCTAATACCACATTTGATTCCTCCATTACCTTGGGTGAAAATCGGATCAGATATTTTTGAGTACAAAAAATATTTCTTAATTTTAGTAGACAATTTTTCTAATTTTGTAGAAGTGTGTCCTTTAAGTAATATTACATCTAGGAGTTAAATTTTAGCGATTAAAGATTTGCACGTTATGGAATTCCGCTAGAATTAGTAACGGACAATGGGCCGGCATTTAGTTCCAAAGAATTTCATCATTTTGTTCTTAATTGGGGATTTAAACACGTAACATCCTCACCTAACTATCCACTCTCTAATGGCCGTAGTGAAAGGGTTGTGCGCACTATGAAACCGTTATTATTGAAAACAATTAATGATAATTCGAATTTCTACATGGCTTCACTTAATTATAGAACTACCCCGAGAGATGGAATTGCAAATCCGGCACAATTGCTTATGGGTAAGAGATTAAATACGCGATTGCCAGTGCATATCGAGAAGTTAGTTCCTGGAAGAGATAACACAGAGGATTACCAGAACATGTTATGCAAACAGTCTATAACAAAATCTCATAATGACAAAAGATCTCGCGTATTGCCGGATTTACGATTAGGTGATAAAGTTATTGTAAGGGCTAATACACACAGGGCGAGCGTAGTAGGACGTTCTGAGCATCCTCGTTCATATTTTGTTAAAGATGCTTATGGGAAAACGAAGCGAAGAAATAGGAAATATTTAATTAAGTTAGCAGGATCAAAAAATGCATCAACTTCCGAGACTTCTGAATTTCGACGAGAAGATAAGGGTGAGAGTAGTAATGATGATGGTGAATATTATGATTCATTTGAAAATATGTCTGCATATACCACCAATAATAATGGTGGAAGTAGTCGTATAGAAAGGGCAGCTGCAAGGGTAGCAAAAGAAAATCTGTGTTATAATTTAGTTCTTAATTTAGTTCTATGGTTTTTCTGTTTGTTTCTTTAAAAGGGTAAGATGTTACATATTATAGTCAACCTATGTAGTTATATTTTTAAAAATAAATGAGTGCGTGTCAAGTCATCTTTGATTAACAACATCTGTCACACGCGCACACTGCATGCTTGCTATGCTAGGACTAGGACGTCACTAGTTTTGTTTTGTGTACCTTTTCTTTTACTCTCAGTACAAGATTTTAAACGTTTCAACTTATTTTTTTATTTTTTTTTTTTGTTTTATATTTTGGATTAAAAAAATAGTCAAATACTCTTTTAAAAACTCATAGCTCCAGAAAGTCAAACCGATTTGATTGGGATTCGAACCGGCGACCATCGTCTTGGCTATCGCGTATGCACTATTAACATACCACCATACCACACACGATACAATAAACCAATCTTCATATTCTTTTCATTCAAATTATTAAGAATCATAGTGTCTACAGGCCCACAGACCTGCCCACAGAATACAGGCTACAAGCACAGCTACAGGTCAAATTAGTTGTTATACTCGTATAACTGCGATGCACAATGTAACCATTACTGAGACAAGGGGCACCTGTTCTCCATGTCGTATACTCATAACACAATCTCAATGATGTACTTTCATGAGCACAATTATGTCAAAGGATCATCCGATAACATAGTGGTGATAACGAGCGAATGAACGGGCATCTGTGTGCCGATAGCGCACGCCGCCGGGCCGCACCGGCGCTCGCGCCGGCACATAACACGAGTACAAGGCGACGAGCGTACAAGTGCGAGCCCGCGGTTCTACTCGCATCACCAATCCACTACTCCTGGGCCTATTCTCCTTTAATACCATCTAGTCAGCCCTGTGGCAGACTAGATGGTATTAAAGACAGAAGCGTGACGGTTGTATTAGTGCCTTGCATTATGTATGTCATATATTTTATCCCACTCAAAAGGAACCCCATGGCCGCAGGGCAACTGTATGCCAGTGAACGAATTGATAGCATTTGAAAAGTGAACTAGTTTAATAGAGGGGCGCGCGGCGCGGCGCGGCGTGGCGCGGCGTGACCTATTTAATGGAGCCAGACATTGACCCTGTGTCGTACCGCGTACTTAGTGGAGCGAGTTTCGTCCAAATCGATGACGCATGACGCGAGTGGCGCGATCACTTAACTAATTGTCCAGTAGGAATTATATTTTAAACAGTACATTCAAAGCACCCATGCGCAGCCACTATTTAGTATGTGCTCACGTGCAATCCAGTGACTTGCACACATGCTCAGCAGAGTATACATTCATAATGACCGGCAGTCAATATTCACCACTAAGTCACAATATGATTGTATGAACATTTAATTTTATTTTTTCCATTTATCATTAAAATTTTTGCCAATAAAACTTATTATTAATACTTATAATTAATTTTAAAGATACGCAGGATGTGTGGGATGCACGGCTGCAGTGTTGTCGAACGAGCGTATTGATCAGGCGGAGGCTGGGTCGGGCCGCGGAGGCCGGCGGCGAGGTTAACGCCTGAGTGCTGTGTAGTGCCGTCTCAATACACTAGTGACTAGTTATTTGCCACTCTTCAATAATGCACAATCACTCAGCCGTGAAGGCTCTTGACGTCACCGACCGCCATCTCAGCTCGCTCTCCAACACACAAAAAACTTGTACCGACTATTCTAAGATTGGATAAAAACCTTGTTCCGAGTTAATAGACTTGGTGCGTGGCGCGGCTGGACGCTCTTCCGCCAGTACTACAAACTTATGGTCGGCCGCGATGTGCGCCGCTGTGTACCCGGCTGACGGCTCACTAGAGGTGTACAGGCCGAGGGCGAAATATTCTATATCTGCCACACACCGCGCAGTACGCACTACTTTAGTTTTGTTACTGTTAATGATACCGATCATGAATCGTTGTTATTCATGCTGATGATCGGTTGTATCGCATACCATCAGATGAATGACATGATCCTCTCGCTATTCAACGCAATACAAAAAAAGGA
Source organism: Hyles vespertilio (assembly GCA_009982885.2). Lineage (NCBI taxonomy): Eukaryota > Metazoa > Arthropoda > Insecta > Lepidoptera > Sphingidae > Hyles > Hyles vespertilio. The sequence continues at coordinate 22,732,106 of CM042826.1, read as the reverse complement.
ATTTACTTCATCTCTGCAAAATGTGTTAGGAAACGAACGCAGTCTTCCGGTCAGTTTTTACTTATCTCGTTAAATAATAGGGGAATAAGTACAAGAGCGGAATACAATCCGACAGTGCACCCACCGAATGGTTCATATAAAGTGGCCGCTTGTCTCAGATTCATAAGGACCAGCCGTCGCGTCGCGTCGCGTGAACAGTATTGCATAGTGCATGCTGCACCGTGACAACTGGCAGTAGTGCACACCCACATGCACACCGCATGGTGAACACGATGACGTCACGCGGGCCGCGGGGGCTCGTCTGAGTCGAGTGGCGAGTGCATCGGCCGCCCGCCGCTGCCCACTGCTCAGTAGTCAGTGCTACACAATAATACTTCATACCAACTCCTCGCGAGTCGAGACACAACACATAGTGCGCGGCTTTCTATAAACACCGTTTCTCAAAACAATCATTTCGAAATACCTACATCATTTTATACAGACCGCGTGCTCACTCACATGCATACATGCACATTTTTTTTTTTTTATGTGCCGCACCATCAATCCGTGGAATTGTTTGCCGTCACGCGTGTTCCCTCCTTCCTATGATCCCGAGTCCTTCCGCCGTGGTGTGAAGAGGCATCTCAGCAGGTCCGTATAATAGGGTATTTGACTGTTTTTTGGAAAGTATCTCAAATTGTTCATTTTACCATAATACACTTGCAATTTGAGTATTTCTTTGTGAACTGCTATATTTTCAATAAAAATCATGATTACAGTTTGAATGATAAATAAGACCGCCAAAACGCGATGGACGCCATATATGCGCGTCACGTGATATTATTACGTCACTTGCTTGCAAAACGAACATTTTGATTCAATATCAAGATTAACATTGATCAGGGCCCTACTATATAAATCCGAAGTTCGAATCTTCGTGACGTTTTTCGTTTCGAAACCTACTCTGTAACACGAAATTCGAAACTTCGGATCGAAGAATCAATGATTCGAATATATCGGCAATCCGAACATTTACATTTTTATTCACTATATTCATCCGAAACTTCGGACGAACGAAGTTTGTGATGATACGCATGTACCCACTCTGTGAATGTTCGTATTGCCGATATATTGGAATAATTCATTCTTCGATCCGAAGATTCGAATTTCGTGTTACAGAGTAGGTTTCGAAACGAAGAACGTCACGAAGTTTCGAACTTCGTTTCGGATTTATATAGTAGGGCCCCAGGTTACAGCTAAAAATGCCTTATAAATGGTGTTGTTGCGGCATCTCTTCCATTAATTTTATAGTTTAAGTTAATTCTTTACGATAATTAAGCTCTAGTATATTATTAATATCAATTAAATATATAAGCATACCTATATTATAATTCCTGCAGGCGCTTCGTTATAAGTGTCATTTTTGAAAATTCATTACACTTTGAATCGTTGTCGTTGCTGTTTCATTTGTAAATACTACAGAGCCGCTCCCTCAAAAGATGCGATAATTATTCCCATCCTTTAATACAGGTGTGTAGCCTCAAAAACATCTACTAAACACAGGATAAAATGTTCGTGAGCATTCCAAAGAACACCAAGATTCGGGTAAAGTGGTTAAAACTCGCTCTTATAATAATGGAATGATTATATGATATAATAGTGGAATACAATAATTTCTTGTATTTTTCATACATTAGTATTTTTAGCTTAGTATTTTTTTTTATTGTATTTAATGGCGAGACGAACCTTGCCGTTCGCCTGATGGTAAGCGATACGACCGCTCCTGAATAGTAGCAAAACCAAACAATACCTTGAAATACAAAGCAATACTTGGCATTCCAATGCGCTCGCCACCCTAAGACATAAGATGTTAAGTCACAATATGTCCAGTAGTTATTCTGGCTACAATATCCTTCAATCCGAAACACAACAGTTCATTTAAAATTCTATTTGGCGGGAGAAATAGACATTGCGGTGGTACCTACCCAGGCGGTCTCTCACAGATGTGAGACCTACCACTCGAAAATGCTTTAGTTTATAATATAACTGTGGGAATAGTTCTGTATCGGGTCAAATGAAATAAAGATCGTCTTGGTAATCTTCAATATATTTCATGTTAAATAAAACTCGTCTTCACTTCATACGTCTTCCGTCTTTCACGTCTTCCGACGTCTTCCAGAGTCCAGACTATTCTCCCTATATTCCGTCCTTGCATACTTCAACATCTTAATCATTCATCCTCTAACTCTTTCCATCTTAAATATTTTCATTAGTCATCTCTTTCACACAAAACACGTTCCATATCAGTCATACGTCAACGTTCCATTCTACTCATCTTTCTTCTTAACATTCAAATCCTACATAACTAATAGTGATATTTACATAGGTATGTTTATAAGGTTTGACATTAATAATTTAATTGAGCAGCGTAAAAGTAAGCGTTGTTTTAAAAAAATAGTCCGACCACTATCACGTCTATTTTTACAAAGTTTCTACTGTCAGCTTTTGTATTCTAGTTTCCATCGTACAATTATTAGAGATAAAGTTCGCAGTGTGCCCTTAGCGGCGCGATTGGATCAATATTTCAGAAATTATTGCGAAAACAAAGGAAAACACTCATAAAATGTTCTAAAAATCGACTGACAACAAGAAAGAGACGTCTTTTTTTTTTTTTTTTTTTTTTTATTGCATTGTATGGCGAGACGAGCAAGCCGTTCGCCTGATGGTAAGCGATACGACCGCTCATGAACAGTAGCAACATTCCACTGCGCTCGCCATCCTGAGACATAAGATGTTAAGTCTCAATATGTCCAGTAGTTGCTCTGGCTACAATGTCCTTCAATCCGAAACACAACAGTGCATTTAAGCAGTGTTGTTTCACGGGAGAAATAGACATTGCGGTGGTACCTACCCAGATGGCCTCTCACATATGAGAGACCTACCACCAGTAAACGTCACTCTAAATGCAACCAATGGCGTGCGTTTTTAGTCACGTGGTCAAGCTCGAAATTGTATTTAATTTTAAAATGATTTCTTAAGACAATCCAATATTGTTTTAAATATTTTATTAGTTAATATGGTTTAAAAAAATATTTACAGCTAGTCTAGTAACAATATGTTTCATATTTTCATCATAGTCAAATACCCTATTGTATCGAATGTGTTGGGACTGTCATCTGATGCCATTCGATACTCTGCCTGGACGGCATTTGCGCTTACAATCAGGCACAGTGTTGTCAAGATGCCGGCCCAGAGTAAAATTAAAATATAGTATAAAAAACTAAAAAAACACGCTTGCCTAAAAGATCCAACTAAAAAATAATTGATAATGAGTTTAAGATTCGCAAGTAAATGGAGTAAAATACATACATTTTCTTGTTACAAAGCGTGGGGTGTTTACAACAATTACTTATCCTACAGTACCCCACGCTTTATACCAAGAAAATGTATGTATTTTACTCCATTTACTTTCGAATCTTAAACTCATTATCAATTATATTTTAGTTTTAGTTGGATCTTTTATGCAAGCGTGTTTTTTTAGTTTCTTGAAAAAATGGATCGACTTGGCCATCGCATGAAAACATAATGTATCGTACAATTTATACATAATGCTGCTGGCCAAGTCGATCTATTTATTTCAAACGTAAAGAATTTTTAATATTGATATGGTAATAACTAACGTTATAACTTTATATAGAAGGTCCCTTAAGGACTAAATAAATTAATCGACTTGGTATTACATGCATCTCACAACTTTTTGCGGTAGAACACCTGAGCTGCGAGACTTGGAATATTTTTACAGGATGTTTTTGATGGGATCTCACGTCTTTTTGTAAAGTCCTACCTTTTTCCTTTTCGGTACTTTTTACTTCTAGAATATCAATAACGATTTTTCTTAAAGCCTCTGTCTTATTGATTTTTCTTCTTTTTCTAGGTATCAGTTTATCACAAATACAGTGGACTTGATTATTAATGTTCTTTCTTTCATGGTAATTGATATTTTTGAGCTATTTAGTCTATTTATTTGCAAGTTTTTCTTCGTCATGTTTTTTCTAGAGGAATGTTGTACAGTTCCATGGGCTGAATACACCCTTTCTCTCTCTATACCCCCTCCTGTTATGCCTCATATATATAGATACCTATCTACAACTATTTTTCCATTATATACGGGTACGATGTTTCATAAACTGCAAATGCAACTTTGTAATCCTATACATTTATATGGGATTACAAAGTTATTTACGCAGTTGGTGTATCTAGAAAACTAAACCGAAATTATGAAATGTTTGAATTTTCCCTTACTTTAGACACTAAACACTAATTATATTCTAAATTTGAAGGTTCTATGTCTGCTAGAAGTGCCTTAGACTTTTGATAATCGGTCAGTCAGTGAGTGACAAAATTAAGAAAGTTTGACTAGTTACAATTCTTAAACTACTGGTTCAAATTGAATGAAATTTTAATTATACCGTGTTTACACAATGCCTGCTTAGTAACTGAAAATTCAGGCTTCATGCTTTAGCCACAACGAAGTAATAGGGGGTTGAAAATGGTCTGAATTGCTTCGAGAAAAGGATGTTACGGCCTATAGCTCGACTTGGAGGGGCTCGGCCGCGCCCCCAGATGTCATATACCTACTTTTTAAATTATTGCGTTGTCATCGGTACGGGATAAGTATGCAAAGTTTGAATTAAATCTGATCGATCTAAGTATGCCAAAATCGAGCTCAAAGGAGTCGGTTAACATCCATACAAACATACAGGTGAAGCTAAAAAAAAAGCGTGTTAAAATTTGATCTGCGAGTCTAAACGCAGCGCGATACGGCGCGGCGCGGCGCGGCGCGGCGACGAAACCTCGAGATAACGCGCTGTCCGTTATTCACACAAAGCGTTTGTAATGAGTACTGTGTAAACTGTAAACAATACACATTAACTATATGAAATAAATCGCCGCGTGAGCACGCACTGCACGAGGATAACTCGCACCGATGAGGAGTCTGCGGTTACGCTCGTTTTCATTAGCTTCCGAGAATATAGGCCAATGATGCAAACAACCGACGAACGCTTTTAGCCTGAGCATGATAATTTTTCCTTCGCAATACAAATATGTGAGGATGACGTAAGTAGCGAAGTGTATCGTCGCAGACGGTGGCGGGACATCGCATCTCTGAGCCGGTCGCTCGTACAGCTATATGCTTGTAAACCGGTTGTGCAGAGAACAAGAGGCGCGTGGCGCGGCGTGAGTGTCATGGTCGCGTGGTTGTCGCGCACGTGCACCGTGTGAGCCGTGTGCTTCACTAGCGGCACTAGTGCCAGTACACGCTAGGGGTACTGTGTGTCCTGACGATGGTGAAGGTGACTCTCCCTAACCGTCACCATTACTTGGCTACCATATATTACATAATTGCAGCTATTTATCTAACACTAACACATTTAACACGCAAATGACAAGTATTGATGAATCGGTTGTAGTTTGTACTATTGTAGCCAATACACTCCCCATCCACACACGTCCCAATAGATATCTGCTATAGCCTATAACTACCGAGCAGGTACTTGCATGGTACTTGCAGTTTCCACTAGTACCGGGTACAGATTTGAACACTACGGTAAAGAGATAAATTTTCATATTAAATACAAATTCTAAGATAGTAAAACACTGATTTCTAGTAAAATTTCCCGAAATTGTGGGTAAAAGTTTGTACTAGGCGATTGGACTGGGGACACATTACGATAATTTATTGTTCAGATACATAACATGAATAAGTATTATAATATAACTAATAACGTACAAACCGCACAACCTTCGAAACTTATCGAGTTTATATAAACAAATACCAAAGTGCGATCACTTCACAACTCCAACTGTTGCAAGCACAGGTTGCAAGTGACACATTATATTTATATTAAATCTTCACATACATACATAATATTACAAAACTAGTCTCGCTGTTTCACTAAAACTGGAAAACAATAGTCAATAATAATTGGTGTTATTTGTACACATAAACAATTTGTTATCATGTAGAAGTACTTCTGAATTAGCGTTAACAATTTAAGCTAACGTGGCGGCCAATATAATTAAAAATGTAATGGTACGCCAAGTTGGTGACGACGCGATCCCAGTGACTCGTATTACAATACCGGGCTACCAATGTAAAAACATCTACCGGCTAGTGGCGGGCCGCGCCGCGCCCCGACCAGTAAATTCACGAAGCCTGCTTCTAATCTATGTATTTGAGTGATGGTGAAATAATAGCTTCAATACAACTCGGTTGCTAGTTCTGACTTCTTAGCTATCTTCAGGTCAGCTTCAGCTTCAGGTCATAAGTATTGTCACACAGTAAAAACTTTTCTTTTAGAATGCTGGCCATAAAAAAGTTTATTGAATTCGAATTTCGAATTGTTCATGAAAATAAAAATGTATACTTTTTAGAATTTTACTCATTTTAAAATATGGAGTGGACGCTTAAAGAAGACCGTGTTGCAGTTATTGCGTTGCATCGTTGCGGTTACGCGCCAATTTTTGACATACTGAAAAATTTGAATATAACCAAAAGATTCGTTTATCGTACCATCAAACGATACAATGAAGACTCTAGTGTAGACGACAGGTCAAGAAATGGTCGCCCTCGGTCTGTTAGGACTCCAGCAGTGATAAAAGCTGTGAAGGCGCGAATTCAAAGAAATCCCAAACGTAAGCAAAAACTGTTGGCTCTTCAGATGAGGTTAACCAGAACCACGGTGAAAAGGGTGTTAAATGACGACTTAGGGCTTCGGGCATATCGAAGAAAAACAGAAGATCGTTTGAATGCTCGTCTAATGGACCTGAAACTGAAGAGATACCGCGCTTTGTTGAAGAAAAAAAAAAGCGGTACGCGGGAAAAAAATATCGGGGAATTCTTTTTTCAGGTGAAAAAATTTTTACCGTAGAAGAGAGCTACAACAAACAAAATGATAAGGTGTACGCACACAGTAGTGAAGAAGCGAGCAACCGTATTCCGCGTGTCCAACGAGGTCATTTTCCATCTTCGCTCATGGTATGGTTGGGAGTTTCTTATTGGGGCTTAACAGAGGTACATTTTTGTGAGAAAGGTGTAAAAATGAATGCAGTTGTGTATCAAAATACAGTCCTGACAAACCTTGTGGAACCTGTTTCTCATACCATGTTCAATAACAGGCACTGGGTATTCCAACAAGATTCGGCGCCAGCTCATAGAACGAAGAGCACACAAGACTGGCTGGCGGCGCGTGAAATCGACTTCATCCGGCACGAAGACTGGCCCTCTTCCAGTCCAGATTTGAATCCGTTAGATTACAAGATATGGCAACACTTGGAGGAAAAGGCGTACTCAAAGCCTCATCCCAATTTGGAGTCACTCAAGACATCCTTGATTAAGGCAGCCGCCGATATTGACATGGACCTCGTTCGTGCTGCGATCGACAACTGGCCGCACAGATTGAAGGCCTGTATTCAAAATCACGGAGGTCATTTTGAATAAACTTTAGTGTCATAAGAATCTATGTTGTAATAATATAATAATAATAATAATATATATAATATGCCCCCCAAAATTCTACCTTACGTCCGAGTCGAACACCAGACCACGTGGGGGGCGGACATGCGTAATACTGAAACCTACGCAGCCAACAAGGAAAATGAGTAATTCGAGATATAATTTACGGCCGCTGCCCGGGGGGCGCCGGGGCGCATCTGGGGCCGATGCTGGATGCCACAGCATGCGAACCATCGGCGGTGAGGAGTTGAACAGGCGGGCTCCTACCGATAAACATACTACAGCCGACTTTATCACCTCCGGTAGTTTATCATCATCAATGTCATCACTAAATAGCTTATTTCCATCTCCTAATTTATCTCCAAACCCATTAGAAAAACGAAATTTTTCGCTATCATCACCTTCATCCACAGCGAATTCTCCTGTAGATGTTGTCCAAGAGGCAAATGCCGCTAATCTTGGACCCATCACAGGATCAAAACGCGCGAGAAAGAAATGGACAGATGACATGAATAAATTCATTTGGCGCACATACCTCACAATCACCCAATTAGGATCTAATACCCGTGGGTACTTAGAGTCACTCCATCGAGCATTTACTGAAAATTATCCAGAAATGGACGTGTCGAAACAGAGAGTAGGCGACCAGCGACGAGCCATTGTAAATAATCAGTTGTTACCGACATCCATACTCACAGAAATACAAAACGACGTTGCTAATTTCCTCCAGAATAACAAGCAGCCATCGAACACCATTACACAGACAGCAGGCAGAATGAGATGGTCTAACGATATTAATGAATCCATTCTACGCATTTACTTTGAAATTATGGAGCTTAAAACGAATCTCACGGCATACTGTAAAAAGATGCATGACAAATTTATCTATATTTACCCACACCTATCCCATATCTCCGAACAAAGATTAGCAGACCAAAAACGGGCAATAATAAATAATAAAATGGTTTCTGAAGACAGAATTCAAAAGATAAAACGTGAAGTGGAAATCCATTTATCGCATACATTTACTGACACATTAAACTCCCACCCAACTCACCCCCGAGATGATGTCGTGCCACATAATATCCAAACAACTGAAATAAATAATTTTGAAAATGGCGCAGAAGCAGGAGTCCCACATCAATTTTCCGCTCCAATACATAGAAACCCAACAAATAACCCTATAACTAATAAATTCAACATTGACTATGATAAAATTAACCAGCAATTTTTTGAAACTCTTGATACATTTAAATTTACTGAACCGACAACAAGACCCTTTATCCCGAAACAAAGGATTTCCAGAAAATTTGCATGCATTGTTGAATATATAAATAGAACTATATTACCAAATTTCTTAAACTCTAAACAGGATTTTCTCACTTTCCAAACTATAGTATACTCAGCAGCCTATACAGCTGCCACATGTAACGGCGCTAAGATAGCCACAGAAAGTGGACTACAACATGAAAAATATACACCACCGTGATAGAAGAGGTTAGAAAATAAAATAGTAATACTCAGAGCAGAAATAGCACGTTTAACACAATATATACAAGGAAATAGAAGTAGAACGATTATTAAAGCAGTTGAAATAATAAAAAAAATGGTTGCCTGTAAAGTCGGTTTTACGGGCGAAGATTTTACGTGACAACGTCTTTTTCTCGGTAGAATATTTATTGATATGAATATAATTAAATTGCACAATAGGAACAAGGAATTGAATGAAAATAAGAATTGCACAAATTTTATCTATAGAAATATATTTTGTTTACTAAAACATTGTACATGTAATGACGAATCTAAGCACTCCATATTTTCACTACAGACACAGCTGACGATACTTTAACCACACGTGTGAACTTGTATTGTGACGCTTTCTTGTTTTTCCAACGCCAAGAACGTTCGAGAAAGACAAAGACAGAGACACAAGCATGCGCCGATTCAATGCGCCTAATTCTCTAGTGCTGCGCGCGCACCGTTACGTTACCGGGCGTTACACTTTTTCATAAGTGACTCCCAGCCGCAACCTAATTTAAGACGTTGTCACGTCAATAAGAAAAATCGTATTTTGCCTGCTCTCGATTGTCGAGCTCGTCAAGACGATTCCTCTGACTCCAAACACGGGGGGTTTACTTTAAGAAATGACGGAGTTATGCCTGGACAAATATTTTAGGGGAGAGAGGGAGGAATTTGGGGATTTGGTTGGGGCCAATCTGTAGAGCTCACCGAGCCGGTTCCAAAGATACCAAACTCGGTGGGTCTACGATCTATATTGGCCGAGATAGGATTGGGGGGGGGTGAGGTAAATTTTCGGGGTGGGGGTAAGGGAGGGGGGGGGGGGAGGAAGGTTTCGTGGGGAGGCTAACTTAAATTAATTTTTTGGAGGTAAATATTTTTTTTTGGGGGGGTAATTTTTTGCGTAATTTGGGATTTCTGGCGGGGTCAATTTGTAGCCCTCACCAAGACGGTTCCGAGGATACCAAACTCGGTGGGTCTACGACCTATGTTGGCCGAGATAGGATTGGGGGGTGAGGTAAATTTTCGGGGTGGGGGTAGGGGAGGGGGGGGGGGTAGGTTTCGTGGGGAGGCTAATAGGCACTATTTCGGAATAAGGGTGGGGGAAGGCAGGGGGGGGGGGGCTATGGGACAATTTTGGAAAAAGTGGGTGAAACTGAAAAATAATTCTCTAGTGCTGCGCGCGCACCGTTACGTTACCGGGCGTTACACTTTTTCATAAGTGACTCCCAGCCGCAACCTAATTTAAGACGTTGTCACGTCAATAAATATAAGATTCACGCCCAGCATGAAAGTTTAAATATAGAATTAGACCACTTTTGAGATACAATAAAACAGAAGTTAAATGCTGCAGCTAGTAGACTAAAAAGATATCTTACTTGTACAATGCGTAAAAAACAAAAAACTCAATTGGAAAATAACGAAAGATTATTCTATAGGGGTCTTAATAAATCCGACCAGAGAAACTCGGATACAGACCATGTACCAATACCTACAACCGAAAGGCTTCGGCAATACTGGGCAGGTATATGGGAAAACCCCCTACAGCATAATACCCAAGCGGACTGGTTAAGTAGCATCCACGAGTCAACCACAAACATACCTCTAATGGAATTTGACCACATATCCATAGACACTGTTTTAAAAGTAATTAAACATACTCATAACTGGAAGTCACCGGGATCCGATAACATCCAGAATTACTGGTATAAAAAGTTCACATCCACGCACATCCATATACATAGATACTTAAACACCTTCATACATTCACCGGACACAATGCCAGATTATATCACACATGGAGTAACGTATCTACTACCCAAAGATAATGATACCGAAAATCCTGCTAAATATCGGCCGATTACGTGCCTGTATCTGTATCTGTATCAGCCCATATACGTCCCACTGCAGGGCACGGGCCTACTCTACAATCGTAAGTACGATTGAGAGTGGTTAGGCCATATAGTCCACCACGCTGGCCTAGTGCGGGTTGGCGGACTTACATACCATAGAAATTCTTATAAATCGCTATGGTATGCAGGTTTCCTCACGATGTTTTCCTTCACCGTTTTAGTGCGTGGTGATTGACTATCAATACACACATGACTCCGAAAAGTCAGAGGTGTGCCCTGGGATTCGAACCCGCGACCATCGTGAACATGTGCCTACAAACCATTTACAAAATTTTAACTGCCTGTATTAATGAAACAATATACAGTCACATCAGTGAACATAAAATACTTGCCGAAGAACAGAAGGGCTGTAGGAAGAACAGTCAAGGTTGCAAGGAGCAGTTAACAATAGATGCGATCACTATTAATAACGCTTACAAAATCAATCAAAATATCCACACTACATTTATAGATTACCACAAAGCATTTGAGTCAGTGCCGCACAGTTGGTTGCTAGAAGTTCTCAAGATTTACAAAATTCACCCTACAGTAATAAATTTCCTAAGATCATCCATGCAAAATTGGAAAACTGTTTTAAAACTAAAGCTTAATTCTACTCCAACTATTACTGAACCTATTCACATCCTTAGAGGAATCTTTCAAGGGGATGCCTTAAGTCCGCTATGGTTCTGTTTGGCGCTCAACCCTTTATCTTTTCTTTTCCATAACAGTAAAGTCGGTTATAAACTTAAATCCACCAACTCTCAATTTACCTTTTCTCATCTATTTTATATGGATGACATTAAACTCTATGCCAATAGTAAAGATGATCTCTTCCATTTAGTAGATATAACGCAGCAGTTTTCTAACGACATCCATATGCAGTTCGGCGTGGATAAATGCAAAATTTTATCAATAAATTGGGGAAAATTACAGCACAATAGTTATCTGCTAGATACTGGTGAAAATATTGAGCCCATGGATGAGTGTAGCACCTATAAATACTTAGGATTTAAACAGGCCCGTAAGATACAGCACAAGGATACTAAACAGGAACTCACGAATCATTTAAAACACCGGTTAAACCTTATCTTAAAGACACATCTTAACTCTAAAATACTTTTAAAGCTGTTAATACTTTTGCCATCCCAATATTAACATTTCTGTATCAGCCCATATACGTCCCACTGCAGGGCACGGGCCTCCTCTACAATCGAGAGTACGATTGAGAGTGGTTAGGCCATATAGTCCACCACGCTGGCCTAGTGCGGGTTGGCGGACTTACATACCATAGAATTTTTTTATAAATCGCTATGGTATGCAGGTTTCCTCACGATGTTTTCCTTCACCGTTTTAGTGCGTGGTGATTGACTATCAATACACACATGACTCCGAAAAGTCAGAGGTGTGCGCTGGGATTCGAACCCGCGACCACCGTGAACATGTTGGCAGTCGCGTCTAGTCCGTTTACCAACAGGCCACCACGCACTTCCAACAGGCCACCACGCACTTGCAACAGGCCACCACGCACTTATATATTAACATACTCTTTTGGTATCATAAGCTGGTCGCAAACAGATCTAAAAAAACTTCAAAGAATAATAAACACGCTTTTGACGAAATATCGCAAACATCATCCAAAATCTGCCATAGAAAGACTTATTTTACCGCGTAACGAAGGAGGAAGAGGGTTGATAGACATACAGAACCTACACAATAAACAAATCACATCATTAAGATCCTACTTTCATACTAAATCACACCAGTCATCACTCCATAAACATGCATCAGATATAGATATTAAACTCACTCCACTAAATCTTCATGACACACAAATACAACCTAACGAAAGAATTACAGATATAAAGCAGAAAATTGCGAGATGGGCAGAGAAATCTCTGCACGGGAGACACCGATCCCACTTGACTCAAAACCACGTCGATAAAGATATGTCGAACGAGTGGCTCAATTAGGGTGAAATGTTCCCCGAAACAGAGGGGTTTATGATCGCAATCCAGGACCAAATTGTACTCACACGTAATTATAAAAAGTTCATAATTAAAGATTCAAGCCAAACCACAGATATATGTAGACATTGTAATTCCGCTTCAGAAACCATCCAGTACATAACGGGCGCCTGTAAGTCTTTAGTCCAAACGGACTATAAACACCGGCACGATCAGGTGGCTGCTATTATACACCAACATTTAGCTCATCAATATAATTTCATTAACCAACGAATCCCCTATTACAAATATAAACCCGTAACAATACATGAAAATAGTCAGTTTAAAATCTATTGGGATCGGACAATAATAACGGACAAAACTATCCACTTTAACAGACCTGACATAACTTTACATAATAAGCTAAGCAATACCATATATCTGATTGACATAGCCATACCGAACACGCACAATATTCAGCCCATCTCATCCAATCATCAGCTACATCAGATAAACTTACCAAATACCAGGATCTTGCAATAGAACTAAAAACCCAATGGAAAGCTAATACAGTCCATATAGTACCGATTATTATATCCTCAACCGGAATAGTACCAAAAAACTTAAAGCATTGTCTAGAAATATTAAAAATACCTCCATATGTTGTACATCTTTTAGAAAAAGCCATAATTTTAAACACGTGTCGCATTACTCGAAAGTTTCTGTCATCATCATCAGTATCATCCACATTTACTATAATTTAACCTGATGTGCTTGGCTACGGCCCGTATATTAGGTATATTTGCCCTTTTAGGAGATAAATCAATATAAATTAAAAATATATAATATAATAATAATGATAATAATTGGCCTCTCATAAGACTAACTTCACGTCCGGCACGACCATCTGATGCCACGTGAGGGGCGGACATTGGCAGCTCTAAGCTATATACTCACCAATGACTAACGGAGCTCTAGTATTGAACAAAATTCATGCGATGCGTCTAAGAAACAGGACATTACCCCAGGCGGGTACCGGAGTGAAACACAACGGAGAACCCCGCCCCGGGCCTTCTGGCTCGGGCTGTCCTACGTATTCTGGGGAGGGCAACGTATCGCATCGAACTGCCCAGTCACAAGCTGCTGCAGTTCCCCATGATTCAATATCATGTTCTTCACCTTCATCATTATTTTCATCAATCCCCTCATCACCACCATCGTTTCTTGATTCTTATTCATCTTCTTCATCACCCTCATCGTCAATCCAATCTGCCCATGATGTTGTGCAGGAGGCTAATTCAGCCGAAGTTACTGCATCCGTTATGGGCAGTCGGCGCACACGTAAGACGTGGACGAAAGATATATTTTCATCATGCGCCATTATTTCATTCTAACAGACCTGGAAGCTAATACAAGACAGTATCTAACTCCACTACACACGCGATTCATTGAACAATTTCCAGAAATGCAAGTAGGCAAACAAAGAATCGGGGGTCAACGACGGGCTATAATTCAGCGTAATTTTTTGAGTAAAACAGAAATTAGTAATATTAAAGATGAAGTAAGAAGTTTTCTCCAAAATCGACCACCTTCAGATAACAATGCCCATAATACAGAACACACACACTCCGGAAGAATGAGATGGACAGTAGAACTAAATAAAGCAATAATGAGAAGCTATTACAGAATTACTAAGCTAGAAACTGACTTAACTTCATACAGACCAATTTTACACCAAGAAATAACTTCTAGATATCCTTCACTTTCCCATCTTACTCCACAAAGAATTTCCGACCAGCGTAGATCTATTGTCAACAATCAACTCTTATCTTCCGCACAATTGAATAACATTTTGGAAGAGGTTCGAAATGAGTTAAACACTGTAGGTATAAATAGTATTGCAGACACAACCCTACCTATAAATGAGGACCCACCGATAGATGCCTTAGAATCGGCACAAATAATAACTAACCAACAAAACACTTTACCGAAACCCACAACAAAAGATACTATTGACCTCCCAAAAGAGTTAAAGGAACAACTAGAATCTATGTTTAGGGAAACATTCAATAAATACAAGATACGCAACCGACATCTCGCCCATATTTACCAAAACTTAAGCCTTCAAAAAAATTAGCAACTGTAATTACTCACTTGAACTCCGATGTACTCCCAAGAGCACTAAATACTATATCGGACTTTAAAACAACACAAACCGTTATCTATTGTGGGGCCTATACTGCAGCTAAATTTATTGGTGCCCGCATTTTAGAAGGGAATACATCATTTAAAAGATTGCAAGAAACACCGAGATGGCAAAAGCGACTCGAAGAAAGAATTAGTGTTCTTAGAGTAAATATCGGTAGGGCAACGGAATATGTAAGAGGAGGTAGATCACAAGCGTTAGAAAAACACATTAACAAAATAAAACAGCAGTATAAAATTCATTCCCAACACGAAACACAAAACACAGATATTGTACACTACTTAGATACCCTAAAACAAGAATTAAATACTCTTGCTAGCAGATTAAGGAGATACAAACAGACAACATTACGAAAGACGCAAAATAAACAATTCTACAATAACGAAAAACTTTTCTACCGTAAACTTACACAACAACACAACTCACCGATACAGAACTTACCGCTACCTACATCTGAAGCATTACATACATTTTGGTCTAACATATGGGCTAGCCCAGTTGAACATAATAAAAGTCAGTGGATTGAGGAAGATAAACAAACTTTAACGAATATACCAGAAATGGAATTTGACCAAATTAATATAGATCTTCTAAAAACTGTTATAGCTAAGACTCATAATTGGAAAGCCGCCGGATCCGACAATATTCATAACTTCTGATACAAGAAATTTACTTGTACACACATATTACTACTAAAACACATAAATACCTTCATCCAATTACCCCATTCAATGCCACATTATATCACGTATATATGTTGCCAAAAGATTTAAATGACACTTCGAACCCCGCTAAATACCGACCGATTACCTGCCTGCAGAATATTTACAAAATTATCACATCTTGTATAAGCGAATCCATATATAATTTCATATACAAATATCAGATCTTAGCAGAGGAACAAAAAGGGTGCCGCAAAAATAGTCAGGGCTGTAAAGAGCAACTAACGATCGACGCAGTAGCTTCAAACCAGGCTTTCAATCAGAAACGGGATATCCACACTATGTATATCGATTATAAAAAAGCCTTCGATTCTGTACCACATTCTTGGCTAATATATATACTAAAACATTACAAAATTCATCTGACAATAACCTCTTTTTTGGAACAAACAATGCTAAACTGGAACACTAGATTAAAAATTTGCAATAACATTAAATCTGCAGAAACTGCAGATATTTCTATAAAGCGAGGTATTTTTCAAGGTGACGCATTGAGCCCCTTGTGGTTCTGCCTAGCACTCAATCCACTGTCCAACATGCTTAATAAAAACAATAACGGGTTTAAAATTCAGCATAACTCACAGCAAACAACAATATCACACCTCATATTACATGGACGACATTAAACTTTTTGGAAAAACTCTTAACGAAATTCACACACTTGCAGACATAACACAAACTTTCTCAAATGATATAAAAATGGAATTTGGAATAGATAAATGCAAAATACAATCTGTAAACAGAGGAATAGCAGATATAGCTTCATTCCAGTTAGATAACCTCGACACAATAGATGCCGTAGACCCCGTACAAGGTTACAAATATTTAGGATATTACCAATCACGACAGATACACCACAAAACCACAAAAATTACACTAGAACAAAATTTTAAACACAGACTTCACAAAATACTACATACTCACCTGAACGCACGCAACACAGTCAAAGCCATTAACACTTACGCAGTACCCATACTCACATACTCATTTGGCATTATTCGTTGGACACAAGCAGATTTACAAAGGCTACAAAGAATTATTAATACTACTTTGACCAAATACAGAAAACATCATCCACGCGCGTGCGTTCAGAGATTAACCTTGCCTAAACATGAAGGAGGTAGAGGACTTACAGACATAACAAACTTACACAATAAACAGATCTCCACACTTAGAACATTCTTCCATTCCCGCGCACAGCACTCTACACTACACCAAGCCGTATCTGAAGCTGATACATACACGCCACTCAAGCTTGCTGACCTAAATAAACAATTAAAAGTAACCACCAACCAGGAAAAAATTGACACTTGGATCCAAAAATCCCTTCACGGTCGTCACCGTCTCGACCTAACCAACCCCAATGTTGACAAATTAGCGTCAAACGCGTGGTTGAAAAGAGGTGAGTTGTTCCCGGAAACAGAGGGATTTATGTTGGCGATCCAAGATCAAGTCATAGACACCAAAAATTATAGAAAGTACATTATTCGCGATAGTAGCTCCAGTAGTGACCATTGTCGTCATTGCCATAAGCAACCTGAGACCATACAACACATCACAGGCGCATGCTCATTCATCACACAGACAGACTACAAACACAGACACGACCATGTAGCGGCAATCATACACCAAACACTAGCGCACAAACACAAACTAATAACTGAAAAAACTGCATACTATAAATACACTCCTCAAATTATACTCGAGTCACCTGAATACAAATTATACTGGGACAGAACAATACTGACTGACAAGACTATACCATAACCGACCTGACATAACTCTCCATGATAAGCGAAATAAAACTGTATATCTCATTGACATTGCCATCCCCAACACAAACAATCTTACATCTACACACGCTAATAAGTTACTGAAATATACAGACTTAACAATTGAACTCAAAACCCAGTGGAAAGTACAGACGGTAAAAATCATCCCCATAATCATATCTACCACTGGAGTCATCCCCACAACATTACACACAAGTCTCAAAACTCTTAACTTGCACCCACTCACATACATGTTATTACAAAAGGCAGTAATCCTCAATACCTGCAGAATAGTTCGAAAGTTTTTATCCATGGACTATACACTAAAATATTTTGGCCGAAAGCCCGGTATTTTGGTAAGGTACCCTATCTTAGGGTGAAATAATAAAGAAATATACATATAATAATTGTAATAATAATTTCTGGCAACACCAAAAGATCATCCATTTGAAAAATATATATATTTTTGTTTAATATCAAATATATACACAATATTCACAATTTATGTCTAAATAGTAACCAAAACGATTCCTTTCTACAATCACATAATGTTTTATCGAAGAAATAGAGTAAATAAGCAAAAATTCATCATAATAAAAATAATAGAATGACAGTGTGTGACAATGTCAAAGGATTTACAAAATATGATAAATAAAAACCAAAACGATGATCAATAATAAAGCCAGAACGAAACGGAACGCACATTTAACATCTCCCAGCTCGTTGAGCTCCGCGTCGTGGGCGTCAGCTTCGGACGTATTCGAAGTGACGCCGGACAACGACGCGTCGAGCCAACACGGCGAGTTGCAGTCGTCCCCGCCGCCACCAAGACCTGCGCGGCGAAGAGGACGACCCCCTCCAGCGGTGGGCTTGGGACCTGTGGGGCCGAGTGTCCCGCCTACGGTCCCCGCTACCGGTGGGGTAGTGCGCCGCATGAGATGGACTCGAGAAATCAATGAGAATGTCATGCGGGCCTACTTTGGGGCAACAAAGGGAGGAATTAACCTCACTGCGTATCGCGCTAAAATGCTGTCTCTGTTTCAGGCTTTGGAACCAACGGTTGATGTATCGTCCCAACGACTGTCGGATCAAGTGCGATTTATTCAGCGGCGTAAGTTGTTGGATGATGACACACTTGAGCGGTTGCGCACAGACTTGTGTTTTGTCCAGGATGACCATGTGTCGCCCGTCAGTGGAGATCAAGCGGCAGGCCCAACACCAACACCTGTTGCTGATTTCGAGCTGACGGACAATTTGGATGACAACGTAAGTCCCCAAGTTAAACAGCAACTGAGAGGAGCTTTGGAGCGTGCGATTTTGGAGTTTGCGTCTTTATCGGCGTCTTGTAAACCGCGTCTGCCACGTTTGCCAACGCATAGAAGAAATTTGGCGCTGATGGGAGCTTTGGACTCCATGTTAACTACATACTTGGAGTCCAGTCGGGATCTTGTTGATACGCATTCGATCCTTTACTGCGCGGCCGTCGCAGCATGTCGAGTGGCTAATATAAAATTTCCAAATGAGCTATAAAGCCACTCGAGGTGTTGTGATTGTGCCTGCCTGGCAGCGTAGGATCGAGGATCGTATCAACAGGACCCGAACTCTCATCGGCAAACTAATTTCTTTTAAAGAAGGAAACAGTAGGCCGAAGATTATGCGTTTTGTGACGCAGGCTTTTTCGGGGACCAACACAAGTCCTCGAAATTATAGGCTTTGCGTCACAGAACGCATAGACTTCTTCAAACAAAAAGTCTATGCGTGGGCGAACCGCATTCGTCGCTACAGGAGGCGATGGGATCGTTTCCAACAAAATCGCAAATTCCAAACTGACCAAGAGTGTTTATAGATGTTGGGAGAATCCTCCACAAGGTGTGGTGGATGGGCGGCTTCCTAGTGCTCACGAAATGCGTGAGTACTGGACGAATATCTGGTCGTTGCCTGTCTCTCACACTGAAGCCTCCTGGTTTAGTGTTGTAGATCGAGCTTGCGAGGCAATACCTGCTATGGAAACCATTTTAATCAGTCCAGAAGATGTTCTAACTGCAATTAGACAGACGCAAAACTGGAAGTCGCCGGGCCCGGACGGTCTGCACAACTTCTGGTTAAAATGGTTTCCAAGTTCGCATGCTCGATTGGCAGCGCAATTCCAGGATGCGCTTGAGCGGGGATCCCTTCCAACATTTATGACAACAGGTGTCACTCACCTTCTCTTTAAGTCCGGTTGTACCACGGAACCAAAAAATTATAGACCCATCACATGCCTTCCCACTATTTATAAAGTTTTGACCTCCATAATTAGATCTAAAATTACAGACCATATAAATTCTAACCAAATTCTTTTTTCCGGCCAAACAGGTTGCATGAATGGGTCCCCTGGTACTAAGGAGCTCCTTCTCATTAACATGACCATTTGCCAACAGGTTCGTCACAACCGAAGAAATTTATCGGCTGCCTGGATAGATTATAAAAAGGCCTATGATTCGGTGCCCCATACATGGCTCATGAGGGTGTTAAATTTGTATAAAATTAATACAAATTTATGCAACTTCCTTGGGTCTTGTATGGGGCAGTGGACCACTGTCCTGAGATATCCAGGTGGTACAGTTCCTCCTGATTGTGACGAGCCGATTAGAATCAAGCGGGGTATATTCCAGGGCGACAGTCTGAGTCCACTGTGGTTTTGCATGGCCCTGAATCCCCGCAGCACTCTGTTGTTGGATTCAGGGTTAGGCTACCGTCTACGGAGAGGCTCTGAGCCTATATCTCACTTGCTCTATATGGATGTGGGAATAGTTCCGTAAGGGGTCAAATCAAACAAAGATCTTTTGGATAATCTTCAATATATTGTCGTCTTAAATAAATTCGTCTTCACTTCATACGTCTTCCGTCTTTCACGTCTTCCGTCGTCTTCCAGACTGTTCTCTTCATATTCCGTCCTTGCATACTTCAACATCTATATCATTCATCCTCTTACTCTTTCCATCTTAAATACTTTCATTAGTCATCTCTTTCACACAAACTACGTTCCATATCAGTCATACGTCAACGTTCCATTCTACTCATCTTTCTTCTAACATTCAAATCCTACATGGATGACCTCAAGTTATTTGCATCGAAACAAACCGAATTGATTGAGTTGTTAAAAATAACGGAAAGATTTAGCAATTCAATCAATATGCATTTTGGTGTAGATAAATGTGCGGTTATCCATGTGAAGCGAGGGGAGGTTGCGGTCTCTGATGACATACTAGTCTTAGAGACTGTAAGGCTCAGATCCCTCTCTGTGACGGAAACCTACAAATATTTGGGTATGCCTGAGGCTCTAGGTATCATGAGTGCAGATGTAAAACGATCGTTGAAAGAGCGTTTTTTTAGCCGCCTGACAAAAGTACTTAACAGTTTTTTGTCAGGTGGAAACAAGATTCGCGCTTTTAACGGTTGGGTTATGCCCGTACTCATATACTCTTTTGGCATACTCAAATGGACTCAGACCGAATTGGACGCCCTGGATCGTAAAGTCCGAACTCTCCTGACTGCACATTGTATGCATCATCCACGATCATCAGTGATGAGATTGTACATCCCGCGGAGATGTGGGGGCCGAGGCATTCTTAATGTTAAGGACTTGCATAATCGCGAGGTGTGCAATCTCAGGGATTATTTCCTTCACAGTGATGTGGATATGCATAGGGTTGTAGTTATGGTAGATAAAGGATTTACCCCGCTCTCTTTGGCGATTGAGAACTGGCGGAAACCTCTGGTGGTAGGCATTAAGGATCGCGAGGACATATGGAAGAGCAAAGAGCTGCACGGTCGGTTCTATCGAGCCCTTCATGGGCCTGATGTGGACCGACTAGCATCTGTGTCTTGGCTACGCTTCGGTAACCTCTTTGGGGAAACCGAGGGTTGTCTTTGCAATTATGGACGAAGTTATTAAGACGAACAACTATAGGAAATACATCCTGAAGGACGGTACGGTTGACATCTGTCGGGCATGCCACCGTCCTGGCGAGTCTATCAGGCATGTTATTTCCGGTTGTTCGTATCTTGCTAACGGCGAGTATTTGCATAGACATAACCTAGTAGCCAAGATCATACACCAGCAAATTGCCCTTGGATATGGACTTGTGACTCCTGAAGTGCCATATTACCAGTATGTGCCCCAACCAGTTCTCGAAAATGGTCATGCAACGCTGTATTGGGATCGATCTATTATCACAGACAGGACTATTCTAGCCAATAAGCCTGACATTGTGATAATAGATCGATTGGCGCGCCGGGCTATACTTGTTGACGTCACCATCCCGCATGACGATAACCTTGTCAAAGCTGAAAAAGACAAAATGTCTAAATATTTAGATTTGGCACACGAGGTTACCGACATGTGGGATGTCGACTCAACAATTATTGTCCCGATTGTCGTTTCTGCCCATGGGTTGATACCAAAGAGCCTCGACCAACATCTACAGAGGCTCTCAATCGGCTGTTGGGTCAGGAGTCAGATTCAGAAGGCAGTATTGCTTGACACGGCACGTATTGTGAGGCGGTTCCTCACTTTGGGCTCCTAACCACCGGTGGCTTGGGTCTCGAGCCTCGCCATCGTTGGATAACTTTTTATATTTTTATATGTATTTTGTTTTTACAATATTCTTACTTCTCTAGAGCTTTCGATTCAATTAATATTAATCTTTTGCTGTCTAAGTTATCCTACTATGGTTTCGATAATAAGACCTTAAAATGGTTCCATAGTTATTTAAGTAACCGTTCTCAGTGTGTTAAGATGACTTGTAATAATGGTTCGTCTTTTACATCGGATAAAGTAGCCGTTACTAGGGGAGTACCTCAAGGCTCCATCTTGGGACCTATTTTATTCATTTTATACACAACTGATATTATTACACACATAAGGCATTGCAAATATCATATTTATGCGGATGATATTCAATTATATATTTCTTGTAGTCCAGCTGAAATTGATAGTGCAATAACTAAGCTGAATGAGGATCTTTCAAGCATTGCAAACTGGTCTACAAGGAATTGTTTATTACTGAATCCTTCCAAAACGAAATACCTAGTATTTGGTAGCAAACATCAGCTATCTAACTTAAGTTCATCGATGAGAGTCATGATAATGGGTGAGCCTATTGAGCGTGTCTATGAAGCTCGAAATTTAGGGTTGCATATGGACTGTGACTTACGCTTCGAAAAGCATGTTGCAAATTCAGTAAAAAATTGTTTTTACAAACTTAGGGTTTTATATAAAATTAAGGCATATTTAAAAGAATGTTTGCGTTTGCAGCTTGTGGAAACACTAGTACTATCCAAACTAAATTATATGGATACAGTCATTGGTCCCCGTTTGCTAGCTAGAACTCAAAAATTAATTCAGCGAGTGCAAAATGCCTGTGCTCGATTTTGCTTCAACATTCCACTAAGAGCCCACGTCACTCCTTATTTAAACAGTCACAATATTTTAAAAATGAAACATAGACGGAAACTACATCTAGCTTGTCTTCTCTTTGGAGTGTTGAAGCATAAAGCACCCGGCTATCTTCATAGCAAATTATCCTGGGCATCTAGCTACACACCCTATGGGCCTCGGCGATGTGCAAGGCAACTCTCCACGCGATGTCATAGCTCTGCTGCTTTTAGGGGAAGTTTTAGTTATGTTGCCACTAAGTGTTGGAACAACATACCTCCACCAATAAGGAATGTACGAAATATTTATAGTTTTAGGCAACAATTAATAAAATTCATCCTTGCTCATCAAATAACTAATGAAAGGCTACGGCATGACACCAGTGCTTTTTAAATAATGTATCTTCTAAATAATACTCCTACTATTTTATATTTATTTCAATAATTACCTAATTCACATAAAGGCCTATACATATTGTTCCTATGCTAATTATTATTATTTTTCTATAATTTTATTACATTCATTTATATTTAATAATATTTAACTTCATATATTAAAAATTTCTTTATTTTATTTATTTATTTTTCAAATTATTATACAATTTGCAATGTGTATTCCCTATGGTCTGGATGCCCACCCATCGCAACGGCAACGTGTACTCAAGTTTGAGGTTTCTTGGTGCAGGTATTGTACTACGTGTACGTATTGTGTTGTCTCAATGTATTGGACAACCAACATTTTTTTTTATTTTTCTTATTATTTTTTTTTTTTTCTTTTTGTTCTGATTTGTCTTAAGATAGTTATGAACATATATTGTTTGTTTGACGCCCGTGACATCACATCACGGCCACACGGAAGACCAGCGCTGGTAACACCAGCACATGCTGAGTGTGGTCCGTTTTTGTAACGAGCACTATTTGTATTACTTATACTATAATATTTTGATTTTGTTCCTGCTACTTGTTACAAATAAATAATTTTCTTTCTTTCTTTCTTTCAAAAAAATGTAAAAAAAATATTTAAAATAAAGAAAATAATAATAATTGTAATAATAACCCTCCCAAAGTCCAACCTTAACGTCCGGAACGACCACCAGTTCCATGTGGGAGGGGGATCCTTGTACAATAAAAACTTACAAGCTAAAAGGTAATGGCAAACCCAATTATATGGAGATATGAGTATAAACGATGTACGTATAGGGCCGCTACCTGGGGATCGCCAGGGCACGTCTGGAGCTGGTGCTAGACGTCGCAGCATGCGAACCACCAGCGGCAGTCAGTCACTTCGGCGGGCTGATGCCGAACAAAATGCTACCGCCGACCCCACTAATAACAACCCAGCTGCAAATGCTTTGCAGGAGATGTTGCCTGCAACCACTGCAGTTGGTCGAAGTAGGCAACGGATGAAATGGACAGATAATATAAACCATCAGTTACTCCGTTGCTACTATGAAGTCACGGATCTTGAATCCAATCTCACCGGATATAGGTCACAACTACATCAAAAATTCACTAAACACTTCCCTGAACTCAATTTTATTTCAGAACAGAGACTATCCGATCAAATTAGAGTTATTCACAGGAACAATAGAATATCACTACAGAAAAGACAACAAATAAAAGAAGAAACAGAACGTTTAATGAATATAGCCCGCAACTTTTCACCCGAACGTGGAGAGAATGTAAATCAAAATAATAATATTCAAGATATAGTTACCGAAGTAGTAGTCAACAGAAATAATATATCATCGACAGAAACGTTACAACATTACACAATACACAACAAACAAACAAAAAAAGTTCCAAACACACAAGACAGACAACAACCAGAAAATGCCTTAGTTACACAAATACAAGAAGAAGTAGAAGTAGAAGGATCAATTCCAACCTATAATATAACCGAAAGTATACTAAACATAGAAAATATATTCCTTGAAATTCTAATAAAATACAAAGATACGGACCCTTCTTGCAGGCCCGGAATACCTAAATTACAACAAACGAACCTAACAAAAACTAAAACTACAATAGATTCCATAAATTTAGTCGTAGATAAGTACATCAAAGCGAACAATATAACAACATTAGAAGAAATACACGCAATTATTTACAGTGCTGCTATGACTACAACTATGGTACTTAATATAAAACCCATAAAACCAACAAACGATAGAATAGTCAGCAGACAAGAAAGAAAACCCCCATGGGAAAGGCGGCTAGAAATGAAAATAAAAAAGCTCAGAATAGATGTAGGACAAATCACACAGCATTTAAAAGGAAATCTGTCTATACGAAAACAACGCAAACATAATTTAAATAATAGAGATGAAACGAGTATAGTAGAAGAATTAGATACAAAAAAACAAAAGCTACAATCTTTGGCAAAAAGGCTAAAACAATACAGAAAATCTAATCAAAGACAAAAAGAAAACAAGATGTTTAATACGAATCCAAAAAGATTTTACAGAAGTTTAAATAATGAGCAAATAATAAGGGACCCGCCAAACTAATCAGATGTTACTCGATTTTGGAAATATATTTGGTCAGTACCCGTTGATCATTCTCCGCATGCCCCATGGATTGAGCTAGAAGAAGAAGAATCAAGTAATATAGAAGATATGCCAGAATTCAATATAGATAAAACAGATATAACAGAAACTGTAAAGAAACTCCAAAACTGGAAAGCACCCGGAACTGATAAAATACAAAATTATTGGTTAAAATACATCACAGCCACGCATGAACCCCTAGCAACAATCTTAAATCAATTAATTAGAGATCCAATAGCTATTCCTTCGTTTCTTACACAAGGAGTAACATATCTGAAACCTAAAGATTCTGACACTACTAACCCCGCAAAATATAGACCTATCACATGTTTACCCACCCTATACGATACATTTAACTACATTTAATATTATACCTGAAGAACAGAAAGGTTGTTGCAAGGGATCCATGGGTTGCAAAGAACAACTTGTAATTGATACAGAAATAAATAATCAAGTAAAACAAAAACATCGGAACCTCTTTTATGCATATATAGATTATCAAAAGGCTTTTGATAGTGTGCCACACTCATGGTTATTGCATATTCTAAAAATATACAAGATAAATAAACATATTATAACTTTATTAACTTCTTTAATGAATACATGGAGCACTGTATTAAACATAAAATCTGACACAGGATATAAAAAATCGGAACCTATCAAAATAGCACGCGGTATTTTTCAAGGGGACTCTTTAAGTCCACTTTGGTTTTGTTTAGCAATAAATCCCTTATCAAAAAATTTAAACAGAACTGATTTTGGGTACAGGATAGATCGATCAAATAAAATAAATATTAGCCATTTGTTATATATGGACGATATCAAGCTATATGCTGCAAACAGGGAACAAATAGATTGCATACTTAACGCTACGGAGGCCTTCAGCCATGACATCAAAATGAAGTTCGGAATTAAGAAATGTAAAATAAATAGCATTATTAAAGGAAAACATACAGAAACACATGCATATAAACTTACTTTAGACGGTAATAATATAGATGGGATGCAATTTAGAGACACATATAGATATTTAGGTTTTTCGCAAAGTACAGCAATTAATCATCAAGAAATAAAAAAAGAGCTCAAGGAAATATATATAAACAGATTAAATAAAATATTTAAAACACAATTATCAGCCCGAAATAAAGTAAAAGCCGTAAACACATATGCTGTCCCTATCCTAACCTACTCGTTTGGGATAATTCAATGGACAGACACAGATTTAGATGCACTGAATATAGCCACCAGATCAATAGCTAATAAACATAACATTCACCATATTCACTCAGCAATAGAAAGATTTACACTGAAACGCAATATAGGAGGACGCGGTTTTATAGACCTTAAAAACTTAAATTATTCTCAGATAAGCAATCTTCGAAATTACTTTGTAACTAAATCTAACAATAGTTTACTTCATAAGGCAATAACGAGCATGACAACATCCGGAACACCACTACAATTTTATAAAACAGATTATAATCCTACACAAAAAATTATAGCTGATGAAGAAAAAATAACGAAATGGAAACAAAAAGCACTACACGGGAAACATATTAACTAATTAAACCAAGACCACGTAGACAAGATAGCATCCAATAAATGGCTCACTACAGGAAATATTTTTGGTGAAACGGAAGGCTTCATGCTTGCCATCCAAGACCATGTCATTAAAACAAGAAATTATGCTAAATACATTATGAAAGACACCACAATAGGAAACGATAATTGCAGATTATGCCACCAAACCAAAGAAACAATAGAACATATATAACTGGCGGGTGCCACATACTAGCAAGTAAAGAATATACTAATAGACATGATAACGTAGCTAAACAAATACATCAACAAATTCCTCTTAAATATAAACTTGCAAACGAATACATACCATATTATAAATATAAACCAAAAAGTGTCATAGAAAATAGTCAAGTTAAACTGTATTGGGACCGCGATATAATAACTGATAAAACTATTGCTTGTATCAGACCTGACATCACACTTACATTAAAAGAATCCAAAATCACTTACTTAATAGATATAACAGTACCTAACAGCGAAAACTTAAAGAAGAAACATAACGAGAAATTACAAAAATATATACCGCTCGCAGATGAAGTTAAAGATATGTGGCACCAAGAAAAAGTAATAGTTATCCCCATTGTAATATCGTCAACTGGAATAGTGCCCAAGTCTCTCCACAATTCGATTAAAAAAATAGACATTAATAAAAATATTTACATGCAACTACAAAAATCAGTAATTCTCGATACATGTAGTATTGTCAGACGCTTCCTAAATGCCCCTGCTGATTTCCAATAGAGGTCTAAAGTGCTTGGTACCCACCCGCACTTTAACCTCTTTAAAACTTACCAGCTTTGCTGAGAAATCAAAATCAAACCGGAGTAATAATAATTGTAATAATAATAATCTATGTTGTAATATCTAATGTAAAGATGTTTCTAATGCGGTGAATATTTTTTATACCATCATTTATAATGCTTTTAATTTATGTGTGCCTAAAAAGCGCCGTGGCAAATCTACTAGTAAGCGTTATCCTGTCTGGTTTACGCGTGACATCATTCTAGATACTAAACTTAAACTAAAGCTTCACAAGATATGAAAACGCACAAGTTATCTCCATGTTTATACACAGTTCTCTGAACTTAGGAAATCTTTGAAACACACGAGTGGCAATTGCTTATAAATCGCATATATCTCAACTAGAGATTTCTATTCTAAGGAACCCTCGTGAGTTTTGGAGACACATCTCAAATCTACGGTCGAAAGGTGGGTTTGAGCCTAATGTAACCTATCAAGGACAGAAACTTAGTGGAATAGCTGCCGCGGAAGGATTCGCGAGTTTCTTTTCTAGTGTATTTCAGCCTGAGGTGCCGCAGTTAGATTCCTTACTTATTAATAGCAATGATACGAGTTCTAATAGCAACTATGTAAACATAACGACGTTCACTGAAGGCGATGTATCATATGGCATAAATAAATTAAAGCCTAATAGCTCTATAGGTCCTGATGGTATTCCTCCTTATATTATTAAATATATGTGTGAACCACTTTCTCCAGCTCTCCATCACATTTTCAACTTGTCTCTGAAGTCAGGTTTCTATCCTACTACATGGAAAATTACTCGAGTCACACCTATCCCTAAAAGTTCTAATAAATCAGCCGTCGAACAATATAGACCCATTGCCATACTATCTGCTCCTGCGAAGGTTTTAGAATATATCTTGCATCAAAATATATATTACCAAGTTGAAAAGCACCTCACCGATTGTCAACACGGATTTAGACGTAAGAGGTCAGTCAACATCAACCTTTTAGTACTCGTTGATTATATTACGTCGCAGCTTGACCAAAGCTCTCAAGTTGATGTAATATATTTTGATTTCTGCAATGCATTCGATCGCATTAACAACGATATTCTCCTTATGAAGCTCTGTGCTATTGGTTTCTCGCCCAATCTTCTTCGTCTTTTTGCTGACTATCTCCGTGATCGTAGGCAGTTTGTAAGACTCGGGATTTACGAATCCTGTCCTTATCACACTCGTTCTGGAGTTGGTCAAGGTTCAGTCCTTGGACCTTTTTATTTCTGCTAATGATTAATGACTTGCCGACTTTTATAACCCATGCACATTGTCTTTTGTACGCAGATGACATTAAATTATACAAAAACGTCAATACTGAAGCCGACTGCATAGCTCTTCAATCTGACATAGACGCTGTTTATAACTGGAGTGTAGTCAATAAGATAGAATTTAATCCAACAAAATGTTTCGTCGTAAGTTTTGGTCGCAAACGACATCCTATTACCTTTGATTACAACATCAACGGTAATGCTATTACTAGGTCCACGCTTATCAAAGATCTAGAAGTCACTTTCGACCAAAGTCTCACTTTCCACAATCACATAATTAACGTTGCTACGGAATCTTTCAAGCGCCTCGGTTTCGTCTTACGAAATGCACGGGACTTCCAGGACACCAGAAATCATTAAACTTTTATATAGCACATTGGTACGAAGTAAGCTTGAGCCAAGTTCATGCGTATGGAACCCGCGCGAAAAGACATATTCTCTTGTTCTAGAAAAGGTACAGAAGGCTTTTCTGCGATTTCTATTTAAATTTGTCTTGGTCTACTATCCATATATGTACCCAACAAAATACCTTTTAGGATGTCTAGGATATAATTTGCTTGAGACAAGAAGAAGTTATGACCAATTGATTTGTATGATTAAAATATGCCGTAGTATGATCGATGCGCCGGATATTCACAGTGAGTTGATACAAATCTATACTCCTGACAACTATCTTCGAAATAGAAGACACAAGTTGTTTGCGACGCCTGTTTGTCGTACGGTGGCACGAGTCATGTCGCCAGTCCCGAGAGTTCTTAATCAGCTAAATGCTTTCATGGAAGCTTACCCGCAATTCGATATTTTCAACGACGAATGGAAGCCGCTTGTTAGGAATTGTCTTAATTTTAGTGAAAATAATATTCATCAGTAAGCTATCTATTATTTATATAGGTATATATAAAATGAATATTATTATTTTAGTATAAGTTTGTTTGTAATGTACGTTAAAATTTGTTAAGTTTCATGTTTTGTTCTTTATATTATAATAGGAAATTTAATAGTGTAATTGATGTTAAATAATTGTACTGTTCAAATAAATAAACAAAATAATAAATAAATGTTTTGTTAAGTTCATTTTGGTATATAAATGGTTACATAATGAATAAACTTGTTTCAATTATTTTATATTAAACATGTGACAAAATTTATGACCTGACTAGGTATATGTATCTATTTTTTATGCATGTTTTATGAATGTGTTTCTTTAGTTTATTTTATATTATTTTTATCACATATATTATGTATTTAGATATATTATACATATTGTCCTTTGACATCACGTACACCTCATAATACCCCACAGTCTGTCTCTATTTTATCCATCCTATGGTTGGTTGTCTGGAAGAGATCGCCTCGAGCGATAAGACCGCCATTGTACTCTTTTCTTGCTTGTTAAATTGTGTTAATGTTATTTCCTTTTATTTACTGTTGTACAATAAAGCTTTAAATAAATAAATAAATAGAATTTTTTGTTTGTTATTGCTATAAGTTTATTTGCAGTGAAATCGCAACATCTAATAAGTGTTTTAAATTTAGATATTAATAGTTTTACTTGCAATGAACAGAATATACTGGGTGGAATCGCTTATCGTCACGAAAAAAATTGTGCATGGCAAGTACATGATTTAGAACACTTTGGCATACTTATTTTAATTTTTTTATGTTTTTGTTTATGTAGTTTAAAATTAATTTACCACTATTAGTTACTAATTTAGAATAAGTTATTCATAAAACAACGTTGTTTAGAGAAAGATGACATAAATGAAAAAAATCTTCATAAATACACATTATTGTTACCCTACTTTATACAATATGAATTCGAGTAGAAACTTCTAAATCTAAGTAATAAAATCCTTTGATCGCGCCGCCCGCGCCGCCGCAAGCGCAAGTACAAAGCGTGCCGCCGCGCCGCGCCGCCCGCTCCCGCGCCGCCGACACCTTCCAGGGATCTTGCCACTTCCTCAGTCGTGCGAAATTCGGTGCCGAGTGACGTTGTACGAAATTATTTTGGTTATTGGTTAGTTTCTTGCGGTCAAAATGAGTGATTAAACGAACAGTGAGTATGTGACAATAATGACATGCTATGTTCGATCCAATGAAAACGTGGGTCATGCAAGAAGGATGTATGCAGATCCAGAACATCTGCAGTCTTTGCGTAGGAATGGTATCATGAATGATGAATCCACGAGTTCCCAGCACAAGAACTATTTTAACGACTTATCCGAGGCTACTCGATCATGGTAAGTTCAGACTTCCTAATCATGCAAGAATCCGTGACCTACGACAGCGAAGTCGTTTATTCTCGACTTTATTAAAACGATTAAATAAAAACATATGCAGCTTTTTCTAAGATAGTAGGTACGTTATGAAAATAATAATCTAAATCTTAACAACTTACCAACAACTAAATTTACTTAAATGATCCTAACACACTAAAATTCTAAATAAATCAAAATGTTATATGGTAATATTTAGAGTAATAATACCGATAAATAGGCGCAAAGTAAGTTCAAGGTCGATGCGCGACAGTCAGCTGTTGTGTAGCGTGACTCATACACTCGCGCGCCTGAGTATTGACATTTCGTTGCACTTTTAAGTGTAGGGTGATTTAGATAATATGCGTTTTGGGGATATCTTGTACTGATGTTGTTTATGGAGTAGTTTGTCGTTTTTAATGATAAATTTCGTATATAACGTTAATTTCACATACACAATACACTATTAAATTTTCCGGACGATAAGCGATTCCACCCAGTATAAGCAGCAGGTTATGGTGAGAACGGTATGCCTTCGCAGAATATAATACATTTTTGTAAGTTGGGAAATGTAAACTAATGTAGAAGGAATGGTTGTATATTGGAGGCGAGCGCTCGCCGCATGATCAGCATTCAGAACAGGCTCCGTTGCTTTCCACGTGTTCATTTGAATAATTCGGCCACGGGCTGCGTACACAAGTTGGTCTCAACAATCTCAATATACGGAGTTATTTAAATTATGTTAATTAGGTATAAAACCATAACCGTAAAGTGGTAAGTGCACACAGAGACAGCATTCATATTTTATACCTATGTATATGTAATTGAAATACCATTTGAGTAGAAATAATTATGGAGATCCTTGGGAGATGCCCATATCTAGCATTGAAATTCCTGTGACTGAAACGAGAAGGGCCTCCCCCTTCTCGTAGGAGCAAAATTTATAAATTCTACCGCCAGTCCCACTCATAGACACTTACACACACAATAAGATACAGGTGTTGAGTCGTGGGATTCAGAAAAAACTAGAGATTTCTCGTTATCACAACAACCTGACCCGAATTTTTTTTTTATATTTGTATCAGTACGGGTAATAAATAAATAAATATTTTATTTTATACACCCATCCTTCACACTTTACACATAAGCTCAAATCATGGGTATAATAAACGACGCGACGTCAGACCAGTCCCGAAACAAATACTTGTGGATCAAACAAACATTTTGTTTCGGTGCGGGGATCGCACCAGCGGTCTCTGGTTTCAGTTTCGCAGCCGGCGTCTGACCAACTGCGCCCTGGAAGCTACCTAAGGAAGGAATGAGAGTTATCATAATATGGCGTGTACTGTGTAGCAGGTATGTCTCCGGGGACGCGGTCGCACCTCCTGTATTGCATGCTCAACTCACTATGCACCACCAACGATGTCAATCAAACGCGCTTAAGAGCGTTTATACCCTTTGCGCGCTTTTTGGCTAAAAACAGGACTTTTCAAATGAGTTAATAGCCACCAATAAACA
This sequence comes from Hyles vespertilio, assembly GCA_009982885.2. Taxonomy (NCBI): domain Eukaryota; kingdom Metazoa; phylum Arthropoda; class Insecta; order Lepidoptera; family Sphingidae; genus Hyles; species Hyles vespertilio. Next base: position 22,699,163 of record CM042826.1, on the reverse strand, counting down.
ATTTCAAGGAAAAATAATTAGTACTAATTTTAAAAAAGGTTGTCATCTAGGGATTTTGGTGGAAAACATTATAGATTGATGGATAATTTGTGAGTACTATAAGGACTACTGAACACTAGTTTCGTTATTTAGGCTTTAAGTGGCAATTTAGAAGCTTAAGATATCCGAAATCACTAAATATAAGATGAAAATAAAAATATTATCCGACTAATAAGACCCTTATGGAGGGATTTTGCTGAGAAAAATATACTTTTTATATTTAGTTGCTGAAAAATAAAAATGTAAACAATGCGAAACTATTCAGAAACTCTCGTCAAGAACATTTTTTTTTTCACCAACTTATCGTACATATTTTTTTATAGCAATTGCATATTATAATAGAAGAACATCTTATCAATAAATTGCCATTTTTATATTTCAATAAAATTAGTTTTCATTTTTTCTACATATATTTTAAAAACCACTATAAAACACGCTGTCCGCCGTGCATCAAATCAGACCGCCGCAAGGCCTTCTAGAGGGAGGACGTATCGCTCGTCGCTCCGGCCTGGCTGCAGTCGATTTTTGTCGTGTGTCGTAAAAATAGCCACGCGCGGACTGCGATTGCCACATCTTAGTACTTTGGTAGTAAAACATATTTTTTCTTTTTATTACCTACAATGATTTTGTAGTGAGTATAAATTATGTTTCAGATAATATAATGGGATGTAATTCCGAGGCTAAATTATGTTATGTATTGTAATATAACATTAAATATATTTCGTAATTGTAAGGGGTTGTAAGGCCCCTTACTCTTTTCATGTGTTCGAACACGAAATGATTAATAAACGTCCGTAGTGTCTCCTGATTGAACACTGATTTGAATGCAACTTAACAATGTAATAATAACGAAAATATGATTAGTATCTAAATTTGTATTGTTCATTGCTTGCACAGTAATATTTGTCTACTTATAATGCAAATAAAATATTTTTATGATATAATATTACCAATATATAATTCATAAGTTACATTTCAATTCAATATTAGAATTTTGAAGCGCACGGATCAAAGTTGGTTGCGCTGACTGAATAGCGAGCCGACGCGGCAGCTCTACGCACACAGCTTTGATCGCTTATGTCTGCGTGAAATTAATGAAGAAATACCTATAGTTGACTTTGCGCGCAAGGTGTAAACGCTCTTAAAGAGAAATCATTACAAATGGTGGAACCGGGAACGGAACGAGGTGATTTGCAGATGCTCACTAATGCCCTGGACTTAATGACACCACTCACCGGCCACCGCCGCGCCCGCGCCGCGCCGCGACGCTTTCTATATCGCATTCGCGAGTCACGTCGATACGATTACAACACGATTAAGATTTTTATAATACAGCCATTTAATGGGTCTATAATAACTTACTTACTCGTTATACTTATATATACTTATCGTTACTTATATAATTATTATAAGTAATTATAAATGACCTTTGGCATTGGTGTATAGTGTTAAAACAGCTAGTTACTATTTCCATCATAGCCGCACAGTTCCTACAATACTGCCTGACTTATAAAAATAAACCTTTGCCGCCTTATTACAAAACGTGGTTTATCTAAAAACTTTAGTTTAAATCGCAATAAACTATGGTTTATATGAAATTCATATTACAAAAAGTGGTTTAACGATAAACCATGGCCTTTTTTATGGTTTATCGCTAAACCTGACCGCCCCCTAGTTTAACGGTGGTCTAAATCGTAAACTTTCAACTATTTCTTTTGGATTTAGTGTCTATTTCATCGTATAATGTTACTTTTACTCTAAAATTGATATTAATATGATGAATTTGTTCGTTATTAAGGATTTTGAAGCCTTTGAGCGATTAAAAACGTCATGTCGGCCCAACAAAATACGTCTACGCGTCAAACCCTGTTTTAATTTTTTCCGATAAAAATATACGCATAAGGATAGGTTTACCAAACATTTTGCAATGTAATCATCCATATAATAATGTTGGTTTACTCACTTTTTTCTCACTACTCAAATTCATAGACCATTTTTCATTTTGTAGGTGCACCACAACACGATATTATTAAATTAGATTACTATGTAATTACCTAAGCGACAATTATTTTATATCACTTCACTTCACATACTTCGTTGACTAAATAGTAAATGCTAAATGAACTTATTTTAACTCGCGATAGTTTTGTTTATTGTTATGGTTTCTTGTAACGCGCCAGAATGTTACGTTCCATCACACGTGTTTGGATGTGTGACTAGCTAATATAACATGAACCAAATGAAAAAAATAATTAAATTATAATCGATATACCAACCAATATTGACATTCTAGCAAAATGTCCAACCCTCAATAGGTTCAATACGCCTAAACATTATTTAATCATTAAAATTTTATTAAAACGTATTCTTTTCTGTGGATATGGAACGTTGCGATGGAATGATATCATGTTGAACGAATGTTATTTGTATTAATCTGTGGTTGGTGTATAAACTACGGTTCAAAAGAATGAACCAAGGAAACCATGGTTTATTTATGTTTTGTAATACCAGTAAAATTAAACCATGGTTCTGCAGATTAGACTGGTTTTGCTAGACTAGGTTTAAACCAAGGTTTATTTCGCTTTTTGTAATAAGACCGTTGAAGTCTAATGGTTGCCATCACAGTTGCCACCAATATACATTTTGAGACTTCCATGGTATGTTTTAATAGGAAATGTGGTGGATTGCTCATCGCAGGTATGTATATAAGGATTCTTGGTACTATTTTTTTCTATTTCACAACCCCCCTCCTGTCTCAAAGAGTGTTACAAAGTCCTTAGCAGCTCATATGCACGATCTCTTAGATACTCAGAGAATTTGGTATTGGCGATTCCTGAGCATAGCAGTTCTTTCCTAATGGAACGACATGCCCTTCCTATCTTCAAAAAGCTTCTTTTTTTTCTTTTTTTTTTATTGCTTTGAATGGCGAGACGAGCAAGCCGTTCGCCTGATGGTAAGCGATACGACCGCTCATGAACAGTAGCAACATTCCACTGCGCTCGCCATCCTGAGACATAAGATGTTAAGTCTCAATATGTCCAGTTGTTGCTCTGGCTACAATGTCCTTCAATCCGAAACACAACAGTGCATTTAAGCAGTGTTGTTTCACGGGAGAAATAGACATTGCGGTGGTACCTACCCAGATGGCCTCTCACATATGAGAGACCTACCACCAGTAATCTTCAATTAAATAACTTATCACTTAGGATTATGTATGCGACTGATTGTTGTATTTATATTTTATGAATTTACGAGTAATCCTTATTATTACTATAAAAGTGGAAGTTTGTAAGTATGGATGTATGGGTGTTTGTTACTCTTAGGTTAGATAAGATTTTGATGAAATGAATGATTTGGTATAGCTGAGTGATAGCTATAATGATAGCTGAGAGATAGTGATACAACCTAGAATAACACAAAGGTTATTTTTTTAAGAAAAATATAGTGTCCCGTGGGATGAGTCAGGACACCAAATCTACATATTTTCTACTCTTTCAAATTCAAATAGTTGGCACGGGATAGGAGAGGACAGGATTGAATTATTTTCGTCATTAGACTGAATGAGACGGGACGGGTGTAATATTTGTGAAAACAAAGAAATTCTAAATTATATATTATTAACTAGCAGCCCGGCCCGGCTTCGCCTGGGTGCAAATACAGATTCCAGTCCATATTTTATTTAAAATCAATATGACAGCCGTTGTCTAAACTGCATATCCAATTCCAATTCCATCCTGTACCTTTTCTTATGTCCCATTTTATCCACCTTAAATTCTATTCTATCCCATCTCTCCAGATTCAAATCATTATTTTGCTACGGAGATATTATAACACTGTTACTACTCCGACGACATTCATTGAAATCAATTAAAAGATACCATAGCCGACCCGACCACGCTTAGCTATGGCTTAGTTAATATAATAAAAAAGCATATAGCATAGCAAAAAAGCCCGACCCACCTTTGCCTGAATGCAGATATTTTTTTATTTTACTCCACACCAAATACATGTTATTTTTCGTATAAGCTCTTGTATACCTAAACATGAATTAGCTATCCTACTGTCCTGCTCAATTCCATCCCATCCCGTCTGTTCAGTCTCTTCCCGTCTTATACCGTGCATTTACATTTCGTCCTATCAAATCTGTCAGCTATCCCAGTCCTCTCCCCTACCTCCCACTATATTATATCACGTTTCTCCATATACAAATAGTGTGCCTTATAAATTTTAGACATTAAACACTTCAGCGATTTTGATTATCCATGCAATATTCCATCCCTTTTTTCACCCCCACTATGCTGTTATCCAAAAATATAACGCCATTACTTTTTGTTAGTAATAAAGAGATGAAATATAAATTTTCATAGAAATACACTCACACTCACACACACAATTAATGTAGTAAAAATTATATTTAACTGGTTTCTCAAGACACAGGCAACGCCTAATTTGAGAATCCCTGCAATATTCTCCATAATTATATAAAATTGTTATTTTATTCAATTCAGTTCAGTTTTTATTTTTATGTGTTATGTTATTAAGGATTATTCATTTTCAAGTGACATTCTATCTTGAAAAGAAGTAAAACTTCTTACATGTGAATATTATTTATTTAATTGTCCTATATTTATTTAGGTTCATAATATACTCTTTAGGTTACACAAAATAAATTTCTGAACGCATGCATAAATATTTGACAACCAATTTAAATGTTATAATAACCACTTTTCATTACTGTCATTAATTAACGTATTTAAAATCTAAAATACGCCATTAGTCGGATATTGTGGATATATGTTGTCGATTCGAAACCTTTATTTAAATACGTTCTTTAATTTGAGCGAAGAGTTTATCGTATCGACGGAATGAACATTAAGAGCGTTTATACCCTGCACGCGCTTTTTGGCTTAAAAACAGGACTTTTCAAATGAGTTAATAGCCACCAATAAACAATTTAAAGGAAAAATAATTATTACTAAATTTAGAAAAGGTTGTCGTCTAGGGATTTTGGTGGAAAACATTATAGATTGATGGATAATTTGTGAGTACTATACGGATTACTGAACACAAGTTTCGTTATTTAGGCTTTAAATGGCAATTTAGAAGCTTAAGATATCCGAAACCACTAAATATAAGATGAAAATAAAAATATTATCAGACTAATAAGACCCTTATGAAGGGATTTTGCTGAGAAAAATAATCTTTTTGTGTTTAATTACTGAAAAATAAAAATTTAAACAATGCGAAATTATTCAGAAACTCTCGTCAAGAACATATTTTTTTTCACCAACTTATCGTACATATTTTTTTATAGCAATTGCATATTATAATAGAAGAACATCTTATAAATAAATTACCATTTTTATATTTCAACAAAATTAGTTTTCATGTTTTCCACAAATATTTTAAAAACCACTATAAAACACGCTGTCCGACGTGGATCAAATCAGACCGCCGCAAGGCCTTCTAGAGGGAGGACATATCGCTCGTCGCTCCGGCCTGGCTGCAGTCGATTATGCCGCGCGTAGTAAAAATAGCCACGCGCAGAATGCGATTACCACATCTTAGTACTTTGGTAGTAAAATATTTAATTATTTTATTACCTACAATGATTTTGTAGTGAGAATAAATTATGTTTCAGGTAATATAATGGGATGTAATTCCGAGGCTAAATTATGTTATGTATTGTAATATAAAATTAAATATATTTCGTAATTGTAAGGGGTTGTAAGGCCCCTAACACTATTTATGTGTTCGAACACGAAATGATTAATAAAACGTCCGTAGTGTATACTGATTGAACACTGATTTGAATGCAACTTAACAATGTAATAATAACGAAAATATGATTAGTATCCAAAATTTGTATTATTCTTTGCTTGCACAGTAATATTTGTCTACTTGTAATGCAAATAAAATATTTTTATGATATTATATTACAGTTACATTTCAATTGAAAATTTGAAGCGCACGGATCAAAGTTGTTTGAGGCGATTGTATAGCGAGCCGACGCGACGCGGCAGCTCTACGCACACAGCTTTGGTCGCTTATGTGTGCGTGAAATTAACGAAGAAATACCTATAGTTGACTTTGCGCGCAAGGTGTATACGCTCTTAAATGCTTGACAGTTACAAACCCATGAACATTTTGTATGGCAAAATATGGGCAAAATGTTTTTTCCTTTATTTTATTATACTTTCGTCAATTTAATCGAGATAAAAACTATCTCACCCTTTAAGTTGGAACAAATAACACATATCTACAAAATTTCATTATAATCAGTTGAGTGGTTTAGGAGCCCATCGCGTACAAACAACGTGACACGTGAATTATATATATTAAGATGATTGTAATATGTATTTATGAATAAATGAATGTAGAAACATATGTATACTGATAAGCAGGCGGTGTTTGGTGTATACCATATTCGGTCCACATCAACCCCAGTATCATATTACAAACCATCTGCATACAAACAATTATGAATTGGCATTGTGCTAGACCCTCATCGCGTTCGCGGTGCAACTTTTTGTTGAGTGATCATTCATCAGTTGCCACTACCACGAAGTGCAAACTCTCTCTTTTTTCTTTTTTTACACTTGTATTGTCCTTTCATTCCGTCTTATGTGTTTGAGGTATGTTACCAATAAAATAGGTATTTTTTCCATAGATATCCGCGACATCATCGTTCAAAAAGCAGTGTCCTATTAAAAGTAGGTACTGGTACTGGTAGGTATTAAATCTCATTTTCTTTCTTTCTTAACTGTTCTTCATCTCCTTGCCCGTATCCCAAACTCGCACGGGGCCAGCGAAACATACCTTTTATCCATAGGTACCTATGTGTTGCAAAATAACTCTACTTTACACACGGCCGCCTAAATCGATCCTCCCGAATCAGTCTTTTAACCATTATATTAATCCATTTGTCGACTACAGTAAATTCAATGTAAGTAAATTTTATCACGTTTCCTCTAGTATTATTTATTAGTTCCTTGTACGCGGTAATGTTTTGCTTTATGAAACATAGCCACAGGAATACAAGTCTGTGGAATGCAAGTAATGTATGGCGGGGTGGGAGGCGCGATGCAGCGCGGCGGCGACACGCGTCTCATGTAAACAAACAGCGCTCGCTCGTCTCATGTGTCGTTACTCGGCTGCCGGGAAATGCAACACCAGCAGCCACAGCGCGGCGGCGAGTGTGTCGCTGTCGGCACTCGACCGCACTACACGTCACATCACTGACAACCGTACGGCGCGGGGCGCGGCGTACGCGCACGCCGCACACCCTGCGGCGGCCGCCGCCTGCACCTCGCACAGATTACGCATTACGCGCAACGCCGCTATCATTGGCTCATTACATTCCAACTGTTGACTTGATTTTATTTAACGGAATTCAACCATAATATATTTCATCCTTTTTAACCATAAGAAAATCTGGTGTTATCAAACAAACAATCTAAGGGGTGGGTATGGCGCAAAGTGTGCTTCTTGTAATACAATAATATTAAAAATAAAGTTGTATAGAGGCAAGTGTTCATTGTTAGGCGAGATTTTGCTTTACGGTAAGGGTCAAGAAGCTTTAAGGGTGCTGAATCCCGATGTAAGCTGTTTGTCATGCATGCAAGATAATGGCCAAAATGTGGTACGTAGTGGTCTGCTTCGAGCGATATGTGGTCACGCCTCCTCACACGAAGTGCTTGTTGCAACATTGCAACGCCCCAGTCTTTGTTTTGTAAATTGCATTGGGCACATAAAGATGAGTCAGGCGATGTTTTTAGTGTTATGGAGAAAGCAAAAGTTTGATAACATTACTGTATTTTTTTAATTTGACTATATTGTGTAAAGTTAAGCTCGTAACAATTTTAACTATATCGCTATAGTCGTGAAATAATTTAAGTGAATACGTCAGACACTTGCAATGTCGAGTCATTGACAGTTTAAAGCGAATTCAAATAATTAGTCAGCTCGGCGTACTCTTCAGGACTCACCGCAAACGCAATGTTGATGAAAACGAATATCTTCTCGGCAGTACAGAAGCTCCGGGTGCAACCCATGGCGTTAACGGCCGCTACGGCGGCGGCTTCGGCACTGCTACACGCCGACTAAGTTGTAGTCCGAGGAGACTCGTTACAGTCAACATCGACCGAGCACAGCGCGGCAACGTGCGCGGGACTCACAGCACTACGCACCCGCCTCTCGACGCGTCTCGTAAGGCACTGGCGGGCGCGGCAGGCGGCGGCCGGCGAGCCGCGCGACTGGTCCGAAGGGACGGGGCGCGGTGCGACGGGGGCTGAAGCATTTGGTACCCACCGCCCGCCGCCCGGCATCCCCGTGCATAAGCTCACGAAAGTTATGCCGTCAGCCGTTTGAGCAGGCACGGTGCGAAACTGCCACCACGCGCAGTAATTCAACGGCCCGTCTACCGTTGCTTGGGCAAACTATCATAACATTTAACATACAATCCAGGATTAATGCTTCAACCTTTTATTATCATCAAACAATTTTGTTCCTACTAAGCCAGAAATACTCTAAGCTCTACTATTCTTCTTACTCAAATATTATTAAAAGGCATTCATAACCATTTTAACACCACTCATTATTCGCGGAAACCAATAAACTGCGTCATGTGTTTTTACGCGGTGTACGGATAGAATATTTGTCCGTTTTAACTCGGAAACGACTAACGGATTTCGAAGATTTGGCTGGGAGGTAATTGACATCTTGGACTAAAACTTTTATCCCGAAAAATTTAATTTTTTCGAAGATGAGGAAGGAATTCCGATATAAGTAATTGTTTTTCTTTTTAGTCTGTATGTTAAAAAGACTTCTACCGCACAGCGTATGCCAGTCCCATCGTCCCCATAACAATATTTATTAACGTGATTTTGGATTTTGCCATGAATTCAAACAACATCTTTGCATCACCACTGTTTGGTTTTATTAGAAATTCTGAAACATACTTTCATCATATTAAGCGTCTGCTATATTTTCGTCTTATTTATACTCAAAGGCATGCGATGAAATGGATGAAAAGCCTTTAGTTAGAATGAGATGGGACGGGACAGAACGGAAAAATTATAAATAAATAATAACGTCATCATGGTTTTATGCTTTGCTTCTTTTGAGTAGAGGAATGGGAGTGATTTAAGGTGATTTTTAAGTAGGTATATGTACAAAACATATTGTAAAGTAACCGTACCGTAATAGAGAGGCAGTAAATTTATTGCCGAATTTGTGGAATTTGTGCTCCATATGGCGCCTACCACATTGTGGGACGAAACATAGAGAGATACACTCAGACAAAATACTGATTGTATTGAAGCCACTTTTTTGCGGCAGTATTCAAATAAACATCTCATTGAATCTTATGAGGAATTGGTATCGCTGCGTGGATTAAAATCACCATCTCAATGCCACGGAATTCCACGAATATCAGATGTTGGTCCATTGTTCTATTTAATTAACTTTAAGTGCTGCGCGATACAATGCGGACTGCGGAGTGCACACTGCACTGAGCTAATTACAAAACATTCGCATGAGTGCCACTACCAATATGAGCTAGGTGCTAAAAAAATAAATATTGCACAATTAGCTATTTATTGTAATGTGTTCTAAACTGAACATTACCGAACCAGAATACAAAAAATATTTTTATTTAAAGTAATCTAGACATTAAGTATTCTAATTAAGACAAAATGTTAAATTAAATCGCTATTATTAGGAACTACAAAAAAGTCGACCAACCAAAACGCAGTAATTTCATCGACAATTCTAGTCTAACAAACCTATCGATAAATAGATTGCACAAAATTGATAGTAGGTACTTATAGTTGTGGACAGCGATTAGGTGATAATTTAATTCATTTTAATTACCTGAAAAAATAAACATTCTTTATGTCGATGGAGGTGAGGAGCGAGTAATGAGTAGCCACGCTGGCGCGGCATCAGGCGCGGGGCACCGTGCCGCGACCAGGACAGTGACGAGCGATGCGCTGCTCCGCGAGGGCCGACACTCTGGAGTCATTGCACACGTCGCTGGATGGCACCATTCCGCGTCACCAGTCACTGATCACGCGGCAGTCGGCATCGATTCACACGATTGTCATTTGTCTGGATGTGCTTTGAAAATTGTCACTACAATCTTTACGGCAACGTGGTCTAAATTAAACTTAAGAAAATATATAGGCACCCAAATAGTAATTCGTTTTGTTTTTTTTTTTCTGTATCAGCCCCACTGTCCCAGTGCAGGGCACGAGCCTCCTCTACAATCGAGAGGATGATTGTGTGACCCGTATAGTCCACCACGCTGGTCCCGTGCGGGTTGGCGGACTTTGACATACTAAGTCGCTATAGATTTCCTTAAGATGTTTTATTGATGTGATTGACTATCAATACATGCATGATTTCAAAATGTCAGAGGTGTGGCGTGTGCCCTGGGACTTAAGCCCACAACCACCGTAAACTTGTTTGAAGCCGCATCTGATCCGATACCAACAGGCCACAACGCAAAACAAACGCAGAATATACACACTGCCTGATTAATGAGCTAGGTAGGTACCTACCTAAATAATGCATTTCTTATGTTTTAAACCACTGTGAGTGGTCCCATATGTCGGCAAGTAGGCAGGCGTGGGCGGTAGCCACAATAGCTTTGATCTGTCTGCGCAGTTGATGAGATGCGTGTCCCGGGCGCCGGCGCGGGGCGGCGACATGACGCGACGCTCGTGTCCGGGGCGCGCGGGAATTGCGACGGCGCTCGTCCGCCAGCCTCGTTGTACTCAATTATCAACTCTTAAGAAACCAATAAACGACAATTACGGGCGAGTGTGGGTCGTCGCGGACACAAAACGCTTGCTTCCTTCGCGCCCGCCGACCACCGCGCACGCCGCGTACGTCGCGCACCTCACATCTTGATGCGTTCGTTGGATAATTGCATAATTTTCCTTTTTCTACCAAGCAAAATAGGTAACACAAAGCAGTTTAAAATTACATAAGATGTCCAATCGCCTTTTGAGTAATCATTTTGGTACTAAGTACCAACTAATATTTTAGAACATTACGACCTTCTAACATGTCCAATTAGAAATAGGATAGGATAAATGTATGTATTCACTGGTCTCTTATATGTGAGAGGCTGCCTGGGTAGGTAACGTCTATGCAATGTCTATTTCTCGCGTGAAAAAGCAGCTTAAATGCACTGTTGTGGTTCGGGTTGAAGGACATTATAGCCAGAGTAAAACCCCGCCGCACATGCTCATGCCATAGGTTTTAAATACTGCCACTCGCATGCGGCTCGTGACGGCCAATTCGAGTGTGAGCATGTGCGGCGGGGTTAACTACTGGACATATTGAGACTTAACATCTTATGTCTCAGGATGGCGAGCGCAGTGGAATACCAAGCATTGCATGATAATTTAAGGTGTTGGTTGATATTGCTACTGTTAATGAGCGGTCGCATTGCTTACCATCAGGCAAAAGGCATGCTCGTATCGCCATACAGTGCAATAAAAAAATATATAATATATTTATTACCTATACTAGTAGATTATATACAATAACTAGGGAGTTAATAATGACATAGTTTAAAGTAGAATCCCATGATGACAAAGACAACTCTAGAGAAAAAAAGCCTAAACTAAACGAAATAAATAAATAAATAGTACCCAACAGTCACATACATAGTCCTGACCCCACACTAAGATCGAGTCTTGTGTCGTGGGTATCAGGAACTACGAGAGACTTTTCGGTCTCACAAACACCCAGAATCGAAAGAAATATTTGTGGGCCACACAAACATTTCTCTCGGTGCGGGGATGGAACCCACGGTCTCTCGTTTCATAGGCGGTGTCTAACCGTTCTCAAAAATACATACCTCATTGCACCCAACAGTGACATAAATAGTCCCATACTAAGATCGAGTTTTGGGTCGTTGATACCAGAAACTACAAGAGATTTCGGTCTGGCAAATGTTCATATCCAAAACAAATACTTTTGCATCACAAAACATTTGTCACAAGCACAACTCACAGTGCTAGGATCAAACACTCGGCATCGAGTGTCATAGCCGACGTCTAACCAACTACGCCGCAGACATTATACACTTCTTTAAAATCACTGTACTTATTTAAATAGAAAGTAAAATAGAAAATATACAAAAAGCCTAGCAAAACCAATTGTTTGGTCTGTCTGCGAGGATAAATTGGAGTTTTACATATTATAAATTAATTGTGTTTTTAACCGACTTCAAAAAAAGGAGGAGGTTCTCAATTCGACTGTATGTTGCTTTTTTTATGTTTTTTTACCTCGTTTCTCTGTGCTGTGTGAACCGATTTCGACCATTCTTTCTTTGATTGAAAGCTGGTGCTTGTCATTTGGTCCCATAAAATTATGGTGAAAATCTGATGAATATCTTCGGACCTGGAGAGGGGAACTCCTTAAAAGTAAGTAGGATTCCAATGGTTCTTTTTGCATTAGGTTCATTATAAAAGTTAAGTTACACTAGTGAGAGAGGGAAAAAGGGGTGAGGGCGAGGGGGGATAGGTGATAAAATTAAAATACACGTAAATTCTAATATCTTCGGTAGCTTTTAACCGATTTTAGTGATTTCTTTTTCATTGGAAAGAATGTATTGACAGGATGAACCCAGGAACACAACATGAAGATCTGATGATCATGGACGGACCTGGAGAGTAGAACTCTTCAAAATGTTGTAGGATTCCAATGGTTCTTTTTGCATTGGGTTCAGTATAAAAGCTAAGCTACAGTGGTGGAGGGAAAAGGGGATAGGGGCAAAGGGAGGGGGGAGAGAAAAATAATAAACCTGTGAATACTTCAATATCTTCGGCAGCTTTTAGTCGATTTTAGCGATTTCATTATCATCGGAAAGAACATATTCCTTATGGGGACGAAATTATCTTCATTTAAATTCCTATCAACACTAAAAAGATAAAAATAACTAAAATTTTTAATAAAAAAATAAGAACCGACTTCAAAACAAAAAACCACTAAAAACAAAAAAATAACAAAATAATAAGTACCACTGCAAAGCATTAAGCTAATTAATCAACAAGCACAAGTTCCATGAAATAAATATTACTTTTTTGCTTTGCAGTGGTACTTATTATTTTGTTATTTTTTGTTTTTAGTGGTTTTTTTGTTTTGAAGTCGGTTTTTATACATACACGCGCCTCATTACATCCATATTTTTGATAATGTGTAAAATTATGTATAAATTATGAATTATTTTTATAATAAAACTAGCGGCCCGACCCAACTTCGCCTGGGTGCATATATTTTTTGATTCCACTCCACACCAAATACATGTTGTTTTTCGTATAAACTCTTGTATGCCTAAACTTGACGTAGCTATCCTACTGTCCGGCTCAATCCCGTCTCATCCGCCTGTTCAGTCTCTTCCCAATCCGTCCCGTCCCTTCTCTTTATTATCCATCCCGTTTTATAACGTGCATTTACAGTTCGTCCTAACAAATCTGTCATCTATCCCAGCCCTCTCCCGTACCTTCGATTCTATTTTACTTTATGTCCCTTCTCTCCATAAACATCCATATACATCTTATATATAAAATAGGAATTATTAAAATTTAATATGAGAGTTACACTGAGATAGCAAAATAATAATTGTCAACGTTACTACTACACTTGATGCATAAACAATAATCGTATTGTGTGAGAGAAACAGGAGACCGGCTTCGTTCTCATCCCTACTCCGTGCTGTTTACTGGGTCAGAAGTGACACCTGTAGACATCTGGCGGGGATAACTAATTAAATGACGATTGATCAGTTTTTGACCGGAGAGGAAAAATGATTAAATTCCTAAAATGGCTATTAAAAAATAAGGGTTGATCGTAGAAGGGTGAAAATTGAGGATTGTATGTATTTTTGTATGTTGTATCATAAAAAAATAGAAATTAAAAATTTTGTCTAAAAAATAAAAAAAAATTTAGGGGTGGACTACCCCTAACATTTAGGGGGATGAAAAATAGATGTTGGCCGATTCTCAGACCTACTCAATATGCTCACAAAATTTCATGAGAATCGGTCAAGCTGTTTCGGAGGAGTTCGATTACGCACCCCGTGACAGAAGAATTTTATATATTAGATACAGCAAAGTGTAACTGTTTTTTTGTTATTTCCTTAACTTAGATCCTTCTGAACAAAGGATAAACTTTGTTTAATTATTGGCCATATCTGGTGAGGTAGACTTTATGTATGAAGTTAAAATTTTAATTTACCTAAACTGCTTTTAAAGATTTTATAAAGAAACTTCAGATACAATAGTTAATTTATCAATTCTAATAAACATGAAATGTTCAACATATTCTGACATTTGGCTGCTGTGATTATATTCACGGGTATAATCAGTTTGGTAAGTAAATTCATATCATCTACCTGTGGATGTATCATGTACTTGTAGGCAGATTAAAGCGCGTGTATAAAACGCTGCTGCACGTAATACCTACACTTCTTTAAATAATGGCATTTAACCTTACGAGTATTTTTCCATAATTATCGGTGACCTTAAGGTCAACTCGTGCCGTCTGCACAATTGATATTGATCCGAAGTAGTTTGGTAATTGTGCCCTAGCCTGTAGGTGATGCTAGATGCTCATTGTCGATACATTGGGCGTAACGCAGCATATATTTCACAACCGGTTTTAGCTACCCGGAACTTCAAAATATTTTCCGTTGATTAGTGCTACGGGTTTCTTCACTATCTACTATCCATCCAGTTTTTTATCAATTAAAAATGAATCGTATGTTTGCCTTGGTTTGCCTTACATATTTATCGCTGTTAATTTTATGTACATGTCCCTACATGAAGTGTATAATTTCAATTGGTTGGTTTACATTATCGTTGTAAGTACAAATAATAGCGTTCTCTGTTGGACTGCGTGCCCGTGAGTCACACGGAGGCCGGCGCATCCAGCAGTGGCCACTCACCAGTCACCGACTGCCAAGTGCCGAGTCACCGATCATCCGCCGCTGACCGCATACTTAACATCATACCATCTCATAAATTACTCCACTACAGATGCTTCATTGTGACGGTACGTTCAATGAATCGAAGTTCATTTATCAATTGACATCGAATACATTGCACATACTGGAGACTATTCTGTGCTGGGCATCTACCTACTGCTTGAAACAATCTAGTCATTATTTATTGATTTCAATATATTATTTATCTCGTATGACATGTCTGTTGGTTTATGTTAGCAACTGCTAGCAAATTTCTTTTACAGTTGCAGTTATATTTTGAAACCTTAACTCCATACCTATTGTACAAATTATAAACACAGACATTATCATAAAGACCTCCGAAGCGTAGTTAATTAAGAATCAGTCTGTGAAATCATAGCATGCGAGTTTTGTCCCTGTACCGACATAATAATATCTTGAAGTTTCCGACACATTTGTTATTTTTTGTTGATTTCCGTCAAAGACAAAATATTGGAATTCGTAATGATAGGTGACTGGTACGATATCACACAACGAAATTCTTATGAACACCGCTTATGACATCTGCTTACTGGATCCTTAGATCATAATAAACTTAGTGCCAGGTTTTCTATATAATTATGTACTTTAAGACTTTGGTGCCGTAATGCAGAAAATGAATGTGTGGACTTCATAAAAATATGTTTGTATCATTAGTTTGAATGAAGTTGTTTATTGACTTTGCGAGCAGACCACCTAACAACCTTCTTCTTGATTTTGTGCAAAAAATATATTTGTAAACCTTGTTTAAAGGATAAGTCGAAATTGAGTCGAAACGTTCGGAAAGAGAGAACCAAGACAACTTAGAAGCACTAAAAACTGTAATCTGTTGATTCCGTAAGTTTCTGGCTATAGGGTCTAATTGTAACTCAGTGTTCTGTGTCACTATCAACGTAGTTAATGATATTGGCCTGATTAACGCGACGATTCGAACGGTTCGTCAAGGAGTAAATTTAGCGGTTTTTTTTCTTATTGCAATTTGGACATGTAATTAGCCTGTAAGAAATTATTGCACCAGTATTCCCCTTTATAGCTTGATTGTACTGTGGTGTTGTTGGCCAATCTAATAAATAAATTACTGTTTACAAGCAAACATCTCGCCTGAATCATTACTGTTGCTCATGAACTTGTAGAGCCTCTCCAATAAGATGAAGGAAAGAATGAGGCGTAAACTGGACTAATAAGTCACACTCCAAATAGAAGCACAATATACAACAAATGGGCGCAGGCAGGCGCATGGTTAATTCCAAAACTATGAAGAATACCATAAAATACTGAAAAAGTTAAGAGCCCGATATTTACGAAAACTAAAATTGCATACTTGGATTTTTGACTGGTCACTATTCCTAGTAAGGTTCAACCCCGATGATTTTTGAAAATTAACTTACGATGTATTGTTGCACCATTCGATAATGTTTGACTTAATAAGGATCAAATTCTGAGAAATAACTCTATGTTTGTAATGAAACATTAGAAATAACTGTTTCGACCAATTTGATTTTTTTCCTGATAATTTCTTAACAAGTATGTGTTTCTTGTGCTGTTACAGTACGATGCCAAGAGATAAATAAAATTCAATATTACATAGACTATAATCAATTTATTAGAGTATGAAATAATACATTTCTGAAACCGATAAAACATGATACACACAGGTTTAAATGGATTTTCGTTTTATACCGTGGTACGGGAGATTCTTTTATGGCTCGATATTCGTTTTTGGTGACTTCTCAAACCAGTCTTCTTAGTCCTAAGTGAAGTGAACCGGCATACTGAAATTTCTGACGGCACAAATATGTATCAAATATCACGTGCCTACGTTCATCAAGGTGCATCGTGAAAGTGAAGCGCCGGCAGAGGACAGGCCTGGTGTGACGGTACTTGGAAATTGATATTATATTTTATGCGGCTCTTAACAGTTTTTTTTTGTGTTATTCTATATTTGAGAGTTATAGCACGAGGGATTCGTCAATATGTTTGGGGCGAGGCGATCAACTAACGCTTATGCTGGGTCACTGCGTGTGCGAACTCGACGCAAGTGCGCCACGAGTTCTTAGTAGATTTCAAAATCAATAGACGAGGAAACGGTACTGGTCACCTTTACTTCTAAAACGTGAGATTTAACGAACATTTGCAAGGACGCATAATCCACTAATCGATGAAGAGTGACGTCAATGCAAAGTTTTGAAAACTAGTCAAAACTGCAGAATGTGAGTAAAGTGAGGTAGTTCCCAAAAGCACGACATAACGATCGCGTTGCAAACACGTTTATAAATTGTGTATAAATTGTTGACAATAGGGTCGCAAATTTTTAGTTATACTAATGTATGAAAAAAAGACGTGTGGCACTCGGAGACTGTCGCGGTAAAGCTATTGCAAAGCATTTTTTATCAACTTATGTAATTATAATTATTAATTTATTTTATTTATGCATTATTTTTTTTCCTTTGTTTTTCTTTGATATTAATTGTACAGATATTCACTGTTGTACGTGCGAGCTTCGTAGAGTCGTACCATGAAGTAAATACAAAGAGGAGGTGCCCTAACGCCGAAACTCTAAGCAGGCATGAGTCACCAGATTGTGGGGCGAAGAGGGGGATTACGCATACGCAGTAACGCCGATACAACCAATGCCACCTAGAGGCGAGTTGCTGAACTAAAGAGACAAACGTGATATTTCAAAAAGTCATTGAAAGTTCTGCTATTCATCGATAGATAGCAAAACTAAATATCGAAAGAGGTTAGATTACAATTAATCACGTAATAGCTTTGCAATTCGAATTTAAAAGTACTGGAACATAATAGAATCAAAATAAAAATATTAAATTTAAATTTCGGTCGGACTTAGGTTTTTTCGTTACAGAATTTCTGGATTTGGTCTCCACGCTCAAGGCCCGCGATAGAAGCTATGCAATAGCTTAAAAATTTGTAACAACCAAGAATGTCCATCTATCGATGAATACCGACAGTAACTCGCCTCAGTAACTCGCCTCTAAGTGGCATTGGTTGTATCGGCGTTACTGCGCATGCGTAATCCCCCTCTTCGCCCCGCAATCTGACTGACTCATGCCTGCTTAGTTTCGGCGTTAGGGCACCTCCTCTTTGTATTTACTTCATGGTACGACTCTACGAAGCTCGCACGTACAACAGTGAATATCTGTACAATTAATATCAAAGAAAAACAAAGGAAAAAATACTGCATAAATAAAAAAAAACTATGCAATAGCTTTACCGCGGCAGTCTCCGAATGCCACACGTCTTTTTTATACAATTCGGTGGGATTGAGAGTAATTCTTAATATCCTTATCGCTGCCCGTGCTGCTCCACCAGGGAACTAAATCCAGAACTTCACTGGTAACCAGTAATCGATTTATAGTTCCTCTACAGTCTAACGGCAGTATTCATAGCCAGCTTTACGACCTACTTTAGTTATCAAATGTTTTGTGTCTTCGCTCAAACTGAATTCAAAAGTCTTTCGATATGGATAAAACATTTGACATGTAACACAGGTTTCTCGCACGTGGCCGACCGCCAGCAATGTCACGAGCGTGCCGGACATGCACCTGCGCTGAAGCCTGAACCAGATGTCGACACTTATCCTTAACTAACTGTGGGTATACAATAATATAACTATCTCGTATTAGTTATCATTAAATAGTAATAAACTTATAAATATTTGTACTCTATTACAACTTTAAACAGTTGGTAAGGAAATGTGAAACAAAAGTAAATCAGTCTTAAATGGTACGGCGTCGGCCACGACACACCCACCAGCCCACTTCCCGCTACGACATTTACGTGCAATGGGCACGTTTTATTTCTATGTACTAATTTACAATTAATTCTTGAGGGAGTTTTGGAGTACGTAGAGACAATTAAGTTGTCGGGTGTTTATCGGAGCGGCGTCCACGCAGTAGATACATTGACCGCTAATATTAAACGGAGTTGGATGGCATCGTGGCCGGCCGCACGCGACGTGTCATGGCAGTGATAAACACAACTTAAGCTACTTAGAGTATTCAGATACATGTAGATGTCGGCGACCATCGTGGACGCTCTTTGGTAGCACGAGCGCACGAAGTGTGCGCCACACATCGCACACTCGATCCTCACGAACACAAGAAACAATTACAAAAACATCTGTAGAAAATTAAAACATAAATAATAAGTACAGGCGATCAGATAAAATCTATACTAAAGTGTTCCGAGTGGCGCAACAGCATCGCCAGCGGACCGCCGTGCGTCGCTGTCGCGCCAACCAAACCACCAAAACAACGTAATCCTACAACTAGTACACATTTGGTTACAAATTTATAAAACGAGATGCACGCTACTCCTGACACCGAACATCTCTCCAGCTTCATAATAAGGCAAGCGTGTTACGAGTGGGGGCTCACAAGAGGTCGCATGACCAATACTGTGTCGGTTTGTGTTTGGTTTGGTTTTACATACAAGTGTGACGTCGGACGCTGACGTCAAGCGACACCAACCACGCTCTAATCTAGTGTCAGTCCATACACTCTAGTGTCAGTTCGGTACCGATTTTCCACAGTCGAGAGTTAAGACGACTTCGATTGCGGTCTCCGTCTCCAACACGCCAAGCTCCCGTTCGAGCGTTTAAGTGCTGCTACCGCAATCGAGAAACACCGTGGATCACGGAACGTCTGTTAGGATTCAGACTTTTGATTGGAATAGTATTACAGTATACATTAGGAACAATTCAAAATGAAATTCAGTCAACACAAAGCTCGGGCAGTTCGACAAGCTAGAGTCGGAACGTCGTAATGTGGTCATCGGCAGGCGCGGGCGGCGCGTCCTCTACGCCTTGTAGGAGGGGTCCGGATGCGCGCGCAGGCACAGCGCCAGCGTCAGCAGCAGCGCCAGCGCGTGCGCCGCCAGCAGCGCGCCGCCCGCCGCCAGCGGAGCCCGCGCCCCGCGCCGCAGCGCCGCCACCACGCGCGCGCCGCACGCCGCGCCGTGCAGCCCCGCCGCCGAGCCCGACGCCGCCGCCACGCGCCGCGCCGCCGAGCACTCCGCCGCCTCCTCCGTCTGCAACACCACGGGCGCTCACTGCACGCACTCCGCGCGCGCTGCCGACCTCACTGCCGACGCGCACTCACCGCGCAGCACGACGCGGGCACCCAGTAGTGCGCGGCCGGCGCGCTCACCGACAGGTCCAGCGCGCCCGGCTCCGGCCGGTCGCGCGCCGCCTGCAGCCGCGACCACTCCGAGCCCTGCCAGTCGCGCGTGCTCTCCGCGCCGCAACACTCCAACTGCACCGAATTCGGCGTCAGTGGCGTCATCGGTGGAAAACGCCACTGCGTTCGGACTCCGGAAAGACTCTCACCCCTTGCTGTATGGCGTCGAGGATCTGCGTGCGCGACTGCAACACGCCGTAGTCTCGTTTGACCGTGAGTTCCAGCCGATCGCGCAACGCACGCTGCAGCTGCGGTAGATGAGCCGCCCCCCACCACGCGGCGGCGCCCTCGGCCACGGCGCTGAGCGCCAGCAGCGCGAAGGCGGCGGCCAGCAGCGACGCCGAGTTCCTGGCGGCGCCGCACAGCGCGAGCAGCGCGCCGGCGGTGAGCGCCGCGGCCCACGCCGCCAGCGCGCACAGCCCCGCGCGCCCGGACGCGTTCTCGCTGGCGCGCCCGTCCCACAGCGCCCACGCGGCGAACCCGCAAGCGCCGCTACCTACGCACTGTAACGACCACGGCCGACTCGCATCACATTGCAAACGATCCGCGTATCTCACAGTTAATAGTGAACACAATAAAATATTCAATATTTCATCTTCAATGTGTATTAAAGAGTAGCTTTTCCACTGATTATCATTATCATTAAGAATAAGTCAATGGTAATTTGGGATAACTTAATAACATAAATATTTATAAAACTGTATGACACAGTATCTATAACGTAGATGAGGGGTGTGAACCCTTATGGTATACCGCTCATCCGCCGTAACTATCACGTTGTGTTTCTTAATTGTTTATATATGGAAACATGGTGCGCCATGCTCGGCCGTCGTCTTTTTATAGAACTCCTATAAACAAACAAGTTTCAAAGTCTAACCGCGGCAATGTTAAGATTTTACACCCTCCTCTTTAATTTACCAAGCCTTCAATTTACTAACAAATACATATAAACATTACGCATTATAATCGCGAAACTAGGTTACTGAAATCGATTGTTTTCAAGACTTCATAACCGATGTACAAATAGACAATGGCGGTTTCACATATTGAATCCATACACAAATTTGCTGTAAATTTAATTTATATAATCCAGTAAAAATAAAGGCTTACCAGGAATATTATATTGAACAGTATCAGCAAACATTTCATCAACGAGTAGCACCGAGACATTCCCATTATGTTTAACTTCGCTAATATCGGGTTATTGTGGTGACTAAGACCAAATTTACGCCAGTAACAACATAGAGATCACCATTTAAAATATGAAACAGACTTAAATTTGTTTATCAATATACTTTAAAATATAAATAAATCTCAGAATGGCGAATGATTGAAAATGGTCAATGTCAAACACCACAGAGTCAAACACTGCCACAGACATGGCCACAACTGCTAGGCTTAAAAACTGGTTCACTCCATGCAAATGATTCGTTCAATTCAATCGCCTTTCAACATTCTTTCTTGTTGGTCTATAAGTTTTTATTGAAATAAAAGAATTACAAAGACTTAAATCTACTTACAATTAAATAAAGATAATGAGATCTTATATTCTAGCAGAACCAGAGGTTCCCAAACTAAGCGTAGCCTGTGACTTGGGACTTCTTGGTCTGTGCAACATGCTTATTTTTACTAAATATTAAATATTTATTTCTAATATAAATATGTGGATTATTATGAAGTTTTAAATTTGCATGATTAATATTTAAGTAAAAATTAATTGTAAGGTGTAAAATAATAAAATTATTCCTAGCGCCATAGACAAAAATCGGTAATGGGAGTTTCACTGACGCGAACAGCGAGCACGAATTAACGAAATAGTGACAGCGAACGGAATGTCTCCTTCAGAAACATAAATAAATGGCCACCGTTGTTATTACGTTCTTCCTATTTGCTCGTTTTTATGTTTGTAAAATGGACGCCGACTATCAAGAGAGGCCGAGGTGATTCCTAATTGTTATATTATGACGGTGTCAATAACGAATCTATTCAATTTTGTGATTTCGGTTTGCAAATCAAAATGAGGTGACTGACAGAAAGTTTCGCGCCACTAGTGTAATCATCGGCGGGTTGTTGTGTCCGCGTCGCCTTTCAGTAATGTTATCAATGAAAGGACGCTACTTCCAGGGATCACACTACGTCCCGTCGACAGAATCGCTGGAGTATGAACTCCCAGCGGCTAGAAGAAATCGTGGCGGAGCTGATGAAGCCCATCAGCGACATTCGCCGCAGCTTCGACACGGACCTCAGCGCGGTAAGTGGTCCCGCCGCCCACGGCCTTGTGCCCGCCGGCACCTGATCGGGTGCGCGTCATCTACTCTGCCTTGCATTTACTCTGCAGCAGTTCGATATTTGTGACGACAAATGCATAAAAATCTAAGATAAGTGGGTGGTAGTGTCTGAATGCTAGTAAAACACAAGCAACACTAAAGTTGATCGGCAGATCTCTGCTCTCGCACACTGTCGAGCAGTTTTTCTGCTCCTATTAATTATCAGCATATATTTGCTATGCAGTATACAAACTAGGACGCGAGATGTGTATTCACAGTGTATGTACACAGTGTACACACTTACATAATGTTTCTACAGCTTGATGTCTCTCTATAATTCTCCCCAAATGTTGCATTGATGTGTGTTTCACATGAGTGAAAACCTTGAGGTTGTTATCTCAAGGTGTTTCTTGTGAATGTATTAATTTTTGTTAGCTATTACACTTTCATGATTGCCCAAGGTAAAACAGGCCAAAATCTATCACTAATAAAACATATTGATTTGTTTCATTATAATACACACATTTCCTTTTTTCAATAATAATATAATTTATTGAAACTATTCCCAATGTGCTAATGTTAGGCGCACATCTACATAGTATTATGTATACAAGTGTATCACTGCTAGTACAGAACTCATGAAAATGTGTTTTGATGAGCCTTTGGAGTAGTGTATGTTTATTAATGGACATCTTTGGCTTGATGATGACGGGGTAACATATGTCCAATTAGACCTAGAACTATTGAAATTCCATTTTGTATATCAATAACTGGCCTAAATGTTCACTAGTAGATTTCTCATTTATCAACATAATAAGTACATTTGTTCTCATGGCAAGGTTAACTATGATTTGCAATAATGCTTATGTTAGTAATTAGAGTGACATTGTAGTGTACCCTAATATAAGCTGTACATGTGCAACACAAAGAACTGTGACCAACATATTCAGCATTAACATTTATGAATTGCAGTGGCCCATATAAAAACCACAATTTATGTGCATATTTAGTCTAAAGCATTGAAAAACTTGTGTCAATAGTCCAAAATTAAGTGAGCAGAAACTGCTGTCGTATCGCTCTTCTGACACATTGTAAGTGAATATATTGTCACTAGAATAATTAGCACATGAATGTAGGTGGTAAAAAAGTTGTTGCTATGGACCAATATTTAGGTATTACATCACTAAATACTAGTATTACCATAAACATTGCTAGAAGTTGGTGTTAATGACATCTACATTTGTGAAATTTGAGCAGCTAGCTTATTTCTACTACAGATACATATTAATAGATTGTAACAACCATCAAATAAAAACATGGGGAGACCTGGTATCTCATCATTATGAAGAAAATATATTCCAATAATTTAAAAATGTATTAATAGGTCTTTAATACAAAATATATATGTTAAAATTTGTCAGTCTGGTATTACCAATGGTCAAATATTACACATGACTGCAAAATGTATGTTTGAGTGCAAGAGTTCTAAGCTGTAATTCAATCTCAACTCATATAACTTTTTTTTTTTTATTGCAATGAATGATGAGACGAGCAAGCCGTTCGCCTGATGGTAAGCGATACGGCCGCTCATAAACAGTAGCAACATTCCACTGCGCTCGCCATCCTGAGACATAAGATGTTAAGTCTCAATATGTGCAGTAGTTACTCTGGCTACAATGTCCTTCAATCCGAAACACAACAGTGCATTTACGCAGTATTGTTTCACGGGAGAAATAGACATTGCGGTGGTACCTACCCAGATGGCCTCTCACATATGAGAGACCTACCACCAGTGATGGGTGGAATGTTTAGTTCTTAACACCCAGGAAGAACCTAACCAACTCTACTAGGATCTTGTGGCATAATAGTTGAATGAGTTTCAGTTATTTGTCATGTGTTTCTTATATCAGGTTGTAGAGTTTTATAGACTTATTGATTTATCAGAAATCTAAGTATGCAGTTTTATTTTATATCAAAATCAGGCTTGTCACTCCTTTTGGTATTTTTGCTATAACTCTTACTGTCATAGGCATTTACTGTGAATTAAATCATTACTTTGTCTAGATTTTATGAAGATTTATTTTAGTATAGATTACTAAGGAACGATTTAATTGACCTTGAATATTAACGAGTGTGGCTGTTAGTTCCAGATTTAGACACCCAAACCCTCTTGAAAAATTCATCCTGTGTAAGCAAGTAATTGTTTAGAGTCAGTCTGTTGTTTGACCAAAAAGTCGCTCATCATTTCTGCAACTAATGACTCATGACTAACGTGACCATACGTCCCGCTTTGGGCGGGACAGTCCCGCTTTCAGGTAGTCTGTCACGGTGTCCCCAGCAAGGCCGAGATCGTCCCGCTCTTGCAAACAGGCTAAACAATAATTTAAAATGTATTTCCCGATCGAAATGCTTTACCGAACTAATGCTATAAACAGTAGGATCGAATTATTCCAGCACTTTTGTAAATACGATCTTGATATAAAAAAAATATAAAAAAATCCACATTTATTGAGTATGTTATGTGTCCGGCTGGAAGTAACCCACCTATCAAAGGAGTTTTTCGCACATTAACAAAATATGGACAAGTGATAAAACACAGTGTAGTGCCGCAGTAATTAAAGCTATTTTGATTACGATAATTCAGTTTTTCAGAAAATTCAGAGTTTCACACTTATATAAAAACTTTATTATTATTATTATTTCATTCCACAGATGTCCCGCTCTGGCACCAAAAATAAATGGTCACGTTACTCATGACACAAGACTCATATCATATTGTGGGCTCACATTGACCAGTGTCATGAAATCAATGTAGTTTATGCTAATTTTGTGGCTTTCCGGGAAGTAGCTGGAATACTGGTTAAGGAAGCATGAGTCGGTTTTCACATTGCAGTTGTTGGAGGAATACCTGACGGAGGCGGGGCTGCACGCGCTGGACGCGTCGGAGGACGAGGCGGGGGCGCCCGCCGCCGCGCCCAACTACGCCGAGCTGGCGCTGCTGCTGCAGCACTCCGCCAGCGTGTACAGCCGCAAGGTGGACTTCCTCTACCAGCACGTGCTCAGCGTCAGCGAGTCGCTCAACAACACGGCACTGTGAGAACGCTTCGTCCGCGCCCGGCGCACGGGTCCGCGCGACACTCATTCCTTGCTAATGAAGTACCCTCCGTACGCGACACGAGCACTCTGGAACTTGCACTGTGGAGCGCAGGGAGGAGTCGGCGGCGGACGAGGAGGCGGCGGGCGCGGGCGCGGGGGCGGCGGCGCGGCGGCGGCGGCGTGCGTCGGCGCCCGAGCACTTCGCGCACATCGAGCTGGAGGCGGGCGCGGGCGCGCGGCGCGAGCCCGGGGCGCCGCGCCCGCCGCCCACGCTGCCGCGCATGTACATCGAGCTGGAGCCGCGCGTCATGGCCGACGGCGACGCGCCGCTGCTCGACTACGCCGGAGACCCCGTCGGCCTGCCCTCCGACTTCCACGTCACCTGGAGACTGCAGGTCCGCCATCCGAACCGCTGACGCTTCGTCACCCCCTGCGTCTCTCCTCCTTATTGTGCGACACTCACGTTTCAGGACGGATTCCTAGTGGACGAATTGGAGGGGCCGATGACGGCCGAGGATTCCGTTCTGAATCCCATATCGCTAGTGGAGTTGCAAGCGGCCATAGAAGCGGCGGCTCCACCGTCTCCGCCGCCGCTGTCGCGGGCGGTGTGCGAGCGCTCGCCGTCGCCGGAGGGACCGGACGAGCCGGTGCCGCTGCACGCCAGCACGCCGCTGCCGGACACCGTGCTGTCGCCACTCAAGAAGGAGAGAAAACGACGGAGCACCGTCAAGATCGACGACTTGGCCGGCGGTAGAATAAAAATAGACATTAGCAAAGGTGAGTCGGGCGAGTTACGATTGTTCATCGACGTGTCGGCTCGGATAACGTTGCAGTTTTATTTCAGAGCTGAGGCGCAAGCTGCAAAAGGTCCAGGAATTCAACTTGAACGAAAAATGGATCGCCAAAGTGGTGGAGCGACGGAAAAGTCGGATATTGGCGGAGAGGAGGCGGCTTCGAGCGCACGAGCACCTGCCGCCGAACATCGGTGAGCACACACACGGCACACGATAACGACCTCTATTGAACCCTCGTTTGGATTTAGATTTAAATGTCATATTGTTTTTCAGAATTTCGCGGGTTTGATCTGTCGGAGGTTGACGTTGGAGGTGAGTGTATAGTGCGTGCGTGCGTACTTGCGTGTACATGTGCGTGCGTGCGTGCGAGCGTGCGTGGCTGACGGTGTGGTGCGCAGGGTTCCCGGGCTGGAGCGGCACGGAGGCGGCGCTGGCGGTGCGCGCGGCGCGGCTGTCGCTGCGGCTCGAGCACGAGAGCGACGACGACGGCTTCTTCGAGCAGAGCTCCGTGGCCGACTCCGACCACTCGCGCGCCGACGACTTGTCGGCCACCATCGCACTCGTCAGTATACATTCGCCGCTGGCGCCTCGCGTTCGTTCCGGAGCGCGAGTGATATTTTACTCGGTCTGGGTGCGCGCAGGGCGCGGCGGCGGAGGCGAGCGGGTCGCGGCCGCTGCACGTGCAGGCGCTGGCGCGCGCGGTGCTGGCGGCGCTGCCGGCGGCGCGCGCGCTGCCCTTCCCCGCGCTGCTGGCGGCCACGGCGCGCGAGCCGCGGGACGTGTCGCGCACGCTGCTGTCCACGCTGTTCCTGGTGAGTGCGCGCGAGGCGGGCGCGGGGCGCGGGGCGCGGGGCGCGGGGCGCGGTGGTGACGAGTGCGTGTTGCAGGCGAACGCGGGCAACGTGGAGATCGTGCCGGGCGCGGCGCTGTCGCTGGGCGAGTTCTCGGTGCGGCTGGTGACGACGGACGCGCGGCTGTACAGCGCGGCGGCGCGGGAGCAGCTGCCCAGATAAGGCTCGGGTGTAGTGCGCGTGCGGCGGTCGACCCGGCGCGGCTGCGGCAGGCGGACGTAAAGTTAAGTGGCGAGGCTGTCAAGTGAGGCTGGTCACTAATCAAAAAAATATTTGTTCAAGAATGTTCCGTCTGTGTTGCACGTGAATCTACTGCCGAGTTAATAGTTTTAAGTGTGAAGATATCCTGAGTCGACTGCTATGTAAGTAAATGGAACCGTGTGGCGCGACTAGTGACTGCTGAAGTATTATTATCGGTAGTGTGCACAGTGCAGTACTGTAAAGTGTTAATAATATAGAGGGAGCGTTGTGATGCACTTGCGTCTTCATAAACGTGGATATTTTCTTGTTCTTAATATTAATACCACTCTTATGTAATGTTTTAATGAAAATTGAATATTTATTTATCAACAAATTGATTGAATTCCTTGGATAATTGAAAGTTTATTTAGCTATTATCCTTTTAAAATTAGTTTGAGCGGAATGAAATATCCTTAAACTATATAATTTTATTTTTCTTTTCCAATTATTCGCGCATGTAACACGACCTACCAAATATCAGCCAATGAGAGGGCAGAAAAAGGTGGCCCGGCGCCACTATTTTTATCTACGTTTTTGGAGTACCAGTGCTCCCGCTCGCTCTATATTAAAAAAAGCTCGTAAGTGCAGTACGTACCGCACCGCTGACCACTATAGTGCAGCTTGCGACATTGACACTTTTGTTTTATTTTTAATCCGCTAGATTCTATTTTATGATTGACTTTTTAACAATTGGGTCTTGTTATTTTTTTCTAAATCATATTTACTAATATGTATGTATGATCTAATGTACCAAAACATAGGTTAAGTGAATGTAAATAAATATTTGTAAATATATAACGTAAGTGATAGCTGATCGGTGCATGTGTGGTGCCGTTTGTATGAAGTGAACATAATGATGTGATGTAGCGGCATTCCTGCCTCGTGTACAAATGTACATAGTAGTCTGTAGTCGACACTCGCCACGTCACAACCATTCGCATTTCCTCTTATATTGTGTGCATGCTCCATCCCACGAAGTTCGTATGAATATGGTTGTACGTACATGTTCGATCTAGTCAGGACTCAGGCACTCGCCACGAACGCGAGCCAGTTTAACCCATCGGTTTTTTAACTTGATGTAAAAAATCACAGATCCGCGGAGGCATCGTGATAATAATTTCAATCAATCATATGTTTAAAATTATTACATATACCAGTTAGTTTACAAGTATTGCTAAAAAACAATGTATTTATCAAATTCCAAACTTTTTTTAAAAGTAAAAAAAGAAAATTATTTTATTTTTACTAATATCAATAATTTATTTTCCAAGTAGGTAAATATTCAGGTAAATTAACGCAATTTATAAAAGCTCGTGTGAGATGGGTGTTTGTCCTCACTTAAGATTTAGATATACATATCAGTATTCGGCGCTCATATATCTGTATTGCACTTTGCAATAGACTTCATGAGGCGGATTATCTGGATCTGATGATGAATTGATGACATTCCAATATTGTTGAATTGGGTATACGATAGAGACAATGTTTATTTATGTGTGAATATTGTTTATGTGCATGTTGATGTGCAATATTTGTATATAACGGTCGCGCGCGTTGGCTGCGCCGGCCTCGGTGGGTCTCGAACAAGTGCAGTGCAGTGCAGTGCTACTGTAACAGTGTATGATATTTATATTAATTACTTAAGCACATTGCAAATGTACGAACAGACAAACCATGTGGATATGTTTTTATTTATATTAATGAGCTCTTTAACAAAATTCAAGATAATGTGGTATAATATTAACTGAATTAAAAAAAGCTTCAAATGTAATCTACCTCGCGACAAACGGAACACATTGCATCTTCAAAACTTTGCACTAGTAAGTTTAATGGTTCATAGAATGTTTCTGAATATGTATTGTTATTATTATTATTATATATTTTAATACCACTTACCAACATATGTATAACATAACTAAAAATACGAGCAAACGATAAAGAAACAAATACGATATCCAGGCTCTTGAATAAAAATGCGGCACGGAGTAAAATGAAAGGGACGGCTATCTCGTAGCTCTGGAGTATACTCAGAGGCTATACACATTAGTAGAAGCAGTTACATCACGAAACTAATTGTTTGACATGACTATCTCAGTTGGTCAAGTGTACAGTATTTGCATCTGTATCAGCCCATATACGTCCCACTGCAGGGCACGGGCCTACTCTACAATCGTAATCGATTGAGAGTGGTTAGGCCATATAGTCCACCACGCTGGCCTAGTGCGGGTTGGCGGACTTACATACCATAGAATTTTTTTTATAAATCGCTATGGTATGCAGGTTTCCTCACGATGTTTTCCTTCACCGTTATAGTGCGTGGTGATTGACTGTCAATACACACATGGCTTCGAAAAGTCAGAGGTGTGCCCTGGGATTCGAACCCGCGACCACCGTGAACATGTTGGCAGTCGCGTCTAGTCCGTTTACCAACAGGCCACCACGCACTTTAGTACTTTAGTATTTGCATAGTCCTGCCGAAAACATAACTATAAAATTTAGTATCAGTGCGAAGATTTTTGTCCCTCGATGAAAACTACTTTTTGTGTAAGGAAAAATATATATTTTCATTAAATATGAACATAATTGCGACTCAGGCCCGGAGTTCAATTTACTTGAAACTAACTTAAAGTCCAAGAAAAATAAACTTATTTGCAAAAAAACGGGCACCTAAGCAATGAACCATTTCAAATGTTACTATTGGTTTGTTTGATAATTATAGGTAGTTTTACTTTCACAATTTTGTAAATTAATAAGCAAATAATCGTTTTCGTCAGTATTATCATAAAATTTTGATAAAATTTATGGGTTTTAATGCTAAAGTTCACTAGTAGTGTATGCTCGCTAGTAGTGCATATGCTCGTGAAGTAAAAGTTAACAAAGATTTTTGTTTGTTTTTTTCTTTAATAAAGTAAAAGCAGATAAATGTTTAGTATCGAGTGTGACCCCCTCTAGCTGAAATCACAGCTTGAATTCGTCTGGGTATGCTAGCGAGGATATCCCGGATACTTGCTTGCGGAATACGTTCCCACTCCGCGGTAATCACATTGTTCAGCTCTCTGATGGTCTGCGGAGCCGGTTGTACTGATCTCACGCGTCGTTTCAGAACGTCCCAGACATGCTCTATAGGATTGAGCCTGGTTCTGGAAGAAAACCATGTACCCAACCACGGGATGATCGTTTTCTTGTGAGTCGCGCATTGAGAAATCACAAGTCTTCGTATATGGACCTTAAGAACAACCTCGAAGAAGTAAGAAATGTGCATATTAGTCTATGGACGGTCAGGAGAGGCTTCTCGCGGCCAATATACGCAGTCATCGCCCGGCCCGCGGCCCTAAGTTACTCCGTGAGCACAGAGTTGCCAGGCTTAGGTTTGCTCGAAATTGTGAGTCATGGACTCATGAAGACTGGAATAGGGTATTGTTCTCCGATGAAGCCAGGACATCTCTGTTCGGTGAAGATCGACGTCGGCGAGTGCTACGAAGACGAGGAGAACGCTTTGCAGAGGCTTGTTTTGAAGAAATCACACCTTATGGTGGGGTCTCTGTTATGTTTTGGGCAGGAATAAATTCAATGGATCGTACAGAGTTAGTCTTCATTGAAAACGGCTCACTGACTGGACATCGATACATAACGGAAGTTCTAATTCCTCATGCACAACCCGCATTGGCCGCTTTAGGCGAAGACTTAATTTTTATGGACGACAACGCTCGCGCCCACCGGTCTGGCGATGTGGAAGCGTACGTGCAAGAGGTCGGCATTCGTCGTTTGGATTGACCAGCTCGAAGTCCCGACCTCAATCCTATAGAGCATGTCTGGGACGTTCTGAAACGACGCGTGAGATCAGTACAACCGGCTCCGCAGACCATCAGAGAGCTGAAGAATGTGATTACCGCGGAGTGGGAACGTATTCCGCAAGCAAGTATCCGGGATATCCTCGCTAGCATACCCAGACGAATTCAAGCTGTGATTTCAGCTAGAGGGGGTCACACTCGATACTAAACATTTATCTGCTTTTACTTTATTAAAGAAAAAACAAACAAAAATCTTTGTTAACTTTTACTTCACGAGCATATGCACTACTAGCGAGCATACACTACTAGTGAACTTTAGCATTAAAACCCATAAATTTTATCAAAATTTTATGATAATACTGACGAAAACGATTATTTGCTTATTAATTTACAAAATTGTGAAAGTAAAAATACCTATAATTATCAAACAAACCAATAGTAACCTTTGAAATGGTTCATTGCTTAGGTGCCCATTTTTTTTTGCAAATGAGTTTATATTGTTTGCCTTCGACTCTGTGAACAAAATTTACCTTATTTTATAAAAATCTGTCGCCCAGGTTTAAACAGGGAAACGTTTAATCACAAATCATAAAATTGGTAGGTATAATAAATTTAAACCAATATACCAATATTGTTTTAAATATCGGGATCTACGATATTTTTTACCGATACTATGAATGCGCATGGAATTCTCCTTTACATTTGAGTTATAAATCGTAACCTTATTTATGCCTTGGGTTGTGCGGTGCACATGCAATGTGTTCATGGTGGAATGTGGCAGGACGTCGCCGTGTAGGCGGCAGCCCCATCCTCGCTTCTGAAGTGTGTTGTATGTAGTGTCATTATTTCCATCGAATTTCAAAGTATTTTGTGATACATCTTAAATCGAGTTGTTGCGTTGTAAATAAGTGTGACTTGTAAAAAATATTGAATAATAATACAATAATGACGTACTAGTCAATTGCACCGCAACGGTGCTAACTGTTAGCATTAAGCGACGAGCGTGTTGATTGTAGACTGTAGTGTTACTGTGCAATTACCAAGATTTTTGGCGGTGCAGGTAGTATTTAATTTCTCTGGTACAGTTGACTAAGTTACAAATTATCATAAGTGGCATTAAAGTCTAATAACGTGCCCTGGTATATTAACTTGAATCTTTCAAAGGTTGAAATTTTATTATAATTTATATAAAAAATTGGTTCTAACAAATTGTTACCCTAATTGCCAGGTTACAATATGTATCACATTAATGTAGTCCGCTCGTTTAGATGCCGCAATAGTTTACTTCATGTCTGTATATTAGTATTGTAAGGATATCTGTATTTTTGTGAAAATTTATGAATCATGATGTATTGTTTATTATATTGTGCAATATTGTTTGAGTTTTGATGATATTATGAAAAATACTAGTGCTGAAATGGTCGTTCACAAATGTAACAAAGACAAAACATTTCAATGGTTATGTAAAAACAATTAATTGTAACAAGATACTTAAAAATTATAATACATGTGCCTTACTGTATCCATCAACCACAAACATGCGTCGGTCCATACATTACAATCCTGAATGTATGGAATTGTCATATTGGAAAAATCTGTATTGCAATCTGTGGAAATATTTCCCTGAAGTTTTCGTTCCTAATGAAGTTGACCACTGACTTCGTAACAATTGAATGACATTGATCGGTTAAGGAAGAGTGTGCTGAGTTTAGATGCGCGGTGTTGTATGTGCTATGTAATTTCTTTAATCATGAGCTGTTTTCAATATTGATCTCATTGCGCAACTATACCGGGAAGGTGGTGTAACGTTTAAACCAACACAACGACAGTGAAATATATTGTAATACCCCAGCAAAATACAACGTGCAAGTATACATATATCAATTGTTAACGTGTTATATCCGGAATTATTTAATGTTCTGGTATATACCGGGTATCTCAAGACTGCTACCGAAAACGAAGCCGGGTGGTAGTTTTAGTGGCTACAAACACAATGCAATTAAAAATTTCGCATAGAAACGCGACAATTATTTTTATGATTTTTTAAATATCGTCATTTTTGGGTGGTAAATCCATAGTTTTTGCTAAAATAATAATTTAAACTCTTTTATACCTTAGAGTATTTATAAATAAAAGGGTATACACTATTATTTTAGGAAAAAATGTATTTACCACCCAAATATGGCCATAGGAAAAAAATAACAAAAAAAAAAATTTCGCTTTTTTTTTGCAACTTTTTCTGTTGCATTGTGTCTGAAGTCGCTTAGACTACCACCCGGCTTCGTTTTCGGTAGCAGTCTTGATATACCCTGTATAAATGAATTCAGGTACCGATGATAATCCCCTGGAAGTCTTGACTCATTATTATGACTTAATTCATGAGTATAATGATATTTTATTTATATGTTTGAATATTATTTTGGATTGTGAATCCTTTCAGCATCTGCTATAAATTATTATAATGGGCGTTTTTTAGAAGCCTGTCTGGCGATAAGTTTTAATTAATGATGATGTAAATTAAAACTTTGTGACGTTATTGCTGATTATTATTGTGTTTTATATTTTAATACCCATATAATAAAATTTCGATGGGCGGATGTGTAACGCCGCCTGCCAAAGTTGTTAAAATTCATATTACTTTGCACGCCTAAATATACATTTCGGTGCGTGCTTGCCACAAATAAATTCCGTTTATAATATAACTACCTATCTACTTACATACCTCTTTTTGGCTATATGTTTTATCTTTAATTATTCGGCACTGCACCTGATATTAAGAGAATACCGTGCCGGCAGAGTATTCAAAGGCATTAGATGGTGGATATATGCCATTCGATACAATTATGGTGGCCTGAAAATATGCATTTTCCCCTACGGCCGAAGAACCCACGATTATAGGAAAAAGAAACACATGTGACTGCAAACAATTCCACAGTTTAACTGCACATAATAAATAGCAAATGTTGATTCGCGCCGAGATGGTTTTAATACAACTACGACACCGTCCCAGTCGTAATTTATGTATTTAAAAAGTAAGTATGTACGCCTGTTTAGAACTTTTTCAATCTACAAAACTAAAATATCTAAGTCACAGAACCGTTTGATAGTGAATGTTCAACAAGTTCGAAAACTAAATTGAAATCCAAAGAAAAGACAATTAATGTGACCATTGTGACAATACATAGCCATAGATATCCAGCTACTGTTGGGTCATGGTTCACTGGTAAGCCGCCTGAGTAGATACCACCGCAATGTCTATTTCTCCCGCCAACATTAGTTTAAATGTACTGTTGTGTCGGATTGAAGGATGTTGTAGCCAGAATTACTACTGGTCATATTGATTATGTCTCAGGATAGCGAGCGTAATGGAATGCCAAGCATTGCTTTATACTTCAAGGTGTTTGGTTTTGCTACTGTTCATGAGCTTTCGTGTCGCTTACCATCAGGTGAAGGGTATGTTCGTCTACGTCTCGCCATTAAGAGCAAAAAAATATGGAAAGTTTTTAAATTTTTCCTTAGAATAACTATATTAAAGAGGGAGCGCTGGTACTTCAAAAACGTAAATAAAAATGGTGGTGCCGGGCCACCTTTTTTGCTCCCTTATTGGCTGATATTTGACAGGTTGTCCAACATACATGAATTACATGCAAAAGAAAAGTAAAAATAAATAGTTTAGGGCTATTTAATTTCACCCAAACTCGTTTTAAATGAACACTAGCTAAATATAATTTCTGTTATCAAAGGAATCTATACCAATTAGTTGTTAAATAATTATTTCAATTTTCACTAATATGGGAGCGCTACCAACATTACGAACAAGAAAATATCTACGTTTTCAAGACGCGAATGTATGACAGCGCCTCTCTATATTAGGTACTCTAAGAATTTTTCATTTGTACATTAATTGGAAAATCTTTCGAATAGTTTTCCATTTAAATTTTTACTGATATAGGGGTGAAACAAAACTCAGGGAATAAACTGGACGGGTGGCACTACCACCCCAAAAAAAGTGTCTGAAACTAAATAATGAATGATATTTTGTGGATTTAATGAATATTTCATTTCGACGTGTTATTTAAATCAATTTGATTTAATTAACTTTGATTGATTTGATTAACTTGTATTATAATTAAGGATAAATAATGGTTTTAGACTCTGTTCAAAAAACAACGATCAGACTTTATCCCCACTACCGTGAATTGGGACTTAACAGTACGAAAGTTTACTTAATTATCAAATTAATCCAGAAAGGATAAAATCAATTTAACAATTTACAAGTTCCAATAAAGCTCAAATATGCAATTTTTCCATTATTTCTTATTTTTATTTCGGAAATTGTCATAACAAAAATGGAACTGTTTAAACCAATCGAGGGCTTCCATGGAATTCAGTTTTATTATTTTTGTAACTCGCCTTTTTGTGATAGTCTCACAGACGAAGGAGATAATTTACAATCTGCATATTCTTTAATCATTGAATCTGCATAATCGTGGGAAAATGGGAAAATCGATTATAGTGCGGTAAAGAAAACACGATGAATGTAATTGCCACATGCAAAAAAAAATCGTACATTCATACTTCCGCGTAGTACTAAACGTTCATTCATTTTGTTTTAAATTTTCTCGTATGTCAAATGACATATAAATAGTGCCATGCCTGTACAACTCCGTATTGAACATTTTTCCATGGTATAATCTGTGGCGCAATTTGATTGCAAAACAAAGTTGACAGTTGCATTCAGCTTGCACCCCCCCGTAAGCCCTGCATTCCCCTCGGTTGCCATTCTCTCTTGTAAACAGCGTCTGCGCCGCCATCATACATTTTTAATATGGCCGCCATTACAAGTTGTCAAGTTGTTTACCTTTGTTGTTTATTGTGTTACCGGGGTTTCAGATCAGATCAGAAAGATTGTATTCAAGGATTTGTGAAGGTGCTGGAAAAAATGTGAATATTCATGTTGAGAGGATTCCTAAAGTGGCAGCAGAAAATATGATTTTACTTTTCTCAAGGGGCTACATCTGTACCAGAAATAAAAGCTATATTAAGACAGCCTTACGGCATTAATATACGACAATATACGACTAAGGCACATACTTCCGATAAGCTTTTAAAAAATTGGAATTAGAGACAACAAATCATAATATTTTGCTAAATCAAAATCCAGGTTAGTAATTCAAACAAAGTACTCTATAAGCTTATGTTTTCATATTTTGATGATAATGGTAACTAAGTGTACTGTTTCTGTTCTTGCAGATGGAACCAATAAAATAGTTGGGCGAATTTAAATATATCGCCAAAAATATAGTCTTGGATAGACACATATCTCATTAGCAAGATATAATTGATGATATTGATGAAAAAATTGTCCCTGTCAAGTCAACATTGTCAATTAATTTCTTTAATTTAATTTCAGTTCAAAAGCTGTGTCAAAGTTTTTAGCAGAACTATATCTGCTGCTAATTTATTGAAATTATTGTAAGTATTGAAAAATCATACAATCAGTCCGTTTTATTTGATAGTTAATGCTAATTTAATGCAGGGTAAAAGACTTGGTTTGTGTTCATGAAATTGATGAAGATTTAAGCTTTTGTATAGTGTCATATAAAGCAGATATAAAAATTGTAAGAATTGAAACAATTTTTTGATTTCTTATGTTTATGATTGTGCATTT
Source organism: Hyles vespertilio (assembly GCA_009982885.2). Taxonomy (NCBI): domain Eukaryota; kingdom Metazoa; phylum Arthropoda; class Insecta; order Lepidoptera; family Sphingidae; genus Hyles; species Hyles vespertilio. The sequence goes on along the minus strand of CM042826.1, from coordinate 22,662,197 downwards.
TCCAACTTTTTAATAGAATGAAATAGAATCAACTACCCCATTAGTAAGTCAAACTCAAACTATATCTTTTTGTAATTATTGATATTTTTTATTCCAGCAATATATACCAATGAAAACTCAGTCAGCTCGACGACAAATAAGACTACTGCAATAGTGGCCTTTGTTTATATAAAAAGTTCTATCAATGCAGTAATAGAAAATCCGGAGCATCACACATTTTGGCCAGAAGCAGTAAAAACAAGAGAAAAGTCAGTACCCTCTATAAAATATAACTATTACTATACTCCATTGGTTTAGGTACTTAACTAAATGTAGACAAACCAGAACATGTGACGCATGGTTGTTCAACATTTTATTGCAATGTCCAATTTACGAATATTTTCTTAGCCAACCAAGTAACAAGTATTAAAAACAATTAATAGCAGCTTATAACAAATAATAACTAAAACAGAATAAAGAACAACGATGAACATTTCCAAACAGTTCACCACTTCACGAAAACAGTTAGTACATTAACACAATGAATAATAATTATTCATTGTGTTAATGTACTAACTGTTTTCGTGAAGTGGTGAACTGTTTGGAAATGTTCATCGTTGTTCTTTATTCTGTTTTAGTTTGGACATATGTTATCAATGGCAGCTAATTATAGCTGCCATTGATAACATATGATGATGCTTAGTTATGCGACCTAACGCATTATCTTTCATTTAAATGGTCGCATTACGGTAAAGTCGTACTTCTAGAATTTGTAGCATATCTTGTAACTTTTATGAAAATTTTTTGGATGCCTGATGTGAAACTAGATAATTTAATTATGATCTTACATAATTTAATTGTTTCCAAGCCCACACATTCATAATTATAATCGTTATAATAAATTTGGACATGCAATGTAGTTTTACATTTACATAAACATTTTTTTTGTCTTCAATTAATTTAGAAATGAAAAATGGCAATGTTAAATAACCTTTTTTATGGTTTGTTTACATTTAGTTAAGTACCTAAACCGATGGAGTATAGTTTAAAACGGTTTATGAGGGTGTGGAAGTGTTTAAAATCATATCAAATTAATATGATGAGATTTTAATTCAGACCCTATTGAAAAGAAAATCAGACAAATTAGTATAATTATAGATAAAATGATGCTGCCACACCTCCAGTTGAACCTCCAAATCATTATTAGTTACATGATTAATCAAATTTCATAATAATAGTTTCAATTGGTATGATGATTAGACAAATATAGCTATAATTTTAAATAAATTATTCGAAAATGGAATTTATGGACAGTCAAAACATCAAAAGAAAATATGTGATATTGGGAATATACTAAAGCAGGCTCATTGAGAAGGCACGAAAACTCACTTGCGGGCCTATGCTGCTGGGTGGTTAGTAAAGAAAGTAATTAGTTACATAAATGGTTGTGAATGCCAAGACAAGTTAACGAGAGATGGAAGTCCTGGCATTTACAGTTGGATCAGTATTTGAGAATTTGAGATTGTTCATAAAATAAGGCATAAGTACCTATTTGAAGGAGCAGTGATGTTGTTTAAAAGCTAATACTGGTAACTTAATTTAAAAGTATGAATTTAAATATATCTAAATATTACCAAATAAGCATTTCCAGAAAAAATTATATTTTTCGTAATTTTTCTTACACAATTGATAACATCGAAATTAATCGAGTTAATGAAATATGTGATTTGGGCATTATTCACGACCGTAAACTCATATTTGACAAACATATAGATATAATTGTTAATAAAGCATCAAAAGCATTAGGATTTTTAATTAGAGTCATCAGAATTCAGTTCACTTAAATGTATTAAAATACTGTATTGTTCTTTCGTACGCAGCCACTTAAAGTATGCATCGCAGGTGTGGAACCCTCGGTATGAGATTTATAAATCCCGTATCGAGGCCATACAAAAGAATTTTTTACACTATTTGGACTTCAGGGCTAGACAGGTCTGTAATGATTATATTCATCGCTGTAAAAAGTATCATTTCTTACCATTATACTTGCGACGCGACAATAATGACATATGTTATTTGGTGAACATTGGTAATGGTAGCATTGACTGTGAACAACTTTTGAGTGGGATATTTATCCGTGCTCATTTAGCTACACTGAGACTACGGTCATTATTGTCCGTACCATTTGCAACTACCAATTATAGACGCAATGCTTTTTTGTTACGTAGTGCCAGTAAATTTAATGAGGTGTCATGCCATTTAGATTTTGATTTGTTTTGCACTAGTACATCGGTAGTAAAATGAGCAATATGTTTGTTGAAACTTAATAATGAAAGGTCAAAAAGTACACCTTTTGTAGCTCAAAATGTATATTTAAACATTATATATTGTATTGTTTGATTGTTACTTTTGTTTTTGTTTTCTTTTCTTTGTCAATAATTTAATTATATCTCTATATGTGTTATAGAAAAAGTAGTTCATTCCTTAAATTAAAATAACTTATATTAGCAAGCATTTAAAAATCAGTGCACATTATGTAAATACTGTATATGTGGAAGCTTGTTATCGGCAAATTTGTAACACACTTAAGATTTAAATATTTATGTCTGTAGGTGATTAGTCTGTAAGCTTTCTTAAAATTGTAAAATAAAATAAAAAAATAATTGATAAGTGAAATCTAGAATAACATGTAAAAATATATTTTCTTTAATTATTCGTTGTAAAGAGTATTGACATTTCTAGAGTACTGAAAATTACTATGTTACAAAAATTTCAGCAAAAAGATGTATTATTTAAGTACAAAAAAAAACATAAAAAAATAAATCATTTAATAAATATTTTTAAGTGTTTTATTCACAATCTATATATTTTCACTTTATTATTTTGTTAAGTTTCTTTGGATCACTTTAATGTGATTCACAGAGACTTAACAAAATAATAAAAACGAAAAAAAAATTCCTGTGCAGCTACGCGCAGCGCTCGCACTAAGACTGAATACAACTGCCTTTGCCTGTATTCCTTATTATATTAAAAAAGAATAATCTTGATAATCTGTCAACCGACATTCGTGAACGAAAGAATGAGCGGCTATGGCTAAAGATTATATAGGCCAGTTATACGTCTGTTTCTGATTGGTCTGTGAATAGTGCGCTTCGTTTAATTGGATAATTATTAATTACATATTTTTTTTGCGTGGCTGTCGAGGGACCTCTCTTTGATTTATATTTTATTGAAATATATATTAATAACGGTATGCGACGTCAAAGTAAATATTCTAATTATTTAAAATAATTCTACCGGCATTTTATTTTTATTGTTTTTGTACCTCGGGTATTGTTGGCAGGGTACAGAGGTGGTTGTACTTGATTTGCAACAATGGGCCGGTTCCCGTTGATCGTGCTGGCGGTGGTGATCGCCTGCGTGACCGGATTCAATCGGTAAGCGTATTTTCCTTTGTAATACACTTAGCATTATCTGCTTAGTCATCGAAACGTAAGCTACATAACTACGAACTTTTCGTCCGTTGCGAATAAGGAAGCCCGGTCGGTTACGGACAGTGCGCCAACATCGGTTACCTACCCACTTAAAATACTTATGTACCTAGCGAATGTCGGAAGGATGGTAATAAGTGATTGTATTGCATGGTGCGGTCAGCGTGCCGCTGTACCGCATGCAGTCGGTGCGCAAGCACCTGCACGAGGTGGGCACGGAGCTGGACGTGCTGCGCGTCAAGTACGCCGTGTCGGGACCTGCGCCGGAGCCTCTCTCCAACTACCTTGATGTGAGGCACCTTTTTAGTCATATACAGGGTATATCAAGACTGCTGCCGAAAACGAAGCTGGGTGGTAGTTTAAGCGACTTCAGACACAATGCAACAGAAAAAGTTGCAAAAAAAAGCGACAATTTTTTTTTTTATTTTTTTCCTATAGCCATATTTGGGTGGTAAATACATTTTTTCCTAAAATAATAGTATATACCCTTTTATTTATAAATACTCTAAGGTATAAAAGAGTTTAAATTATTATTTTAGCAAAAACTATGGATTTACCACCCAAAAATGACGATATTTAAAAAATCATAAAAAATAATCGTCGCGTTTCTAGGCGAAATTTTTAATTGCATTGTGTTTGTAGCCACTAAAACTACCACCCGGCTTCGTTTTCGGTAGCAGTCTTGAGATACCCGGTATGAAGTACTTATACATACATAGATTCGGTCATATTAGCTGCAACTTGCAACATAATAGTGTTAATCCAAAGTACAATAACTTGTTTAATATAACACAGTGAAGAGTGTTTTTGTGACAAAGAATTGTTTAGTAACAAAGCAAATGGCTGATTGGAGATGTTTGCAAGGAATATTGATAACCTATCACCCTTGTATCTCTAGCTGGGTTGTGGTTGGGGTCTGCTGCCTTGCGTCCGCTACCATGTTTATCATTGTCAATGTAACATTATCAGCAGCAGACAGTATACATTCTATACATCGCTACACTCAAAAATAAAACTTCATAATGGCATACTGTTATTGTATTGTCATTACAAATGAATTACCATAATATAAGTACTATTTTCCTTGTTTAAAAATAAAACATATTTAGAAGTACTTTAAAAAATTGGATATTTATATAAAGTAACTATGCATATGTGATAAAGCTATATTTACTAAATCCCTAGGCCAATTTTTTTTTATGAATTTATGTTTATTAAAAAAAAACATTGTATACAGTTACCTATGACACACAAATAAAAAAAATAACAAAAATACAATGTATTAAAAAGCAAGTAATAAAATATAATCTAATGTCAACCTTCTAACAAAAATGACAACTTAAGAATGGAGTCATATATTAATGTAAAAGAAGTTAAAGAAAGGGGAGGGGCAAATTTGGGCCTGACTATAATTTTGAAAAGTTTATCAATATTTCTATTGGTTTTAGGCCTGGGTGTGTGTACAACCAAATTCTCTCCTATCATTATTTTCTGATACCCACAACACAAGACTCGGTCTTAGCATGGGTTCAGGACTATGTATGTGACTCTTGGGTGTATTTAATTTTATTCCCTTTACTACTTTTTTTTTACATATTTTGTAAATGTAATTATAAAAATAAATCCAAGAATGGCGAGGCTAAAGCTCAAGCCACCGGTGGTTAGAACTCCAAAGTGCGGAACAGTCTCAGTATACCTACGCTGCCAAGCAAAGCTACCTTCTGTATCTGACTCTTGACCTAACAGCCAATTGAGAGCTTCTGTAGATGTTGGTTGAGGCTCTTGGTATCAGCCCATGAGCAGTAACGACAATCGGGACAATAATTGTTGAATCAACATCCCACGTCATGTCAGTAATGAAATGAAATGGAAATATTTATTGAATACATAAAATGTCATACACTATTTAGATTCAGTCATATTTTTTTTTCCACTACCACCCAGTTCACAAGGCTGTTTTCGCCAGAGAAGAACGGGCAAGAAACTCTAGCGTTGCTCTTTTCAAAATAAGTTTACAATACAGTGATCATACAGGAGTTGAAATTCAGAGCAGTTCATAAATTATTCATAACAATAATTATATTGTACGGCTGAGTTAAGTGTGGTCGCCCTGACCGCAGAATCGGTATACACTGTTCAGCAAAAGCAATGAAAGGCAATAAAAAAATTAAAAAAGAAAAACAAAGTAATTAATATTATCATTATAAGCAAATTGAGCAGACCAGTCTACACAAGCAGCACCCGTTCACGAGTATGACCCATGTGCCAGCCATCGGTCTCCTCAACCGTGTTATATGGAAGTGACCGACCCGGCACACGACGCCGCCGCAAGCACAGATCTTTAAGCGAGCATGACGTACTCAAATTGCCTACAACTATGGTGACACAAGTGGGATAATTATTTTAATTATACCGGGTATCTCAAGACTGCTACCGAAAACGAAGCCGGGTGGTAGTTTTAGTGGCTACAAACACAATGCAATTAAAAATTTCGCCTAGAAACGCGACAATTATTTTTTATGATTTTTTAAATATCGTCATTTTTGGGTGGTAAATCCATAGTTTTTGCTAAAATAATAATTTAAACACTTTTATACCTTAGATTATTTATAAATAAAAGGGTATACACTATTATTTTAGGAAAAAATGTATTTACCACCCAAATATGGTCATAGGAAAAAAAAATAAAAAATAAATTGTCGCTTTTTTTTTGCAACTTTTTCTGTTGCATTGTGTCTGAAGTCGTTTAAACTACCACCCGGCTTCGTTTTCGGTAGCAGTCTTGATATACCCTGTATTTAACAGAGTACACACACATCTGGTTCGGGGACTTATGTTTTATTCCCACGCCTTACTATCTTCTAAGTATTCTGAAATTGTATAATATGCTTTATTACACAACTGTCGTTTAATATTAGATTTAAATTTATTTATAGTGAAGGCTTTTATGTGAGTGGGAACTTTATTATAGAAATGTATACTGTAACCCTTAAAAGATTTGCTAATTTTCTGGGGCCTGGTCTTATGACTGACTAGATTATTTCTATTTCTTGTATTTCGGTTATGAATATCGCTAACCTTTTGATATTGTTCTATATTCTTATGGACATACATTAAATTAGCGAATATAAATTCTGATGCTACTGTCATTATATTTATTTCTTTAAATTTTTCTCTCAGAGATTGTCTGGAGCCTAACGAATAAATAGATCTTATGGCTCGTTTTTGAAGAATAAAGATGGTATTAATGTCAGCAGCACCACCCCACAACAAAATTCCGTAACTCATTAGGCTATGAAAGTAAGCAAAATAGACCAATCGAGCTGTATCAATGTCAGTCAATTGGCGAATCTTGCCTACTGCAAAAACTGCAGCACTCAGCTTTTTAGCTAACGCTGTTATGTGGGGACCCCATTGAAGTTTAGGATCCAATGTGATTCCCAAAAACTTAGTAGTCTCCACAAGGCTCAACACATCCCCGTTCATAAAAATGTTGGCATTCACTTTTTTTACGTTAGGCGTTATAAACCGAATACATTTAGTTTTTTGGCTGTTTAACAGTAAATTGTTAACGCCAAACCAATGTACTATTCTTGAGAGAGTGTGGTTTACTTCTTCAAAATTTGATTGATGTCGTTTAATTTTAAATATCTGTGAAGTATCATCAGCAAACAACACTACCTCACATTTATCCCTTATAAAGTAAGGCAAGTCATTTATATAAATCAAAAAGAGAAAGGGTCCAAGAATTGAGCCCTGCGGAACCCCCATAGTAACAACAGATCCATGTGATTTTTGTCCGTTGACATCAACCCTCTGAACCCTATTGTTTAAATATGATTTACATAGTTCAAGCGCAAGTCCATTTATTCCATAGTGGCTCAATTTCCTGATAAGAATATCATGATAAACACAATCAAATGCTTTGGATAGGTCACAGTATACACCTAAAGCATCCTGAGAATCCTCCCAAGCATCAAATATGTTATCTATGAGCTTCACACCAGCATCAGTGGTGGAGCAACTCCAAGTAAAACCAAATTGTTTACCATGAAGTAAATTATTATTTTTAAAATAACTTTGCAACTGTATAAGCATCAGTTTTTCAAAAATTTTGCTGAATGAAGGCAGTACTGATATAGGTCTAAAATTAGAGGGGTCATCTGTACTACCAGATTTAAAAAGAGGTATTATCTTACTGAGTTTCATTTTATCAGGAAATATGCCACTATTAATAGATGTGTTAAAAACTAAAGCTAGCTGAGGAGCTAATATAGGTAGTACATAGTTGAGGATCTTTGTAGAGATTCCCCAGAGGTCACAAGTATTTTTAATGTTTATAAGTTTAAATCTTTTTACAATGTCATCACTGTCAACAGATTGGAATTCAAATGAATCGCCACACCCTGGCACACTTTCCTGTAATAACGTATGAGCTAAAGAAGGAGACGAATTTCAACTTTTTGTTATGGAAACTGGTATATCTGTGAAGAATTTTTCAAAAGCCCTAGCTACTTCTATATCAGAGTTTATTAATTTATTATTAATATTTAAACTAAACTCGGTATCACGAGGTTTAGCTTTCCCAGTTTCCTTATTAAACTCCATGTCATTTTAATTGGAGTTTGTTATTTTTTCTTTTAAGTATAATGACTTTGCTTTATAGCAGACTTGTTTAAATAATTTAGAATAATTTTTAACATAATTTTTAAAATGCTCACTATGATTATATGTTCTTTCAGAATAAAGATCATATAGTTTCTTCCTACTTATGTGTATGCCAACAGTGGCCCAATTATTGAAGCAAGTTTTTTTGCTTGTGGGAACAGACCTGGATGTAAAGATTGATTCAAATTCCTTACAAAATATGTCAAATACAGAATTATACAGAGTATTGGGGTTGTTACCCTGTACTAGTACATTGAATTTTTTCAACAAATTATTCTTTAATTTATGTAACCAGATCTTTGTTACCGGAACAACATTAAGTTTTCCAATGGAAGTTTGCTGGAATTCGCTTCTAAAAGTGACTAGTTGTCCACAGTGGTCAGAGTCTAACTGATTAATAATAGATTTATTTTCTGGGACTATATCTGTGAACACATTATCTATACAGGTAGCGCTAGTGTTTGTTATCCTAGTTGGCTCCAAAAATAGATTGGCTAAGTCAAATGATAGAAAGAGATTTCTTAATTTTCCAGTCATAGCAGACGTAACCTCATGGGTCTAATTTAAATATTTTGAATATTTTGATCTTTTTCAGTTTTTGATTATGATATCGTCAATCGGAATGGTGACGTCAAAAACTATATCCCGGCTCGCCAATCAATCTTTTATCACAATATCCGGCTTATTGGTTACAATAGTCCTTTCTGTGATAAAATACTGATCCCATTACCATATTCGAGAATTGGTTGGGGAATATACTGGCATTATGGGACTTCAGGAGTCACAAATCCATATCGAAGAACAATTTGCTGACGTATGATCTTGGCCAGTACGTTCATTACGACCTTTAATGTCTACCACCAGAGATTTCCGCCACTTCTCATTCGCCAAAGATAGCGAGTTAAATCTTTTATCCACTATAACTACAACCCTATCCATATCCACGTCACTTTGAAAGAAATGATTCCTGAAATTGTACATCTTGCGATTATGCAAGTTCTTAGAATTATAATGGCTCGGTCCCCACATCTCCGCGAGATGTACAATCTCATCACTGACGAACGTGGATCACGCATACGATGTGCAGTCAGTAGTCAAGATTTTACGATCCAGGGCGTCCAATTCGGTCGACTCCATTTGAGTACGCTGAAAAGTACATACGTATGTAGAGGCATACCCCAACCGTTAAAGACACGAATCTTGTTTCCACCTGACAAAAAATGAGAAAATACATTTGTCAGGCGACTAAAGAAACGCTCCGTCATCGATCGTTTTACATCTGCACCCATAATAACTAAAGCTTTAGGCATACCCAGATATTTGTATACATGGTTACCGTCTTCGAAACGGGTCTGAGTCTTACATTTTCTGTCACTTTTATGTCATCAGAGACCGCAACGTCTCCTCGCTTGAGATGAATAACTGCACATTTATCTACACCAAACTCCATATAGATTGAGTTGCTAAATCTTTCAGTTATTTTGAACCACTCAATCAATTCTGATTGTTTCGAAGCAAATAACTTAAAACCATCCATGTAATAAAAGTGAGAATCAGGCTTAGAACCCCTCCGCATACGGTAACCTAGCCCCGAATCCAACAACAGTGCTGAGAGGATGCAGAATCACAATGGCCTCACCTGGAATATACCCTGCTTAATTCTAATCGGCTTCACAATCAAGGAGAGCTTTACCTCCTTGATATCTAACGACAATGATCCACTGCCTCGTACAAGACCTAAAGAAGTTGCATAAATATAAATTTTGTACAGTTGTAACGCCCTCATGAGCCATGTAAGTTGCACCAAATCATAGGTCTTTTTTCAACATATCTAGGAAGCCGATATATATTTTTTTTTTATTGCATTGAATGGCGGGACGAGCAAGCCGTTCGCCTGATGGTAAGCGATACGACCGCTCATAAACAGTAGCAACATTCCACTGCGCTCGCCATCCTGAGACATAAGATGTTAAGTCTCAATATGTCCAGTAGTTGCTCTGGCTACAATGTCCTTCAATCCGAAACACAACAGTGCATTTAAGCAATGTTGTTTCACGGGAGAAATAGACATTGCGGTGGTACCTACCCAGATGGCCTCTCACATATGAAGGAGCTCCTTGGTACCACGGGACCCATACATACAACCTGTTTGGCCGAAAATAAAGAATCCCATCAAAAACATCCTGTAAAAAATTCCAAGTCTCGCAGCTCAGTTTTTCTACCGCAAAAAGTTGTGAGATCCATGTAATACCAAGTCGATTAATTAATTTAGTCCTTGATTGAGGGACGTTCTGTATAAAGTTATTACGTAAGTTATTATCATATCAATATTAAAAATTCTTTACGTTTTAAATAAATAGATCGACTTGGCCAGCACCATTATGCATAAATTGTACGATACATTATGTTTTCATGCGATGGCCAAGTCGATCTATTTATTTAAAACGTAAAGAATTTTTAATATTGATATGATAATAACTTACGTAATAACTTTATACAGAACGTCCCTCAATCAAGGACTAAATAAATTAATCGACTTGGTATTACATGGATCTCACAACTTTTTGCGGTAGAAAAACTGAGCTGCGAGACTTGGAATTTTTTACAGGATGTTTTTGATGGGATCTCACGTCTTTTTGTAGAGTCCTACTTTATTCCTTTTCGGTACTTTTTATTTCTAGAATATATATAATGATTTTTCTTAAAGCCTCTGTCTTATGGTTTTTTCTTATTTTTGAAGGTATCAATTTATCACAAATATAGCGGATTTGATTATTAGTGTTCTTTCTTTCATAGTGATTGTTTTCGAGCTATTTAGTCTATTTATTTGCAAAGTTATCATTGTCATGTTTTTCTAGAGGAATGTTGTACAGTTTAATGGGCTGAATACACCCTTTCCCTCTTTATACCCCCCTCCTGTTATGCCTCATATATAATATATATAGATACCTATCTACAACTATTATTCCATTATATACGGGTACAACTAATCATTAACTGCAAATGTATCTTTGTAATCCTATACATTTATATGAGATTACAAAGTTATTCACGCAGTTGGTGTATCTAGAAAACTAGACAGAAATTATGAAATGTTTGAATTTTTCCTTACTTTAGACACTAAACACTAATTATATTCTAAATTTGAAGGTTCTATGTCTGCTAGAAGTGCCTTAGACTTTTGATGATCGGTCAGTCAGTCAGTGAGTGACAAAATTGCGAAAGTTTGACAAGTTATAATTCTTAAACTACTGGTTGAAATTGAATGAAATTTTAAATATACCGTGTTTACACAATGCCTAATTAGTAACTGAAAATTCAGGCTTCTTGCTTTAACCACAACGAAGTTATGGGGGGTTGAAAATGGTCTGAAGTGCTTCGAGAAAAGGATAGTACGGCTGTGCCGCTTTTTAGCTCGACTTGGAGGGGGCACTGCCGTGCCCCCAGATTTGATTAGAAGTGATATGGAATGTAAATTGTGATCTAGTTATGGAAGTCAAAACTTTTTAAATAGTGAGAAAGCATGTAATGGGTAAAGGTAAAGGTAAAAGAGCGTGGTGGCCTGTTGGTAAATGGACTAGTCGCGGCTGCCAACATGTTTTCGGTAGTCGTAGGTTCGAATCCCAGGGCACACCTCTGACTTTTCGGAGTCGTATGTATTCATAGTCAATCACCACGCACTAAAACGGCGAAGGAAAACATCGTGAGGAAACCTGCATAACATAACGATTTATAAAAAAGTCTATGGTATGTAAGTCTACAAACCCGCACTAGGCCAGCGTGGTGGACTATATGGCCTAAGCACTCTCCATCGTACTCTCGATTGTAGGGGGAGGCCCGTGCCCTGCAGTGGGACGTATATGGGCTGATGCAGATGTAATGGGTCTCTAATTTTTGGGATCCGTGGTACATCCGGATTCACGGAGCAGGTGAGTGACACATGTTGTCATAAATGTTGGAAGTGATACTCAAGCGTATCCTGCAACTGAGTTGCCAATCAAGTATGCGAACTTGGAAATCATTTCAACAAGTAGTTGTGACTGTCTGGACCAGGAGACTTCCAATTTTCAGTTAGACGAATCGCGCAGCCGGTATTTATTATTATTATAATGTATATAAATTATGCTAAGTATTTTAGATATAATTGTGTTATCGGTATAAAATAATGCATTTAACTAACATAAGACTAGGCCCAAGGTTCTATGAAGTTTCGCCCCGTCTCCTTCCACGATTTTGCTGCTTTCAATAGTCTGTATGTCCCATGGGATATGGATGTGAGTGTGTATGTTGGATGGTGTTACGTGAAGTGCTGGTGTCGTGTGCAGGCACAATACTACGGGCCGATCTCGATCGGGTCGCCGCCGCAGTCGTTCAAGGTGGTGTTCGACACGGGCTCATCCAACCTGTGGGTGCCCTCCAAGAAGTGTCACCTCACCAACATTGCTTGTCGTGAGTACCCTTTTACAACAGCGTAATAACAACACTTGTAATCATTAGCCACTAGGTATTCAGAAAAAATGTGTACTGTTGTATGAAATGTTCCAATTTCCAACTCTATACCATGCAATGGTGCGAAATAATACCATTAACATGTAGATATCTTTGGGGTTAATATTTTACCTTCTAAAATCGTGTTTGTGTTTTTAAGTCCCTGTATGTATAAACATACAGGGTCTTATTATTAAATTCGGATGAGCGTGGGATTAATTTTAGCCCAAGGATTTCATTTAAAGGATTAATAAACACTGATGTACTTTGGCCTAACATGACAATGTCCTGTTATGGCACCTACATCCTAAGACATAACGGTTATGTTTTATACGATCGAGATGCTCTTACTCAACACACGAATTTAATAAGAGTTTCGTTTAATCTTACGGTTGGCGCAGCACGGATATGTAACGGTATGTTAATAATGATCGTGACTCAATATTGTACTATATGGTTGCTCGTATGTCGCAGTGGTTCACAATAAGTATGACAGCAGCAAATCGAAGACGTACCGCGCCAACGGCACGCAGTTCGCCATCCAGTACGGTTCCGGCAGCCTGTCCGGCTTCCTCTCCACCGACGACGTCACCGTGAGTATACACACACACGCACACACACAGTCGCGGCAGCGTGTAGTGACGCGTGGTGCGTGCAGGTGGGCGGGCTGCGGGTGCGCGCGCAGACCTTCGCGGAGGCGATGTCCGAGCCGGGACTGGCCTTCGTCGCCGCCAAGTTCGACGGCATCCTCGGCATGGCCTTCAGCAGGTGAGCGTTCACATCATCACTGCTAAATATACCCCTATTTCAAATTATTATCGTAACAAAATAAAAGAATTTACTATACAGATCTAGCAAATTAATTGGGTAGTAGGAGCAGAACAGCCCTCTGGCTGTACGAGTGCAGTTGATGTTTTAACAGCTGTGATGTTGCAGCATCTCGGTGGACGGCGTGCCGCCCGTGTTCGACAACATGGTGGCGCAGGGACTAGTGCAGCCGGTCTTCTCCTTCTATCTTAACAGGTAACAATCCTTACATTCCATTGTGTTGTGCGGTGTGCCAATACTATGAATGATGTAACTGTTACGTTAATCTAAGTTATTTGTGTTAAAATCATTGTTATAAAGTAGGTGAGTGTGAAATTTTGATGCCTAAGTAAGACTATCGGTTTATATTCACATATTATATAAACTCGTTGATGAGTCTGTGAAGGCGTACTCGTATTATAATAGACTACTTTGTCGCGTAGGGATCCGTCAGCGGCGCAGGGCGGAGAGATCATCCTGGGCGGGTCGGACCCGGCGCACTACCGCGGCAACTTCACGTACGTGTCCGTCGACAAGCCCACCTACTGGCAGTTCCACATGGACGCAGTCACCGTCGCCGGCAAGACCTTCTGCGCCAAGGTGAGTGTGGCGCGTGGCGTGCTCGTGGCGCGGGCGCGGCGCGGGCGCGGCGCGTGCGTGACGCGTGCGTGACGCGTGCGGTGTGCGCAGGGCTGCGAGGCGATCGCGGACACGGGCACGTCGCTGGTCGGCGGGCCGGCGCGCGAGGTGTCCGCGCTCAACGAGGCGCTGGGCGCGACGCCGCTGGCGCTGGGGCAGTACGCGTTCGACTGCGCGCTCGTGCCGCGCCTGCCGCCCGTCGCCTTCACGCTGGCCGGAGACACCTTCACGCTCGACGGCGTCGACTACGTGCTGCGAGTGAGTACCCAACACTACCGCACCACTCGCGCAAAATACCTCATTATCGTGCTTTTCTCACTTGAGCCAAACTTAGTAGGAACCGCTGGGGTATTTTATGGACATAAATGCAATAATTTAAATTTGGTTTTCTTGGTAGTAAAGTGATTACATTGCATGCCACTGTTACTCCTTAATATACTGGTGTAAGTGGGTGCAAGATTTGTCTAGCTAGATCAAATGTTTCCTACCATGCAATTCCCAAAAGCTATATAATATTTACATCTTCAAACTGTATTTTTTGTTTATAAACACCATCGTTTATGAAACAGATTTAGCGACTATACTGGGTATCTCAAGACTGCTACCGAAAACGAAGCCGGGTGGTAGTTTTAGTGACTACAAACACAATGCAACTAAAAATTTCGCAAAGAAACGCGACAATTATTTTTTATTTTTTTGTATATCGTCATTTTTGGGTAGTAAATCCATAGTTTTTGCAAAAAAATAATTTTAACTCTTTTATGCCTTAGAGTATTTAGAAATAAAAGGGTATACATTATTATTTTAGGAAAAAAATGTATTTACCACCCAAATATGGCCATAGGAAAAAAATAAAAAGAAAAATTTTTTTTGCAACTATTTCTGTTGCATTGTGTCTGAAGTCGCTTAAACTACCACCCGGCTTCGTTTTCGGTAGCAGTCTTGATATACCCTGTATAACAGACTGCCTCGGTGGCTTAGTTGTACTAAGGTACGGTTACAAAGCTGAGGTCCCGGGTTCGAATTCCGGGTTGGGCAAAGTGATATTGGATTTTTCTATCCATTATCAGTCCAGAGTCAGGAATTTGTGCCCGATATGGCGATAGGCTCGCCACCTATCACATTGTGGGACGGAACATACAAGGCGAAATGTGGGTGTCCTGGCACCTCTGCCTACCTCTTCATGGGATATAGGCGTGAGTTTATGTATGTATGTATGTTTAACGGACTTTGTGAGATAAAACAACTGTAACTGTAAGTAGTACAAACAGAGTAACCGTTAAAAATATTTTGGCAAGAAATACTACGCCTTTACGTATCTTTGAGCTGGCGAAAATACATATTTTACGTCATTGCATGTCATTACGGGAGAAGCCGATATTTGCGCTCAAGCAAGGTCACTTTTAAGGATTGTCAGCTAGTTAGTCACGTTGTAAATATTGTTATGCTCAATTACTCATAAACAATTTATTTTAAAAGATTCATATTCGTTACAATTAGGTGTAGATATTTTTCCTTAACTAGTCATAGAACTCGGTGTATTACAGAATTCCGCTAATACAATAAAAATATAAAAAAATATATTGCTTGAAGTATAAAAGCGGAAACATACTACTAAAACGCCACGCCACACGACCCGATGCGACACGTGTAGTAACAAATCAAATCGTAGTATTTTCTACGACCAGAACCACACTACATACACGCGATGCTACGTTGCGTGACGTGGCGTTCTAGTAGTATATTTTTGACCCAACGTTATGAAGCAACGCGTGTCATGATGTCATCAGCAACGAGCGCAGTGCGGCGCCTCACGCCACGCCGCTGCAGCGTCTGACGCTTATCTACTACACATGTCTACCGTTAATGCGTATCGCATATTTTACACGACGACGCAGCATTGTTCAAGTCGTAATTGTGTGACTCAAACGAATATTGCCGCCATGTCATATACACAAGCCCGCAACTCATAGGCGCAGGTAAAGAATGTGGTTCTCCACTTACATCGATCTCTACTTTATACATTCTCGTCAGTATTTTTCAGCGTAGAATCGATGAGCTGAGGTCAACCACCCTCGCGTCCTGTGTTTGTTTAGTATGACCAAATCATCTTAACATTCCCATCTTGATTTTTCTCACTTGTTGTTTCACATACTTTTTATCTCGATGCTATTCCGCACTCTTAACAATCAATCTCACCCGTACATTCCCTTAACGATCTTAATCCACTACCCTACTAATGCTCTGCCATACCCAATTTGGACTAGCATTTAATGTGTCTGCTCTAACACTCCTGTCTATGGAGTCAGTCAGTCCAGTCTTTGTACAGACTTTACATACATACATAAATTCACGCCTTTTTCCCAGAAGGGGTAGGCAGAGGTGCCAGGGCACCCACATTTCGCCTTGTATCTTCCGTACCACGATGTGATAGGTGACGAGCCTATTGCCATATCGGGCACTCCTGCCATATCGGCCATATCCTGACTCTGGGCTGATAATGGATAGAAAAATCCAACATCACTTACTCAACCCGGGATTCGAACCCAAGACCTAAGCTTTGTAACCGAACCTTAATACAACTACGCCCCCGAGGCAGTCTTTACACCAGTTATAATTTCATGCATTTAGTCTTCTCTCAATATAACTGCAATTCTTCCCCTCACTAGTAAATACACAACCCAAATATATTAATTAATTCGCTTGTACTCCAGGTACCTAATCATCCGGGCTCAGTAAACTGATCATACTGTTAATGTTCTCTTAGATTTACATGCATTTCATACATTGAAATAAAACTATTATACAGGGCATATCAAGACTGCTACCGAAAACGAAGCCGGTTTTTCTGTTGCATTGTGTTTGTAGTCACTAAAACTAACACCCGGCTTCGTTTTCGGTAGCAGTCTTGGGATACCCGGTATATGGATTTTATCGCGCATTTGGTTTAATTTTTACATTTTTGACTTGCCGGCGTTTTGATTACTTTACAGTTTTTGTGATCACGGACGGACTCAGGTATTAGTCATCCGCTCAGTGACTGTTACTATGTAACTACCCTTAATTTACGTAAAATATTTGAAATCCGTAAATTGTAGTTTTGTTTCATTTCAATGTGTAATATTCGCGTAAAACTAAGAAACTCCGATCTTAAGAAGAACTTAGATCCATCCATAACATTTAGCAATACTTGCAAATGTTACAGGTCAGACCATTTTTAGATAAAAGAAATAGTCCATTTAAATGTTACAATTTAAGGACCGAATATTGCATTTCTTAGAGGACGCAATTTTATTTTTGGGTCATGTTTGGGGTGTCAATAGAAGCTTAACCTCAAGTTTGTGGGGTCGCCACCCTTGTCCCCGGCCGCCATCTTGGAAAAAGTGGTGAATACACTTTTTTTGCGATAACTCGGAAACTATACTTCATACAAAAAATCTGTAAGAACATAATTTGTAGCAAATTGTTTTGCCTACAAATATGTTTATTTAACTTTTTGCCCTAAATTAAAAATTAAGGAAGTTATAAGCACAAAAGTGAAGAAGAAATTTCTTAAGGGAAATCTTCTCGTTTCTCTTAAAAGTAGACTCTTCGACTTGTATCTTACCAATTCTCACATGCACTGTGCTCAATCCTGATCTTTGACCGAACTTCAGAGGTCCAGGTCCAGGTGTATCAAAACGCTATGTAGCACAGGATGCTAGGCGTAACACGCATGGACAGAGTACCCACTAACACCTTGCGCTCCATAACCAGAGTCAAGAATGTTGCACAGAAATCAGCTAAACTAAACTGGAATTGCCACGTCTCCCGGATGCACCTGAAGAGGTGGGCAAAGATTGCCAATCAATGAATGCCTAAGTATGGCGAGAGGCCACGCGGCAGGCTCCGGAAAAGGTGACGCGACGATCTCGACCAATTTAGCAGCACTTGGATGGCATCAGCACCTGATAGGGATAAGTAGAAGGAGTTGAGGGAGACCTTTGCCCATCAGTGTTACAGAATAGGTTAATAAAAATAAAAAATAGCAAAAAAGTTATTTTTTTTAATAAAAGTTATAGAGCAAAATATTTTTTTATATATATATATTTACTCACTTTTTCTGCTTATAACTTCTTTAATTTTTAATTTAGGGCAAAAAGTTATATAAACATATACAATTAGCTACAAATTATGTGTGACAAATTTTTCGTAAGACGTATAGTTTCCGAGATAAGGCGAAAAAAGTATTTTCACCCCTTTTTCCAAGATGGCGGCCGGGGGACTAGGGTGGCGACCCCACAAACTTGAGGTTATGCTTCTATTGACCGCCCACCCATATCCCAAAAATAAAATTGCGTCCTCTAAGAAATGCAAAGCTCATGTAACATTTCAATGGACTAAAACATCTATCCTTGTTTTGCTAAATATCACACACGTTCAATGAACTGACATTCACTACTGATACCACAATAATAACACTTCAGGTTATCTACAAATATATACATATATGTTTATGAGTGAATTGTATAAAACAATAATTATAGGGGTCACAGTTAGCACTTTTAGGGCAAAATAAGACGGAATGAACAGTCACTACCACCTTCTTGAAATTATTCTAACTAAAGGTTATTATTATTATAAAATTATAAAACGGTTCTACAAAGACTCAATGAGAACTTTTAAGTGTGATTGGACATTGTGTGTATATAATACGGACAAAATCGGACCTTTATAGTGACGCTATAAACATTAATCAGCTGTGACGAACTTGAAAGAATATGTCAGTGATTCCTTGAATCATATTCACTCTACACGTGAGTCTGAGTGAAGCCTGCAGTGTGTTTTAGTTCATAAAGTGTTTAAAAATAATACCTATACTTACATCATTATTACATTATGTTTTATTACTGAGTTACGACTTGCAACGCCTTCTGTAGTGACCGATTATAATTGCTGCAACAGAACCCACAGACCAATATTGAACCGATTTACGTTTTTCACTACTCGCAACTAGATGGCGCTATAAGCTCAAATCATGCTAATAATTTGAAAAATTAAAATACTTGGATATATTCACAGGATATTTTATATGAGCTTCTGGACGCCTACTACATTTTCATAGATTAGAATTATGGATTGCCAAACTTGCCACCTTTCAATTAAAAGGAATGAAATCATGACATGTAAAAACTGCAAATGTGCGTATCACTTCCGATGTCTTAATATATCACCTACATACTTTAAAGAAAATTCTATTAATTTAAAACGCACATGGCAGTGCTTAACTTGCATAAATGTGACGCACCATTATTCACCTGAAAAGACATCAGCTGCAGATTTCCCAGACACAAACATCAGCGACTCTGTCATGTCACCTAATAGTCATGGTTCCGGCTCATCAACAGCAACTCCCAATAGTGTTAGCTTGTGTGGAGGGGACACTATTACGTATGATGCTTTTCCCAAGCTACTGGACGATAAACTCTATTCCATTGAAGCCTCTATTGCCCAAAACGTTAAGAAAGTGGTCCAATCTGAAGTCTGTGCAGCTATTGACAAATTAAAACTTGAATTTACTCAAACAACAGACTTTCTAACTGCAGAGCAAGATGACATGAAAAAGACCTTAGCAGCTGCCACTACCACCATAGACTCTCTTGAAAAACACAACACTCAACTACGTTCTGAAATAACAGCCATTGAACGGAAAATACAAATACTTGAAAAAACATCAAGAAGCTGCAATGTTCAACATCCATGCTGTACCTGAAAAACGCAATGAAAATGTTGTAGATTTGATCACGAGCATTTGTCAAAAGATCAACATGCCTCTACCAGATGAGAACATTCGTTCTATTCGACGAGTCGCTAAAATGGATCCATCCTCAGCTCGTCCCAGAAGTATTTTACTTTCTCTTCCATCCGAGCGCCACTGCGACACATTCATCTCATATTTCAAGAGATATAACAAGAACAATAAATCGAATCCTCTGAACTCTGGTGACCTTCGCATCCCTGGTGAGAAATATCCCATCTACGTGGTGGAACATCTTGCACCCGAAACGAAACAACTTCACGCTGCCACCAGAAAAGCCGCTAAGGAATTGTCATATAAATATGTATGGGTTAAATATAATCGTATTTATGTTAGGAAAAATGATGATACTCCTGCTATTCATATTAAGGACTCTAATTGTTTAAGTAGGTTATAATCATTGTGACTTTAGCTGTCAGAATTGCACTCCTATATAGTAATATACATTTATTGTGATGCTCAAGTGTTACTACCAAAATGTGAATAGAATAAGAAGCAGAACTACAGAATTAATGCTTAATGCTTTGAACTTTGACTTTGATATAATATGCCTTACAGAAACTAATTTTAATGAGAGTGTCTTGGACGGAGAATTCTTGGACCAAAGATATAACATATTTCGTAGAGACCGGCAATCATCTAATGTAAATAAAAAGGATGGTGGTGGCGTCTTAGTTGCAATTAAAAACGACTACAACGTTATAAGACAAACATCCTGGGATAGTAGTGCGGAAGACCTATGGATAAGTATACTGCCTTGCGAAAAGTCAAAACCTGTCATTCACCTGTGTGCTTGTTATCTTGCTCCTAACATTTACTCTGATGACCTTAAGGCTTTCTATAACAATGCTCAAAATAACATCCTTTCTCGTAATACTCGCGATACCTACGTTATGATAGGTGATTTTAACACACGCAATATTATATGGTCCTTGTCATCAAAAAATAACTCTTGGATAGCTGAAAGCGCCTTGGACGTCAAGGCCACACTACTACTTGATACTATGTTACTGTGTGATCTTCAACAATTTAATAATATTGCCAATATTAATAACCGACTCCTTGATCTGGTACTTTCAACACACTCAGAGGTTCAAGTATCTGAATCTGAACCTTTGATACGCACAGATAGTCACCATCCGCCTCTCGCCATAACATTAAAAATTAAAATATGCTATAAAACTATAAAATTTACAAGCTTACACCGTAGAAACTTCTATAGGGCAAATTATGAGAGCATAAAATCGGACTTAAAGGCTGTTGATTGGTTTGAGCTTCTGTATAATCTGGATGTGGACAAGGCTGTTGAATATTTCTACACCACTATTCGAAAAATTATTACTCAACATACACCACTACATACATGTAACATAAATAGGCAGCCATTTTGGTTTTCACGAGGATTAATAGCATGTCTTAATGAAAAAAATAAATATCATAAAAAGTATAATAAGTTTCGTAATCCACGCGACTACGATACATTTTCATTATTACGAAGTAGGGCTAAGGCACTTTTACAAAGAGATTATTACGAATTCGTATCATCCACGGAGAAAGCGCTACCAAATGACGTCAAAGTGTTCTGGAAGTTCGTTAATTCCAAAAAGGGTTCTAAATCAATACCACAAACAATGAATTATGGTGATACGTCTTTGTCAGATGGCCAAGGCATTTGTGAATTATTCTCCCAATACTTTGGGTCGGTTTTCGAGGCGTCATCATTGCAGCAAACTGTCCATCTAGTACCTGATAATTTCAATACAGCCCTCTCAGGTATTTCCATTAACCTTAGAGATTGTTAATAAAATAAAAATGCTAGACTCCAACAAAGGCCCAGGGCCTGACGGAATACCTCCTAGATTTATTAAGATTTGCAGCAAAGAACTTACAATACCTCTTCTTTTAATTTTTAACTTGTCTTTAAAATTTTGATATTTCCCTACTAACTGGAAAACAGCCCATATAATTCCCATCCACAAATCTGGTGACACAGCTGATTGTCGTAACTATAGACCCATAAGTATATTATCGTGCATGGGTAAAATTTTTGAATCTATTATCTTTGATCATGTTTATTATCACATTAAACCTATTATATCTCTTAAACAGCATGGATTTGTTAAGGGCAAAAGCACTATCAGTAATTTACTTGAATATAAGCATTACCTTTGCGAAAGCTTTGCTTGAAATTCGTGGGGACAAGTTGACGCGTTCGAAAAAGTTAACCACTCATTATTGGAACTCAAGCTTGCATCCTGTGGTATTCATGGTAATCTCCCACGATGGCTTGTATCTTATCTTACCAACAGGAGTCAACTTGTTACATTGAAAGGTTTTACATCATCACCAATTGCTATCACCTCGGGAGTACCTCAGGGATCTCATCTTGGGCCCCTCTTTTTCATTTTATTTATTAACGATCTTGCCAATAAATTAGTTTCCCCGTGTCTTTTATACGCGGATGACTTAAGGCAGTAGTCTGCTTTAGGAGCCGAAAAAAAAGCGTTTTTTCAAAAATTTTTTTGAAAGGGAAGGAAATTATTGCGGTAAACGAAATTTTGAGACGATAGTATATTATATTCAAGCTTTAAAAAACAATTTTTATTATTACAAATTATTGAAATTTGCCATAGTTGTAACGATTTTTCTGGTGTGCCTGGAGTGTGCACTCGTAAATCGGTGCCGGTGATGGAGGTCGTGCGATGCATCTGAAAGAGTGGAACCAATTTTATTTTTACTTTTTATAAGTTCCTTTTCTATATGAACTAAAAAAATGCCGAAGAAATGACGAAATTCCAATTTTTTTCGAAGTTTGAAAAAAAAAAATCACTTTTTTGAAAAAAAAAATCATTTTAAGTTGCAAAACAAGTAATTTAAATAGTACTTTTGTCCAACTTTTTTGGTTCAAATAGAAGATAATTCAATACTGAAGCTAGATCACTTTGGTTTTTTTCGATCGGACATATATTGTTTTTACTATCGCCGGCACCGTTTAACAAAACTTGTGAAAATGAAAACTCGAGAAAACGGGCTGTAAAGTTTTCGGTCCAAAAAAATGTAAGTTTTTGGATACTTACACTAAGATCTTCACTTAGATCTTAATCGGCTATCCCCGGGCCATACAATAATCCTTCCTTTTCTTCAAAAAACTCGTTTTGGCGGAAGCTTTCCGATCTTCGAGCTGTACGAGCCTCCTTGCTGGAAAGTGATGCGCGCCGGTTCTCCCGCGTTATGCGCTCAGCATCGACGGTGTCAGTAAAATTTTTGCATTGCTGCCCGATGACAATATCGAGGAGCTGCATGGTAGAAAGCACAGCTGAATAACCTTCGTTGAAAATGCCTGTACCCATATTTGCTGCTATTTCGACGATTTTATAGCCGGAATTTACGTGTTTCGGATTTAGGCGCCACAGAATCGAATTGAACGATTCGTTCGAATGTTGAGTGTGTCCGCCAAGCACCGCGTCAATAAATCCTCATTTGAAAAATCTACATTATCATTAATTAATCTTGCCGGGTGTTTGAAAGATGCCAGATTATTCGCCGCTTCAGCCTTGCGCCATTCCCACCAACTCTCCGGGCCTTTTGGACAATTTTGATGCCGAGGATTTTTATCGGTGGAACAATAATGGTCTAATGTTGCCATAATAGCTCTCTTCATACCTTCAACTGAGTTCACGTTTCGACGAATTGCCAGACCGTAGTAAATCGTCAATTTCTTGACGAGACTCTCCGTTAACCCGTTCTTTCCTTCAAGTTTCTCGGTTTTTCTTTTATTCCAACAACTACTCAACACAGACCTTCTAGGACCTCCAAATAATATTTCAAAGGACCGTTCGATCCTTTCAGGTATATACGAGTATAGTTAAACAATAGAATACACGAAGAGACGGAGCGCGCGCGCTCGGGTCTGCCCGAGCATTCGCACCTGCTCGACGCTCGGCCACTAAAACTGATCTAGCATCGAAAATATGTCGAATTGGCCTCTAAAATTTTGAACACATATTCTTGGATAGTTTTGGAATAGATTGAAGACAAAAACGAAAAATCGTTTTTTTGAAGCCTGTAAAGCAGACTACTGCCTTAAAGATATTCAGATCCGTGAGGGACGAAGGGGACTGTATGTTGTCACAGAGAGATTTAGTGGTCATTGAGGAATGGTGTAGAATGAATCGTATGTTTTTAAATATTGACAAGTGTTGTGTGGTTTCATTTACGAATAAATTGATAAAGATAAATTTTAAATATGAGTTAGGTGACATTCGCTTAAAGCGCAAATCAAGTATTAAGGATTTAGGAATTATATTTGATGAAAAATTAACATTTCGTTCACATTACGACCATGTTTCAAGTAGATCTCTTAAACTATTGGGATTTGTGGTTCGGGTTACAAAAGACTTCAAAAATCCCCAAACTGTTTTATATATGTACTAGCGGCCCAGCCCGGCTTCGCCTGGGTGCAAATACAGATTCCAGCCCATATTTTATTTAAAATCAATATGACAGCCGTTGTTTAAACTACTTATCCAATTCCAATCACATCTGTACCTATTCTTCTGTCCCATTTTATCCACCTTATATTTTATTATATCCCATCTCTCCAGATTCAAATCATTATTTTGCTACGGAGATATTATAACACTGTTACTACTCCGACGACGTTCATTGAAATCAATTAAAAGATACCATAGCTGACCTGACTACGCTTCGCTATGGCTTAGTTATTATATGATTAATTTTATATTCAATTATTTAGCAAAGCAATAATCCCGACTTATGTTTGCCTGGACTGCATCCAATATTTTTTTATTTTACTCCACACCAAATACATGTTATTTTTCGTATAAGCTCTTGTATACCTTAACATGAATTAGCTATCCTACTGTCCTGCTCAATTCCGTCCCATCCCGTCTGTTCAGTCACTTCCCGATATTTCCCGTCCTTTCTCTTCATTAACCATCCCGTCTTATACCGTGCATTTACATTTCGTCCTATCAAATCTGTCAGCTATCACAGTCCTCTCCCCTACCTCCCACTCTATTATATTCCGTTTCTCCATATCCAAATAGTGTGCCTTATAAATTTTTGATAATAAACAATTTAGCGATTTTGATTATCCATGCAATATTCCATCCCTTATTTCACCCCCACTATGCTGTTTTTCCAAAAATATTACGGCATTACTTTTTGTTAATAATAAAGAGATGAAATATAAATTTTCATAGAAATACACTCACACACACACAATTAACGTAGAAACAATTATATTTAACTGGTTTCTCAAGACACAGGCAGCGCCTAATTTCAGAACCCCTGCAATATTCCCCATAATTATATAAAATTGTTATTTTATTCAGTTCAGTTCAGTTTTTATTTTTATGTGTTATTTTATTAAAGATTTTTCATTTTCAAGTGACATTCTACCTTGAAAAGAAGTAAAATTTCTTACTTTTGAATATAATTTATTTAATTGTCCTATATTTATGTAGCGTCATAATATACTCTTTAGTTAACACAAAATAAAGGAGATGTGCTATCTTGGGCCGTTTTGTGTACGTCTAATACAAATTCTAGAAAAAAATGTGGAATTCAAATAAAATACATTTAGATTTCTTGGACAACAGGGGGCTTTATACAAAAATGTGATTGTTTTAGTACAGAAGCAATATTTTCTTCTATAATCTGTCCTCCATGATGCCTAATTGTCATTTCGTTCAAAAATGCGCGAACCCAATCGGTCTTATTACAAAAAGCGAAATAAACCTTGGTTTAAACCTAGTCTAGCAAAACCAGTCTAATCTGCAAAACCATGGTTTAAATTTACTTGTATTACAAAACATAAATAAATCATGGTTCCCTTGGTTCATTCTTTTGAACCGTAGTTTATACACCAACCACAGATTAATACAAATAATATTCGTTCAACATGATATCATTCCATCGCAACGTTCCATATCCACAGAAAAGAATACGTTTTAATAAAATTTTAATGATTAAATAATGTTTAGACGTATTGAACCTATTGAGGGTTGGACATTTTGCTAGAATGTCAATATTGGTTGGTATATCGATTATAATTTAATTTTTTTTTTCATTTGTTTCATGTTATATTAGCTAGTCACACATCCAAACACGTGTGATGGAACGTAACATTCTGGCGCGTTACAAGAAACCATAACAATAAACAAAACTATCGCGAGTTAAAATAAGTTCTTTTAGCATTGGAATGCATTTATTATTTAGTCAACGAAGTATGTGAAGTGAAGTGATATAAAATAATTGTCGCTTAGGTAATTAGATAGTAATATAATTTAATAATATCGTGTTGTGGTGGACCTACAAAATGAAAAATGGTCTATGAATTTGAGTATTGAGAAAAAAGTGAGTAAACCAACATTATTATATGTATGATTTCATTGCAAAATGTTTGGTAAACCTATCCTTATGCGTATATTTTTATCGGAAAAAATTAAAACAGGGCGCGTAGACGTATTTTGTTGGGCCGACATGACGTTTTTAATCGCTCAAAGGCTTCAAAATCCTAAATAACGAACAAATTCATCATATTTATATCAATTTTAGAGTAAAAGTAACATAATACGATGAAATAGACACTAAATCCAAAAGAAAAAGTTGGAAGTTTACGATTTAGACCACCGTTAAACTATGGGGCGGTCAGGTTTAGCGATAAACCATAAAAAAGGCCATGGTTTAATGTTAAACCACTTTTTGTAATATGAATTTCATATAAACCATAGTTTATTGCGATTTAAACTAAAGTTTTTAGATAAACCACATTTTGTAATAAGGCGGATTATCTTTAACTTGAATATGTCTTATTTTTAAAACCCCCCTACAAATTATAATTATTGTCTATATTTCTTTTTCCATATTCTTCGCTTTTTAAAAGACGATATATGTTGTTAAAGAAGTGACTTTTATTATTTTATTTATGTTACATGATTTTAGTTTAAGAACGAAAATGTTTAACTTGACAGCAATTGCAAAACTCTGTGTTATCTGTCTACGTCTGTGGCCGTAATTCGTATTATTTTTTATTATTCGCATACATTTCGCAAATGTGTATTTGCTTCTCTGTATACCTGGCTTTGTTTTATGGATTCTGATTCTCGCAGATGATATATCTTGACGTTTAAACGCAATTACTAGTTCGTATTTTGGTGAGTAAACATATTATTTATTATTTCGAATGCCACATGTAAGTAATACTGTTATGTTTTTCTATGTTCATATTTCTCTTCTAACCCACAATTCTGCTTTTCAGCACATCAAAAGTGGCGCTTTGCTTGAATTGCACTTCTGCAATTGTTGTGAAATGGTTGAATTGCACTTCTGCAATCAAAAATTGAAATGGATTCTATCATTCAACAGAATCTTAGTAACTACATGGGCTGCCAATTCACTCTCGTGTAGAGTATTTCAAAACGTTTTATTGCTGAAATGGCAGAACAAGAAGTAAGTATTCTATTTTCTTCATTAATTTGGGAAATGTATGTTTTATGCCAATTAATCAAGGTCAATACAAAGTATGGAGTTTTACAAAAGTACTCATGTTAGAGCTGAATTGCATTGTGTCCACAGGACAAGTCTACTAGTACATAAATATGTAAGAAGTGATATTTTATATATTGTTGTTTAAATTGTTAAATTAATTACATTTTCTTTTATTTCCCTCTGGACACTCAGATGATCTTGTGTTATGTATAATATATTATATTATAATTATATCCATAATAACAACACTATGTCTGATGGTAAGCACAAATGCCGTCCAGGAGGAATATCTAATGGCATCAGATGACTGTCCCAAGACATTTCATACAATTATCAAGCCGGCCTGCTAAGATGCTTCTTTAAACAATAGTCCGCTATTGTTTAAAGAAGAAGACCTGGGATCATACACATGTGACTGCAAAGAGTTATTTATTCATCATAATTCTTCGATATCTTCAATATTAAATCTTTTTTATTTTGTTTTAGTTATCAGGACAAGCAATTATCTGTACAAACTGCTGGCTGCAAATAAATCAAGCTGTAGACAATGAGCAAGATTTTATTCCAACTCCGCCGTAAAAAGATTGTATCAATCTCGATTCTTTTGGACATACTTAACACCCACAAGTGCTTCATGTTGAAAGGAACATGGCTGGATACTGGACAGTGGGTTGCTGTACTCATACCATGATTATACTGTGGTATTTAGCCTTTAGGTTGGGCTACCAATAGTACAATATAGGAGCACCGGCAATGTTCCTAGATGTTTTGACTGGAGATTATTTTTAGGCGAATATAAATAAAAAATATAAAGCAAGATCTGGTTGTACTTTATTGTCCTCAAGTTTTGTTTGATTTTAGTTTTCTTTGATCAATTAATCCTACTTTTTCATTTTTTTTTTATTTTTATGTGTGCTCAGAAATAACCAGTTAGAATTAATGTCAAATACATTATTTGAAAAATAATATCTTAAACCTTACGATAATATTATTTTTAAGTATGCAGAAGTCTAATATACTAAAGTATATTAGACTTCTAGGGGTAGACTAAATATAATGTTTGAAATGTTAGCTTGTACAGAAATGATTGCTAGTATGTTCTTTTACTAGACATTAAGGTATAGAAATAAACATGGCTGCTATCAGATTCGATTCCATTTTTATAGCGTATTCATTTGTATGGACTATAATAACTAAGAGCTTATTAAGTGCATATGCCTAATAATAAAATGATTATTTATTCATATGCACATAGGGAACACCTCTGACTTTTCGGAGTCATGTGTGTATTGATAGTCAATCACCACGCACTAAAACGGTGAAGGAAAACATCGTGAGGAAACCTGCTTACCATAGCGATTCATAAGAATTTCTATGGTATGTAAGTCCGTCAACCCGCACTAGGCCAGCGTGGTGGACTATATGGCCTAATCACTCTCAATCGTATTCTTGATTGTAGAGTAGGCCCGTGCCCTGCAGTGGGACGTATATGGGCTGATACAGATGCTAGCAGTCGCGACAAGTGATCAGTCTGTGCCGTGCTGTATCTCATGCCTAGCAGATTTTTATTGTGGATTATTTAAATAGGTTGCTTAGCAAGTATTATGCACCGCACTTACGGCCAGATATAGGTACACTTTCTTAATATTAAATAACTATAAACATGACGAGATTCTGACAGACTTGTTGCAATTTATTGTATAGACATTATGTTATATTATACCAGGTATCTCAAGACTGCTACCGAAAACGAAGCCGGGTGGTAGTTTTAGTGGCTACAAACACAATGCAACTAAAATTTTCGCATAGAAACGTGACAATTATTTTTTATGATTTTTTAAATATCGTCATTTTTGGGTGGTAAATCCATAGTTTTTGCTAAAATAATAATTTAAACTCTCTTATATCTTAGAGTATTTATAAATTAAAGGGTATACACTATTATTTTAGGAAAAAAATTATTTACCACCAAAATATGGCAATAGGAAAAAAAATTCAAAAAAAAAATTGTCGCTTATTTTTGCAACTTTTTCTGTTGCATTGTGTCTGAAGTCGCTTAAACTACCACCCGGCTTCGTTTTCGGTAGCAGTCTTGATATACCCTGTATAACTATGCTATTTTTGTTTTTAACTGTTTAATTGGCTGTATTCTGTTTTGTATACCTGTACTTAATAAAAAAAAAAAATATGAAAATAATCACTCCAAACGTCAGGAAGGAAAACGCCGTCATTGCCTCATAAGTGGGAAAATTATATTCTTTAGCAGAAACAACGTTCTTTTGGTGACCGAAATTACTGGAGACGGAACACTCCCTTTTCTCCTCCCGTCCTTTTAACTTCCGCAATCCTTTCTAGTTTGAGTGCCCGGCAACACGATGACCCAAGTGTTGTAGATTTTTGTGTGGTGGTAAAGTTTACCAGGTTCAAACCTTTGCTCTTTTCCCGAAACTGTAATAACAATACATTGTCGCCTAATATATTTCTGTTCACTTGTCTGTCTATTGCACTTACTGGGAATCACTTTTATCAGTTTCCGTTGCAGAATGAATTAACTTACTAATACTTTCAGGGGGCTATCCTTCACGCTGGCTAATTGCCGGTCGTAGACCTGACGCGCCTCGTCTCCAATGTGTAAATTATATTTGTCGGTTCAGGTGAGCCAGTTCGGCAAGACGGTGTGTCTGTCTGGCTTCATGGGGCTGGACATCCCGCCGCCGAACGGTCCGCTGTGGATTCTGGGCGACGTATTCATCGGCAAGTACTACACCGAGTTCGACGTGGCCAACAAGCGCATCGGGTTCGCGCCGGCCGCCTGAGTCACCGCGCGTCACCATCACTCCCGCATCAACCCATCTCACATGTTAATTGCTAGCAAACACATCCCCCGACCACTTTTTAAGTGGATGCTATTTATATAACACCTGTGAGCTTACACGTTTAAAGTGTTAGTTTATCCGTGCTGTAATGTGGCGAAGCCTGAGCCGGCAGTCAGTTTGGGGTTTGTGTAGTAGAGCGGGACTCCCCCGCGCGTATCCATGACACTCGTCCGCCATGAGATTAAGTTTGTTATATTTGTTTGCACTTTATAGAAATAAAATATTTATACATTTTTGGTGTTTTAATTGCTCACGGTGTAAATGCTAAAAAATAGTCAAAATCTTGATTGGACAAATATAATTAGTCTATTTCATTAAATAAAAGGTTTAAGTAAAATAAATCATTAATACAATAATAATATAATTACAATATTCTGATAGAACATAACGCCGTCCATAGCGCTACTCTACGCTAACTATATTTATATTTATAACCTAACGACACTACACTAGACCCAGTTTGTGTTTTTTCCTTATCTTCTTGACGTACGCCTCGATGAGCGCCTGGATCTTGGTCGGGTTGATCTCGCCGGACTTGTTGTGGCAGATCTGAAATAGCAGCAGCCAGGTCACTCGCCGCTCGGCACTTGCCTCGTCTCATTATACACTGTACTTACAAACTGTTGAACGAACGTTACCTTGGGCACGGCGCGTCGCAGGATGTCCTTGTACTCCTCCTTGGTGATGTGTTTCTTGTTGTAGTGCGGCTTCAACACCAGCTTCACCTCCTCCACCACGCGCTCTTGACGATTCAGCTTCTTGAGGAACTGGCGCGACACAATCAACGTGGTTAGACAATAATCACACAACAATGCATACACTATGTTCCAACATGCTGGTAATGCGGACAGTACACTCACTTTACTCTTGACTTGCATCTCGACGGCGGAGCTCGGCAGGTCGTCCAGTATCTTGAGGTTGTCTTCGTCTATCTTCACGCCCACTTGCAGTTTACCTGCACACCAAGTACCAACTCACAACTGCACTACAATACATATTGATCAACATTAGTTACATCACATTCGTTATTTCGTAAGTTGTCAGTTGAGAAACCAATATTATACACCATGTAAGTCCATGATTTAATTGATGTTTTTTGACCATGAAGTGTGTCACAGAACAATGAGTATTTATGTGCTATATAATGACTACAAAGGGCGAAAATTAATTAAAATAAAAATCTAAATGCACAAAGAATTCATATTCAATTGACACTTCCAACAAATATCACTTTAAAGGCACTTTCACCATCACCTTAGTGAAGGCTTTATTTACAAGCTGTCAAATCATTGGAAAAAAAATGAATGCACTGACCCAGGTAAAAATAAAAATTTAAGAATAAAATTATTGATGTCTTTCTTTTACAT
The DNA here is from genome assembly GCA_009982885.2 of Hyles vespertilio. NCBI lineage: Eukaryota > Metazoa > Arthropoda > Insecta > Lepidoptera > Sphingidae > Hyles > Hyles vespertilio. The sequence goes on along the minus strand of CM042826.1, from coordinate 22,630,570 downwards.
AATAATCGGTGCTCTATAGACACAGTGCAGGGGAAACTGGCAATTCTTTTTTTTTTTTTTTTTATAGCCGTGAATGGCGAGACGAGCAAGCCGTTCGCCTGATGGTAAGCGATGCGACCGCTCATGAACATCAGCAAAACCAAACAATACCTTGAAATACAAAGCAATGCTTGGCATTCCACTGCGCTCGCCATCCAGAGACATAAGGTGTTAAGTCTCAATATGTCCAGTAGTTACTCTGGCTACAATGTCCTTCAATCCGAAACACAACAGTGCATTTAAACTGCTGTTTGACGGGAGAAATAGACATTGCGGTGGTACCCACCCAGACAGCCTCTCACATATGAGAGACCTATCACCAGTAAATGGACTAAAAACAAAAACAGTTATATTTTGATTATGGGTTTTAAAGTAATAAATAAAAAAACGATGTATAGAGGGAGCGGTACCTTTGTTGCGGTGCAGTTTGACGGGCACCTTGGCGGGCTGGCGCGCGTGGCGGCGCGGGCGCTCGGCGGCGCCGGCGGGCGGCTCGAACAACTCGCCGAAGTCGGACGAGCCCGGCGAGTACGGCGAGTCGGCCGGCGCGGGCCGCGGCAGCTTGGCCGCCTGCATGGGCTTGATGGGGTCGGACTTGATGGGCGACGGCTTGGCCAGGAACAGCTTGGGCTTGGGCTCGGGCAGCACGATGCGCACGGGCGGGCCGGCGGGCGCGGGCGCGGCGGCGGGCGGCGCGGGGGCGCAGGCCGAGGGCGCGGGCGCCGCCGCCGCGGGGGGCGCAGCCTCGGCCGCCGCGCCCGCCTCGGGCGGCGGCTCGGGGGACACCTCGCGCGTCGACTGCAGCAGCGCCATCACCTGCGACGCGACACCGTTCTTAAAAACTGATTTAATTCGATGATGCCGTGACGATAAACGGCGCGATCGGCCCGAGTGCAGAACTAAATAAATTATGACGAATTTTTACTATTTTATTTCAATCGAAAAGATTACTTTCGCTAGAAATTCTTAAAAATTTGGTATTTTTTACAGCAGCAGCATTTAGCAGGCTGACATAATTGTGTCTATTGATTGACTTATCGGACTACCGTCCGATGCCAGTAAACACTCTGCCTGGGCGGCATTTGCGCTCACCATCAGGGCCACCATGCCGGGCCAGAATAAAAAAATAGAACAGAAAGTGAGAAAAAATCTAAAAATATTAAATCTTTAAAGAACACCTGTACTATCAGAATACATTAATTTCAATTCAATCATCTTTAAAATCATCAAAAATTTTATTTTTTGATCTTGCCTTGATGTATACAGGGTATCTCAAGACTGCTACCGAAAACGAAGCCGGCTGGTAGTTTTAGTGACTACAAACACAAAGCAACTAAAAATTTCACAAAGAAACGCGACAATCATTTTTTATGATTTTTTTAAATATCGACATTTTTGGGTGGTAAATCCATAGTTTATGCTAAAATAATAATTTAAACGCTTTTATACCTTAGATTATTTATAAATAAAAGGGTTTACACTATTATTTTAGGAAAAAATTTATTTACCACCCAAATATGGTAATAGGAAAAAAATACAAAATAAAAATTGACGCTTTTTTTGCAACTTTTTCTGTTGCATTGTGTCTGAAGTCGCTTAAACTAACACCCGGCTTCGTTTTCGGTAGCAGTCTTGATATACCCTGTAGAAAAATCAAATGTCTGCGAGTAAATAGTATAAAATTTGTATATTAACAAAGAATATGTGACACTTATCTCGCCATTCATTACTTTTAATCTAAAATATTAAAGAGAGTAACTCATGTTTTGTGCAAAAATTCAATTTTCACTAAGATCAGCGTCGTTGGTTAAAGAGGTTATGTACTTTGTTGTTACAAACAACTTTAGATACCTAATGAGCGCGCTACAGACGGTCTAGAGAGAAATCTGCAGACTCTATCCCCGTACCGAGATTAATTATTTTTAATTATTTACATTTTCAGATCTAAATAGGTATTGAGGAATCGTTTAGACCACTGTAATTATAGAAACACTAGCGGCCCGCCCCAGCTTCGCCCAGGTACAAATAGATTTTTTTACAATAATATGTACGTATTATTATTATACATATAAACATTCCTATACAGGCACGCTGCCGCCGCCCCGGCCGGCCAGTACCGCCGCAAGCGCTACGTCCCGCAATTTTAAATCTGTAATATCTTCGAAAATATTCATTTAAATCTTGTGCTGTAAAGGACCACATAGATCTATATTAAATCAACAATTTATTTAAGCCATTTAATTGGATAAGGATTAATGCTGTATTGGTTAAAATCGCTTCGAAAATTAGCCATTATTTGTCGTAAAAAGTAAATGACAAAAAAATGATATTGTGGGATATCCATAAGAGATAGACATATACCATCGCGGAGTTTTCTGTAGACCTTTTCAATGTGTACAAATATGTAGTACATTATTTTGATAAATCTCGAAGGGTTCAGCCTGCGTTTGCAATTTAAGCGGAAAAATATTGATAATTAACGACATCACATTAGAAACCTCAAAAATAACAATATTTCTCCACTATTTAATGGATGTTATTATACATATAAACCTTTCTATTGAATCACTCTATCTATTAAAAAACCGCATCAAAATCCGTTGCGTAGTTTTAAAGATTTAAGCGAACAAGAAAAATAGGGACAGAAAAAGCGATTTTGTTTAAGAGCGTATACACCTTGCGCGCAAAGTCAACTATAGGTATTTCTTCGTTAATTTCACGCACACATAAGCGACCAAAGCTGTGTGCGTAGAGCTGCCGCGTCGGCTCGCTATACAATCGGCTCAAACAACTTTGATCCGTGCGCTTCAAATATTCAATTGAAATGTAACTGTAATATAATATCATAAAAATATTTTATTTGCATTATAAGTAGACAAATATTACTGTGCAAGCAAAGAATAATACAAATTTAGATAGTAATCATACTTTCGTTATTATTACATTGTTAAGTTGCATTCAAATCAGTGTTCAATCAGTAGACACTACGGACGTTTTATTAATAATTTCGTGTTCGAACACATAAATAGTGTTAGGGGCCTTACAACCCCTTACTATTACGAAATATATTTAATTATATATTACAATACATAACATAATTTAGCCTCGGAATTACATCCCATTATATTACCTGAAACATAATTTATACTCACTACAAAATCATTGTAGGTAATAAAAATAATTAAATATTTTACTACCAAAGTACTAAGATGTGGTAATCAAGGCCTTGCGGCGGTCTGATTTGATCCACGTCGGACAGCGTGTTTTATATAATGATTTTTAAAACATTTGTAGAAAACATGAAAACTAATTTTGTTGAAATATAAAAATGGTAATTTATTGATAAGATGTTCTTCTATTATAATATGCAATAGGCTATTTGACTGTATAAAAAATATTGACTTATTTGTTTCCATCCGTGTAGATAATTTAATTTTAAAATATATTTTATTATCATACATTAAAAATATTGTATATTTTAGCTAAAAACCACAATTACAATTTAATTTATTTTGAGTTCGCGCCACGTGATCGTAAACGATTTTGATTGGCTATGACGTCATGCATTAGTATGAACTACTCACGTACCGGAAATGAATGGGATTGATAACAGCATAGATGCAAATTAAATATTAAAAATACCTTTAAAACGCATTATTTGTCATTTATACCCGTGATTCCCGTGAATTAATAATATTATCATGTCCAATGTAATAAAATGTGAAGAAAGAAAAATAATTCTAATTTTTTTGACAAAAACTCATTCGGACGATTGATTGATTGATTGATCTATGGTTGATTTCAGAATGAGTGACATACAGCCTGACGCAACTTAGAAGAAAAACCATTTTGTATAGAGTCGGCATGGCAAATAATGGTGGATTATTGTCATAAATAAGTGTATTATCTATGGGTTATTGCTATTGCATTCATTCGGTGCGCTTCTCTTTCTGATTGCAGATGTCAACACTTGTCAGTTGTCACTCTTTGTTGTCAGCAATTTTGTTTATGATATTTATTTTTGTACGAGTTTGTGTTTATTCCATAAAATAATTATATTAGAAGTGTGAAGTGCTTAATACAGTTCTTTGATAGATTTTCTTAAAATGTCACCGAAAAAACGGTTCATAACATGTGAAATTTGTGGAGATGGTACTAGTAGAAAAAAAAACAAGAAAATAGGAAGTTTATGGCTACATTTCCTTTGAACGAGGCTTGGTAAGCAAATTACATGATAATATTTACTGTTAGGTAGGGACACCAGGCTGTATTCAACCAAAATTTTTAAATTTTATGTCGTTTACTATAAACTAGGGATGTTACATACTGTTATTATCGATAACTTTAAAAACATAATTAATTTAAATAAATCCCATATTTTTAAGTTAATTCCTTGCCAACTCATTTCTGCACAGGTTTTTGCATAATATGTCGAAATTATAAATCATTTATGAACTGCTCTGAATTAAACCAAGCTGCGACTTTTGTATAATCACCATTATCGAACTCGGTCGTTATTGTTCTTTGTTTTACAGATGCAAGCAGTGGGTTAAATTTGTGTTAAAAGAACAAGAAGAAGAAGTGTTTATTGAAAATAGTTTACTTCATAATTCATACTTTGAAATATGTATGTGGAAACTACTTTGAGAGGACATCTTTTAATTGGAAACAAAATCGCCTTAAGAAATCTGCAGTACCATTACAAAACTTATAAGCTGATCCACTTCCTTTGTTCATTCATTCCACTTCTGTAAGAAATCCCTTTGTTTCAATTACTGAAACAAAACTATTTTTTACGGATATCGCGGATTCGGACTTCGGACCTCGGACTCCGTCCGCCCGAAACTTCTTGGATTTAGTATTAATATTTTAAACGTGTTGATAGTTACTATTGTTATGTTTGTTTCCCATAGACAAATAAAAAAAAATATTAAATAAAATAAACATTTCATAAAGGTCGTTTTTATTTTGTTTCGGGTACTATTAAGCATAATATTGTATTAGGACTCTCCAACGTACAAATTTGTGGAATTTAGTAATTCATAAAAAAATGTTTAAAAATAGGCTTCATTAGATTCCGTAAATTTTATCGATATCGATAAAGTCAGGCGCATTGCACGCACGAGCAGACCAGCACTATTTGCTCCGTTCGTTTGGCAGTTTTGACGTAATGACTAACGTTGCTGGCCTAATGTTTGTAACAGAATGCCATGTAAATGGATAAAAAAAAATATGTATGGAGTCCCGTCTCTTAACGTAGTGTCTTAAATTCTCTTTGACATATGCGAACGAATCTGTGGGGCGGATGTTTACGAACTAGACGCCACATTGTCCGACAGAGCGTTTTGACCATGGACGTAGCATTAAATGGACTCGACATTCGAGTTCCACCGTAAGGGACAGACATAAAGTAAAGAAAAAAGCAGGGATACCAGGTCATATATTTTCCCATAAATATTTTAACTAAATAAATAAATAGACGCAACATTCAAATTCATAGTCCTGACCCTACAAATGATAATCTTGTGTCGTGGGTATCAGAAACTACGAGAGACTTTTTGGTCTCACTAACACCCCGATTTGAAAAAAATATTAAGTCACTCAAATATTTGTCTCTTCTTGAGCTGGTATCGAAACCGCGGCCTCACTTTTACATCTGGCGTCTAACCAGCTGCGATGAATGATGCGGATGAAGGGCGTCAGTATTAAACAACGTGACGTTTTGGAATATTTTCACAAAGGTTAGAAAGCAAAAAAGGAAAGTTGGACTTGTATAATTATTAATACTTATATCATTTACGTAACTCGAATAATACACAGCTAGTAATGATAATATATACATAGGAACAAAACCTGCCGAGTGTTCTATAAATTATAGAAGATCAGAGAATTCATAGTAACGTAACTACTAAGGATAAAATAACATCCTACTTTATTTTATTTATTTATTTTAAGAAAGCTTACAAACAAGTGTTTACAATATACTTAATATTTCCATAAATAAATTTCCTAATAACAAGTTTCTACAAACGAATCGTAAATAACAAAGGTACAGAAAACCTATTGATATAGACCTAAACATTTCTCAAATGTAACAAAATGGAAAAAATATACCTACATATTTTTTTCTTTTCTATATCTATATATATAAAAGAGGAACCTGACTGACTGACTGACTGACTGATTGACTGACTGACGTATCAACGCACAGTCGAAACTACTGGAGCTAGGAACGTGAAATTTTGCACAGAGGTTCCTATTATGACGTAGGGTAGCACTAAGAAGGGATTTTTGGAAATTCAACCCCTAAGGGGGTGAAAAGGGTTAAAAACTGTTGTATGGAAAATCGAAACCGTTAGAGTTACAATTGTCAAATTTTGCAGTTTCGTTAGCCAATCAAAGACAAATATAACTGCATACTTAGTTTTTCTAAAATTAACCCTAAAGGGGTTAAAATAAGGGTTGAAGTGTTGCGAGAGTAGGGTGATTTTATGACTATCTAATCAACGCACAGCCGAAACTACTGGAGCTACAAATGTCAAATTTTACACAGGAGTTCCTATTATGACGTAGGGTAGCACTAAGAAGGGATTTTTGGAAATTCAACCCCTAAGGGGGTGAAAAGGGTAAAAAACGGTTGTATGGAAAATCTAAACCGATAAAGCTAGAATTATCAAACTTTGCAATTTAGTTAGCCTATCAAAAAGAAATATAACTGCATACTTATTTTTTCTAAAATTATCCCAAAAGGGGTAAAAATAAGGGTTGAAACTTTGCAGAACCCAACTATCGGATCAACGCACAGCCGAAACTACTGGAGCTAGGACCGTGAAATTTTGCTCAGGGGTTGCCACCGTAACGTAGGTTAGCACTAAGGAGGGATTTTTCGATATTCAACCACTAACGGGGTGAAAAGGGTAAAAAACGGTTGTATGGAAAATCCAAACCATTAAAGCTGTAATTGTCAAACTTTGCACTTCTTATATATAAAAATGAATCGCAAAATGTGTTGGTAACCGCATAATTCAACAACGCCTGGACCAATTTGGCTGATTTTGGTCTTGAAATATTCGTGGAAGTCCTGGGAAGGTTTTAGGGGTGAGAAAAATAGGAAAATTTCTGAGGAAGATACTAAAAACCTTTTTTTTTGGGTATCGTTCAAGCGTGATGCGTCCAGCCAATATAGGTGATCTTTGTTTATTTGACGGGAGACGTAAAAGACGGTCCAGCTTCAACTACCATCCAACGTAAAATGATCTATCTTTCCATTGTCTTTCATTGACGGCTGACAAAATAGAACAAAATTCAAAAAATGTGTACATCGTGTATATAATATTATCTAGATACGGCGTCTTGCGCATAATTTTGTTAAATGTAAATTAAAACGATGTCCACATCTACCAAAATCGCCCATTGTTTTTTGAGATTATTGGAACAGTTTTAAACAAGGTATACTCTATCGAAGCGTTTTGCCGGAGTATACCAAAATATATCTAATTATAATTTTTCGTTTTCATAAACGACATTGTTTTTTGAATTGATACTTTTAGATGTGCTGACATATTTAAATTTCGCATTAGTATTGTTTTCAGACTCAAGAATAAAAAAAATATTGGTACGTTGATGCCGTATCTAGACATTATAATAAAACGATATGCAGTTTTATATTTTTAAATATTTGTTCTATTACTTACGTCACCTGGTAAGGCAGTATGAAGGTTTTATTAATCTGTATATGGTAACGTACTAGACGCGACTGCCAACAAGTTAACGATGGTCACGGGTTCAAATCCCAGGGCACACCTCTGACTTTTCGGATTAATTTCTACGTGAAATAAAATCCGCCAACTCGCACTAAGCCAGCAGGGTGGACTATAACATCTTCCTCTATAATATAAAAATGAATCGCAAAATGTGTTGGTAAGCGCATAACTCAACAACGCCTGGACCAATTTGGCCAATTCTTTTTTTAAATGGTTATTATTACTTTATTACTAACAAAAAGTAATGGCGTGCAATATTATTAGGAAAAACAGCATTTTGGTGCTGAAATAAGGGACGGAATATTGGATGGACAATAAAAACGCTAAAGTTTTTAATGTCAAAATTTCATAAGGCAATCTTTATATGTACATGTATATGGAGAGACGGGATATAATAGAGTGGAAGGTACGGGAGAGGGCTGGGATAGCTGACAGATTTGATAGGACGAAATGTAAATGCACATTATAAGACGGGATGGATAATAAAAGAGAAAGGACGGGACGGATCGGGAAGAGACTGAACAGACGGATGAGACGGGATTGAGCCAGACAGTAGGATAGCTATGTCAAGTTTAGGTATACAAGAGATTAATACGAAAAATAACATGTATTTGGTGTGGAGTGGAATCAAAAAATATATGCACCCAGGCGAAGCTGGGTCGGGCCGCTAGTTAGTTATACAATCAAAAGTAAAAATAACCACATTGTTTATTTTTCTAAAATTAACCTTGCAGGGGTTAAAATGAGGGTTGAAATATTAATTAAAATAAAATGATATATCAAAGTATCGAATGTGTAAAAATAACTACAGCGCTTGTACATTTTTTAATCATCTGGCTTTTTTTCCTGGAATATTGATTTTTCAAAAATACATTTATTCACTTTTTGTTTTCATCCATATCAGGCTCATGTGTCCTTTCAGCACTCTTTGTTATTCCCACAGTTTCGGATTCGGTCATCTAAAAATTAAATCTAATTAATTAAAGAATAAAATATATGTAATTAATATGTGCAGAACTAAATATAAATTGAAATAACGTAAGGTAACGTGACGCCTCGGGTCAAGGCGTGTGTGGATTGGGTATTTATTGCATTGCCTTTAAGTTTTGGCACTCAAAGTCTGTAAGTTGTAAACATAAAATCTTTGTTTTTGTTGATGAACACGACTGTTTGTGTCTAAAATAAAATAAATAAAAAATAAAGAAGTATTAAGCTTGGTGGATTGGGTGCATTTTTGTAATTTTTTCGAATACAGACTTCAAATTTGAAAAATACAACTTAACTGACTTCGAAACTACATTTTATAGTTTATAGATTATGCATGTTGTAGCTTCACTTAATACACAGGAGGACAATTTATGAAGACAGGCTGCCGGGAGACTGATTATAGAAGAGGTTTCATTCATTTTCGTCTCAAGGATGAATACTCTGGATTTTTATTATTTAGATTAAATAGATTATAGTTTACCTTTATTTCGAGTGGCGGGAGAGAAAACGGTTTTAAGAAAGTTATAATATACTTAGTCTTCTGAATGCATTTTTGAACGAGTGTGTTTACCCAGCTGTCTAATTTTCCGTCACATCCTATTAATTTGATCCACAAAACACGCGAAGGTAAACCTTTTGAAAAGCTGAAATAAAATGAATGATGGTTTAATTTACCATAAAACCAGGAAATGCAAATTGTTATAAGCTGGTATCCCGAAACATAATATAATCCAACTAATTTAAAATCATGTACAAAATGGCGTCCTCTTCGAGTAGTATACAGATTGTCATAATAAACAAAGTCAAGATAATTTGGTCGGATAATACTTTTAAAATACGTATTTTTTATGCAAATATAATCCTATTTTTCAATGTATTCTATGAAATACTAATTGCAGATGTTAGTAATAATGAACGTCTACATTTATTTTTACCAATATACTAAATAAAATGCACTTACCAGTGAGAGGTTATATTTTCATATTATCTATTAGATCGGCTATCACAGCCAATAATAAAGCAGCACACCATACCTTTTGTCTTATAATCAGTTTCAACACTCTTTTACATACATTTTTGACCGCAAATATTCGTAAAATACTCAGTAATTCAAGTTTATAACAAACCGCACGTCTTATTTGTTTGGGTACACGCAGTGTTGCCCTACAAAATTATGTGAAACTATGACAAGGACCGCAAATTGTGTTTTGTCACTTTCATTTTTTAAGGTTTATACATAAGTCTAAGTGAGATGGACTATACCATGTCAAATGCATGTCAAGTCTATTGATACTACGTCTATGGTTTTGACAGTGTAATTATTCAGTGTATTTTGTAAATTTATTTTTAAATGATGTAGATATATCGGCGCAAGATGCGGGTAGTCCTTAAAATTCAATCAAAACAAGTGTCTGAGTCATGTTGTTTGTTCAGTACTATAAAAGGGGCGCAAGCAGCTGTCAAGTGAACAGTTTGTTGGAAGTGCTACAACTGTGAACAGCTCCGAAATATTATAATTATTACAAGTATTTTTATATAATCAGAAAAAGTGAATAATAATAATTGTTAGTAACGAATATATCAGTTGATTGTTTGATTATCAATAAGAAATTTGGTGTGGTTTAAATAAACAAATATGAGTGAAGAGCGTGGTTTTGATCAGCATACCTCCCCTCCTCTTACATCAGAAGAGGGGACGAGCCGACGCCACCATTCATCGGCCTCTTCTTCAGAAAATAGTACCATGACACTCCTGGCAAATACATTTAAAGATACACTATGCGAGATGATGGTGAACTTATCTCAAGAAAACCGCGCAGCTTTTGCTGAGATGATAGCATCACTCCAATCAAACAATAACCAAGGAATTCGTATATCGGAAGTATATTTTCCAAGCTACGACCCAGATAAAGGTATGGACGTAAAAGAGTGGGTGAATTTAATCACAAGAACACAAGAAGAATACAAACTTAAGGATCATGAAGTACGGCTAAAAGCTGCCGGCGTTTTAAAAGGAAGAGCACAAACTTGGGCCGACGATGTTTTGCTCAGAACTACGACTTGGGCTGAAATGAGAGAAGATATGTTACAGACCTTCGAACCGGAGTCCAGGTATTTTTCAGAGATTTTGAAGTTTCGACGATACACAGTTGATAGTGCCAACAGTATCCCAGAATATATATCAACCATCTGGAAAATGTTTAAGAAAATTGTTAAACCAAACCCCACGGAAAAAGACGCCGTCGAATTCGTACTTGGGAGTATAACTGATGACGAACTTCGGACTGAGCTTCTAAACAGTAAATCCGAAACTGTTCCTGAATTAATCTCTATTGCAAAAACTCTACGCAAACAAAAGATGACGGAACAGGATAGCATGCCAACCAAACGAGCAAAGATCGAAAGAAACAGACAAGGTCAGAACATAAGCTGCTTTGTTTGCGGCAAGCAAGGCCATAGAGCACGCTGGTGTAGTAAAAACGCCATAGCACAGAATAGAGCCGATATAAGAAATGCGGCACCAACAAATCCGCCAGAACACAGAAGAGAAGAATGTTCATATTGCAAAATTGCGGGACATACCTATGAGAATTGCTTCAAACGACAAAACAAGGAGAAAACCGTTAACATGTGCCAAAAGGGTAAGACTGCTTCCAATATATTAATCGCTAAAATAGACGGCAAAAAGTATCAAGCAATGTTCGATAGTGGTTCTGATTGCTCTTTAGTGAGAGAGTCTATAGCTAAACAATCCTCTGGAGTCCATAAAATCAAAACAACGCATTTGAAAGGCATTGGCCCCGTACCGATTATATCATTGAGCCAAGTAAGTCCTATTTTAAATATCGGCGATGTTTATCTTGAATTAGATCTGCATGTAGTCTTAGATCATGAATTACCCATAGATATTTTAATAGGCAGAGACATATTAAGTATTCCGGGCATAGAAATAACCCTCGGTGAAAATGGGATTTCCCTAACTAGAAACGCGATACAAGACCGCAAAGAAATTTGGCAATTGTCATCCACAACTATTGATACAGACATAACGGATACAGAAGACCTACAAACGCTCATAAAACTTTTAGACAGTTTTTCCAGTTCATTTGTAGATGGGATTTCGGGAACGACTATAACTACAGGAGAATTAAAGATTCGATTAAAAAAAACCCAAATAAAACGGTAAATCGAAGGCCATATAGATTAGCCCCAGTTGAGCGCGAAAAGGTCCAATCAATTATTAAAGACCTATTGGACAAGAAAATCATTCGCGAAAGTAACTCTCCATTTGCTAGCCCTATTATCATGGTGAAAAAGAAAAACGGGGAAGATCGACTTTGTGTTGATTACCGAGAGTTAAATTGTAATACCGTGAGGGACCATTACCCGCTTCCACTTATATCTGAGCAATTGGACCAACTTGCTGATGCTAAATATTTCACATGCCTAGATATGGCAGCCGGTTTCCACCAAATACCCATATCGCCTGATTCTATTGAAAAAACAGCTTTTATAACCCCTGACGGTCAATTCGAATATTTAACTATGCCTTTTGGATTAACAGTCTATCAAAGGGCTATCAACAAAGCCTTAGGAGATTTACGAGGGAAAGTAGCACTTGTATATGTTGATGATGTACTTATACCAAGTCGAACTGTTTCTGAGGGAATTCAAAAACTTGAAGTAGTGCTTAAAGCACTCACTATTGCTGGGTTTTCGATTAACATGAAGAAATGTTCATTTTTGAAAACTTCAATAGAATACCTCGGTTTTGTAGTAAGTAACGGTAAATTAAGACCCAGTCCATCCAAAGTAGAGGCCCTAGCTAGATCCTTGCCGCCAAAAAACGTAAAGGAACTTAGGCAGTTTAACGGACTTGCTGGATATTTTCGCCGTTTTATACCCAACTTTTCGACACAAATGATACCCTTGTATAACTTGACGCGAGCAAATGCGAAATGGGAATGGACCGTCGAACATGAGGCTGTGCGTTCTAAGATAATTGAATATCTAACATCCTCACCATTGCTCACAATCTTCCAAGAAGGATATCCAATTGAGTTGCACACAGATGCAAGCGCAATAGGACTAGGAGCAGTCTTAATCCAGAAGAAAGAAGGTCTTCAGCACGTTGTAGGATACTTCAGCATGAGAACCACACAGGCAGAGTCAAAATACCACAGCTATGAGCTTGAAACTTTGGCGATTGTTCGAGCAATCAAACATTTTCGGCATTTCTTATATGGAAGAAATTTCACAATAGTGACAGATTGCAACGCGGTTAAAGCATCACGATACAAACAAGAGCTTCTTCCAAGAATCCACAGATGGTGGGCCTTCTTGCAAAACTTTCAATTCGAGGTCGAATACCGAAAAGGTGAAAAATTGAAACATGCAGACTTTTTCAGCCGAAATCCGCTCAGAGTAGTCGCAAACATATCTACTAAAGATGATTGGCTTATCGTGGAACAGCGTCGGGATCCAGACTTAAGCAAAATTATTCAAGACGTTCTCAACAACGACAATCACCCGAAATATGAGATAAAAAATAAATTGCTGCATTTTAAATTTGAGTCTAACGGTAAAGTAAAGCTTGTGAAAGTTGTCCCACAGTCGTATCAGTGGAGTCTCATTAATACCTACCACGAGGCTTTAAAGCATATGGGATGGGAAAAGACATTGGCAAAACTTAAAGACAACTTTTGGTTTCCAAAAAAGACTTCAACAGTCAGATACTTTGTGGAGCATTGTTTGGTGTGTAAAACCATGAAAGGACCTTCCGGTGCCCAACAGATCCGATTGCACCCTATTGAGAAAGTAGCTGAGCCATTTCATACCCTTCACATTGATATTTCTGGCAAACTTAGCGGCACTGCAAGTAAAAAAAGAATATGTATTTGTAGCCATCGACGCGTATACAAAATTTGTGATTTTGCATCACGCAAACAACAAAAACCAGTCTAGTGCTTTGAAACATCTTCAGGAAATAATATTTTTGTTTGGAGCCCCAAAACGTATAGTAGTTGACGGAGATGCCGCTTTTATTTCTAATTATAAAGATTACTGTAACAAATACGGAATTCAACTTCATCATTGTGCCGGATATACAAGTAGAGGGAATGGCCAAGTTGAGCGAATTATGAGAATATTAAAGAATGGCCTAACTATAATTAAAAATACTCAGAAATGCCATTGGGAAAAATCTCTCGGGACACTTCAACTAGCTATTAATTGCACTATATCCAAAGCTACGGGGCAAACACCAATTGAGTTATTAACGGGCAAGAAAGGCAGTGTGCCGCCGGAATTACTGAACATTATAGACGAAGAAAATGAGCGAATTAATCCAGAAACATTGAGAAGAGTTGTTTTTGAAAGGATGGCCGAACAAGCAGAAAAGGATAAAGATCGTTTTGATAAAGGAAAAGCGAAAGTCAAAAGATTTCAAAAGGGAGACTATGTACTATTAAGAGAGCCGCCGAGACTGAGTACGAAGTTAAGTCCGAAATATGATGGGCCTTATGAGGTTAAAAAAGTTTTGCCTCACGATAGATACGAAATTCGCAGGGCTAACCAACGTGGACGATCTAGAAAAGTTGCTCATGAACATTTACGAAGCGCTCCTAAGTTTGAGGTACAAAATAATGTGGCCGTATCGGCTATGAATAGAGATAACGAGTATTGTCAACTTCATGAAGACTATGAGCACCCTGCTTCAGGAGCAGGTGATAAATGACGTGTGTTTGAGCATGTACTATTGTGGCCAAAATTAGTGCTGAGACTATGAGGTCATACAAGTATTATAATGAGTTGTGACCAAAATTAGCGCTGAGGCTATGAGGTCCGAGACCAAAATTAGCGCTGAGGCTATGAGGTCCTGAACTTACACGTGTGATATGTGACACCAATAATCTCTTTTTCAGATAAATGAATTGGTAAGGCGCTGGGACGCGCCTATCGTCAGTATGGCCGTATCGGCGCAAGATGCGGGTAGTCCTTAAAATTCAATCAAAACAAGTGTCTGAGTCATGTTGTTTGTTCAGTACTATAAAAGGGGCGCAAGCAGCTGTCAAGTGAACAGTTTGTTGGAAGTGCTACAACTGTGAACAGCTCCGAAATATTATAATTATTACAAGTATTTTTATATAATCAGAAAAAGTGAATAATAATAATTGTTAGTAACGAATATATCAGTTGATTGTTTGATTATCAATAAGAAATTTGGTGTGGTTTAAATAAACAAATATGAGTGAAGAGCGTGGTTTTGATCAGCATACCTCCCCTCCTCTTACAGATATAGTAATTAATAATAACCTTTATTTGTAAGGTCTATAGACCCCACTTCATAATGTGGTATAGTTTCCAGAAACTAGTCAAATAGCCTATTGCTATAAAAAATTATGTACGATAAGTTGGTGAAAAAAAATATGTTCTTGACGCGAGTTTCTGAATAATTTCGCATTGTTTAAATTTTTATTTTTCAGGAACTAAACACAAAAAGATTATTTTTCTCAGCAAAATCCCTCCATAAGGGTCTTATTAGTCTGATAATATTTTTATTTTCATCTTATACTAGCGGCCCGGCCCGGCTTCGCCTGGGTGCAAATACAGATTCCAGCCCATATTTTATTTAAAATCAATATGACAGCCGTTGTCTAAACTGCTTATCCAATTCCAATCCCATCCTGTACCTATTCTTATGTCCCATTTTATCCACCTTATATTCTATTCTATGCCATCTCTCCCAGATTCAAATCATTACTTTGCTACGGAGATATTATAACACTACTCCGACGACATTCATTGAAATCAATTAAAAGATACCATAGCTGACCCGACCACGCTTCGCTATGGCTTAATTATTATATGATTAATTTTATATTCAATTATTTAGCATAGAGAAAAAGCCCGACCCACCTTTGACTGGATGCAGATATTTTTTTTTTACTCCACACCAAATACATTTTATTTTTCGTATAAGCTCTTGTATACCTAAACATGAATGAGCTATCCTACTATCTGCTCAATTCCGTCCCATCCCGTCTGTTCAGTCACTTCCCGATACGTCCCGTCCTTTCTCTTCATTAACCATCCCGTCTTATACAGTGCATTTACATTTCGTCCTATCAAATCTGTCAGCTATCCCAGTCCTCTCCCCTACCTCCCACTCTATTATATCCCGTTTATCCATATCCAAATAGTGTGCCTTATAAATTTTTGACATTAAACACTTTAGCGATTTTGATTATCCATGCAATATTCCATCCCTTATTTCACCCCAAGTATGCTGTTTTCCTAAAATATTACGCCATTACTTTTTGTTAGTAATAAAGAGATGAAATATAAATTTTCATAGAAACACACTCACACTCACACACACAATTAATGTAGTAAAAATTATATTTAACTGGTTTCTCAAGATACAGGCAACGCCTAATTTGAGAATCCCTGCAATATTCTCCATAATTATATAAAATTGTTATTTTATTCAGTTCAGTTCAGTTTTTATTTTTATGTGTTATTTTATTAAAGATTTTTCATTTTCAAGTGACATTATATCTTGAAAAAAAAAGTAAAACTTCTTACATGTGAATATTATTTATTTAATTGTCCTATATTTATGTAGCTTCATAATATACTCTTTAGGTTACACAAAATAAATTTCTGAACGCATGCATAAATATTTGACAACCAATTTAAATGTCAACCACTTTTCATTACTGTCATTAATTTACATATTTAAAATCTTAAATACGCCATTAATCGAATATTGCGGATATATGTTGTCGATTCGAAACCTTTATTTAAATACGTTATTTAATTTGAGGGAAGAGTGTACCGTATCGACGCGACGGTATGAACATTAAATGTTTGACAGTTACAAACCCATGAACATTTTGTATGGCAAAATGTTTTTTCCTTTATTTTATACTTTCGTCAATTTAATCAAGATAAAAACTATCTCACCCTTTAAGTTGGAACAAATAACACATATCTACAAAATTTCATTATTATCAGTTGAGTGGTTTAGGAGCCCATCGCGTACAAACAACGTGACACGTGAATTATATATATATTAAGATTTAGTGGTTTCGGATATCTTAAGCTTCTAAATTGCCATTTAAAGCCTAAATAACGAAACTTGTGTTCAGTAATCCTTATAGTACTCACAAATTATCCATCAATCTATAATGTTTTCCACCAAAATCCCTAGATGACAACCTTTTCTAAAATTAGTAATAATTATTTTTCCTTTAAATTGTTTATTGTTGGCTATTAACTCATTTGAAAAGTCCTGTTTTGAAGCCAAAAAGCGCGTGCAGGGTATAAACGCTCTTAATACTATGTAGTGATATTGTAAGACGTCAGAGCCACGCTTGTGACTTACTTAATGTGTTAGGGTATTTTCACTTACTTTTTCGATCGGTGAGAGTGGGCGGCGGTCTAGCACTTCATCGGCGGACATGTTGGTCTTCTGCGCGGTCTCCAGTGTGATGGTGGTGCGCGGCGGGCTGGCCGGCAGCTCGGGCGACGGCGACGCGGACGCCGAGCGCGTGGGCTCGTACGGGTCGTACGCGTCCGGCGAGTCCGGCGGCTCCGGCGGGGTGTTGGGGCCGCGCGACTCCTCCTGCGCGGGCTCCGGGGCCGCCTCCGGCGCGGCCGGCTCCGGCGGCGTCTTCGGTCCGACCGGTTCGGGGGCCGCCGCTTCCGGTGCCGGCCCGCTCTCCCGCTCGCCGGGCTCGCTGTCGCTCAACACTATAACGTTCCGCGGCGACGGAGTGAGCTCACGGAAGGGCGAGCGCTCCAGGTCGATGATGGCGACGGGCCGCGCGGCGCCCGCCTCGGGCTCGGGCGCGGGGGCCCGTCGTCGTCGCCGGCGCCGCTCGCGCCGCCGCTCCCGCCGCTCGTCGTCGTCGGCGCGCTCCTGCTCCTTGAAGCTGACGCTGACGAGGATGTTGTCTCCCGACGTGAACACCTCCTTGGAGGCGCCGCCGGCGTCGCGCGCGCGGCGGTGCCTGGCGGGGTCGCGGCGGCGGCGCGCGGGCGCCTCGTCGGCGGGCGGCGCGGGCGGCGCGGGCGGCGGCGTGCGCGGGGACGCGAGGCGCGAGTCCGCGGAGCCGGGGGACCAGGCGGCGCCGGGCTCGGAGGGCGGCGCGGCGGGCGCGGGGGACGCGTCGGGCGCGCGGCTGGCGCTGCGGCGGCGCGCGCGGCGGCGGCGCGGGGACTTGCGGCGCGGGGAGCGGCGGCGCGACGCGGGCCGCTCGGAGCGCGCGCGCTTCTTCCGCTTGGTGGATTTGGGGCGCGGACTCTTGGAGGCGGAGACGGAGCGGCGTCGCTTGCGCGAGCGCTCCACGGAGCGTCGGCGCCGCGGCTCCGCGCGCTTGGCACGGTCGGGCGTGCGGCGGCGGCGGCGCGGGGAGAGGGCGCGCGGGGAGGGCGGCGAGGGGCTGCCGCGCGGGGTGGCGGTGCGTCGGCGGCGCGCGGGGGAGGGGGAGGCCCGCACGCGCGACACGGTGCGGCGCAGGCGCGAGGAGGGGCGGCGCGGGGGCGAGGCGCGCGGGCGGGACAGGGAGCGGCGCGGGCGCGAGGTGGAGCGGCGCGGCGGGGGGGAGCGGGACAGGGAGGGGGAGCGGGAGCGCGCTCGGGGCGACACGTCGCGTCCGAACGGATCTTTCCGTTTCCTCCTCTTCTCGCTGACGACGGTGCGCACGTCGTACCTTTCGAGATCTTTTCTCTTCTCCTTTCGTTTTCTCTTTCGCTTCTCTCGCTCGGCGGAGTCGGTGGAGTCACGCCTTTCTCCGGCACCGTCCTTATCTCTCTCCCTGTAGTTTCTCTCTTTACCGCTCTTGCTCAATTTGCGGAAGGCGACCTCCGCTTTCCGTTTGCCTTTGCTGCGATCTTTGATTTCTTTTTTAGATTCTTTCTTTTTCTTCTTTTTGACGTCTGCGTCGGGTTTGATCTCCTTTTTAGTGTCCGTCTGGTCATCCTCGGGGGTGGGCGCGGCGTCGGGCGCGGCGCGAGGCGACGGCGAGACGCGCGCGCTCTCGGAACGAGCTCGCTCCTCCTCCGAAAACATTTCATTTCCCTCCTCTTCAGATATCATCTCCGTATCGAGCCCCTCTATTCCTTTATCCTTGTCAGTTTCGAGTGACGTATCTTTGGACTTGTTTTCGTCGAGACAGGGCGTATAGCTCCTCTCGTCCTCCGTTTCGCTGATAGATTCAGTCATTTTTTCAAGCGCCTCATCGTTTCGCTCCGCTGAGTTTTTCTCTGGCGAACGGGAGTCGGGTCGTTCGGGTGCCCCCGATTCCGAAACCTCCTCATCGGAGTTAGCCTCATTGTCCGACTTGTGTTCATTTTCTATTAGCTCCACGGGTTTGTCAGTAATCGCAAGCTCCAATTCGCTAGGCTTATCACTGGCGTCGTCGCTTGCAGCCGCGTTCGCTTCGGACTCGTCGCCTCGCTTGTGCGGCTCAGGAGGCTCCGGTGTCATATCCCCGTCGTGTTCCGTGATAGGACTATTATCCTTTTCCGGGAGCAATGATTCTTTGGAATCTTTGTCTTTTTCAGCGATGTCTGAGATTATTTCTTCTTTTTCATTTTCTGTTGAATTTTCAGTCAAGTCGTTAGCGTATTGTTTGTCGGTCGGCGAGGCTTGTCGCGGCGTGACAGCGGGTTCGGTGGCCGGCGGAGAGTCCCCGCCGCTGGGCGCCGCGTCCTCCGCCACCTCCTCCTCGTCGTACAGGGCTACGTGACGTTTGATCAACGACGGCGTGTTCAGTTTGATCTTGATGGGATTGCGCGTGTTCGTAGTGATCGGACATCGTTTTGAAACTTTCTCTTTGTACTCTTCCTCGGATCGTCTTTTCGTTTTGAGGTCTACAGCGGAGTGTTTGACCGACGGCACGGGGGCGTCGGTCGACTTGGCGGCGGGCGTATCTCGAGTGAGCGGTTTCGGTCCCAGCGCGGAGTCCGGCTCCGGCTCGGGATCGGGTTCGGGCTCCGACTCCGGTTCCGGTTCGTCGAGGTCCGGCGTCGGCACGTCGTCGTCTTCCTGGACCAGATCCTCGAGATCGTCCTGCGGCTGTTCGCCGGGCGGCTCGGGCGCGAGCACGGCGGTGTTGTTGGCGATGTGCACGCTGGTGGCGGAGTAGATGGAGAAGTTGGGGCAGTCCCCGTCGGAGTCGTCGTCGCTGGTGGCGCGCAGCAGGTCGCGGTGGTCCTTGAGCACCTGGCGCACGGCGCTGTCCAGCACGGCGGGCGGCACGCGCAGGCCGCGCGCGTCCAGGCTGGCCAGCGCGCTGCGCACGTCGCGCGGCGCCGGCTCCTGCGGCATGGGCTCCACCACGGCCACGGGCGGCGCGGGGGGCGCGGGGGCTGCGGCCGGCGCGGGGGGAGTGGGTGGCGCCACGGGCGTGGCGGTCCCGCCCGGCGTGGGCTTTTCCTCTTCGTCACCGCTGTCGTCGTCTCTCGTCGGTTCGGTAGGATCATATTTGTCGGTGTCTATGACGAGACTGGAATCGCTCTTCTCGTCTTCAGATTTTTCGAGGTCGGGAGTTTTGTCATATTTAAAAACGGGGGGTTCCGGCAGCGGGCGATAGGGTTGCGACCTGTCTCTTCTTTGCGCGTCGTTGGCCGCGAACCCGTCGCTCGGTTTGGTGGCGGACGCGTGTTGCGGAATGTGTCCAGTCCTCATGTCGAGAGGATTGTCGAAGCCACCGAAGGAGTGTCTGTGGTGGGGCGCGGGTCCGTCGTGGCGCGGGGCGGCGGCGTAGGGTTGCCACGCGGGGCCGGCGCCGCTGTAGCGAGCGTGCTCGGCGTGCCGCTGGCCGTGCTGGTTCTGGTTTGGGCCTCGACCGACATCAGAATGTCTTCGGTTGCGTTCGAACGCCGCGTCGTCGTTTTGTGAGTATTGGTGGGGTGTTCGGGAGTAGTTAGCGTAGTTTTCGTTGTCCTCTCGGCGCGTGTTCGCATTCTGATAAGAGTTTCCCTGGCGGCTCTGATAGCTACCGGCATAGTTTCCCTCGTTATAACTTCCTCTACCGAATCCGGTGGTTCCTTGCTCTCGGTGATAGTTACCACGATATCCGCCTCCCCAGCCGCCGCCCCGCGACTGCCCGGGATACGATGGCACTTTCTTCGCGGCGTCTTCTCCTTTTAATACATTAATTCTAGAATCGTCATTTTTAACTTCTAAATCTTTTTTGTTAGACCCACGATCCCTGGTTTCTAATTTTATATTGACATTTCCATCGACAGATATCGACACCACGGAATTCTTCGAATGTAGTAATGTCTGGCTCTCTAGAATGCTAGAAAGTATATCGGGCGCCGCGGACGCGTGCGGGGGTGATGATACTGTGATCATTTTTCTTCTTGCCTGCAATTTTAATATCGAACGTTAAACATTATATTAAATGTTATGGTATGAAATTTAATATAATATTTTCAACTCTATTAAAGAACAACAGAATGAAAAATGCACCTAGTAATTGGAGGCACACCTATATTCATAATCCGTTTAAATGGAACATATAAAGGGCTCATTAAATTGTACATGGAGACCAATTTATTTTTAGTTTGAAAGACATTATATATTCCAATCGGTGACCTGTCGTAGAGTGTCGCGCATGTACGAGGCGGGGCGCACGGCCACGCCGAGAAAGCCGCCACGTGAGACATCTCGTTCCTCCTCTTCCGAAAAGTAGTCCAGTTGGTTGGGATTGCCGAGGATGCTGAGCGCGGGGATGCCGGCGCGCTGCCGCCGCACCGACAGGTCCCGCGCGCCGCTGCTGGCGGCCGGCGCGCCCGCATCCGCGCGCGCCTCCAGCTTCATGCTGGCCAGCTTGGCGCGCACGCTCTGCCGCACGTGCGACCTGCGCGCCGCCGTGCGCGGCTGCCGCTTCCGCGACTGCTTCACAACGACACACGTTAATATTGCACACAGTCAAACCGACACGAGTCACGCACTGCCGACTGAACGAACCTTTTTCTTTTTAACCCTTCTTTTGACTCTTCTGATTATTGGACGTTTGCCGTTTTCCGCCTCTTCGTATTCGACGATGACGGTCCGCGTGCGGCGCCGGGGCTTCCTGCGCGCGGCGTGCGCTGCGGCGTGGCGGCGCGGGGCGGCGCGCGGGGCGGCGCGGGGGGTGCGCGGCGCGCGGGAGGGGGGCGCGGCGGCGCGGCGCCCGCTGGAGGTGGAGGGCTCGTCGGCGGCGGGCTGCTGCACCAGCATGGGCAGCGGCACCACGTGCATGTACTCGTCGATGTCACCGATGTTCAGCTCGTCCACGTCCGACAGATTCATGTCGAGCAAGTTGTAACAGTTCGGACACAGCCATTGTTCTACGGGAACCTGGAATGGTTGCGTGTTTGAAGGCATTAACGGTTTTTGAATGGGGCAAAACGAACAATAAAAAGAACATGGATTCCAGTGTACCTGATGCAGTGGTGGTGTGAGACAGAGCATGTGGTAGCCCAGGTCGCACCCGTCACACAGAAGCATTGTGTCTTCATCATCAGTCCTCCCGCATATCTATGCACATTATTCAATTGTTACTTCAATAGTCTAAGGGATCAATGGCATCAAATATTTTCTAAATGAGACACAAAATGTCATGAAAGAGTATTTGATTATCTAAATCACTAGGTACTCATATGGTAACATCGCCTTTTAGATCATTATCTGATGTATATACATTTAAAGCTCAAAGTCACTCAACGAGCCATGGAGCGGGCTATGCTCGGAGTTTCCCTACGAGATCGAATCAGAAATGAGGAGATCTGTAGGAGAACCAAGGTTACCGACATAGCCCATAGGATTGGCAAGTTGAAGTGGCAATGGGCCGGGCACATAGCTCGTAGAACCGATGGCCGTTGGGGCCGAAAGGTTCTCGAGTGGAGGCCACGTACAGGCAAGCGAAATGTCGGACGCCCGCCTACAAGGTGGACGGACGATCTGACTAAGGTCGCAGGAAGTCACTGGATGCAGGCAGCTTCCAACAGGTCATTGTGGAGATCCTTGGGGGAGGCCTATGTTCAGCAGTGGACTTCCTGTGGCTGATATGATGATGATGATGATGATACATTTAAAACTGTGGAATGAGTAGGTAACCTTAGCAGTATCTATACCTATATCTATCACACTAGTACTGTGAACTTAATATAAATGTGATGAATGAGCCTCAAATTTATAAATTATAGTACTTAATACATTAGTTCTAATTCACACACCACCATTGACTATGCCTAACTTATATTTTGACAAGTGCATGTTTAAATTTTTATAACATCTATCATTGTTCAAATCAAATGTGGTAAGAAACAAATGGATGCAAAAAATTGTGCATAACAAATTTCCCTTAATTTTAAATCTCAATTTTGTACCCGGGCGAAGCAAGGCCAGGCTACTAGTATTGTATTTATTTATTATCCTAGAGCTGTGTTCTTAACCTGGGGGTAATTACCCCCGCGGGTGTAAAAGTTGTATTTTGCAGAGGTAACAATGAGCTTGTTTTTGTCTTAGGTGAAACCAAATCTAATATTACCAAACTTAAACTTGGGAGGAGTGGAAATCAGTCACCCTAGTTAGATCATAGGGGTAACGGATCTAAAAAGGTTAGGAACCACGGTCCTAGAGGAATCTAATAGAGGTTGTTGATCCCAATGCTTGATTAATTTGTATATGTGGTATTTATTGTGTATTCCATACAGTTGTTGTTAAACAATATCTGTGTTAGCTCACCTCACACACAGTCTCTGGGTCCTCTACTACAAGCACATCCACTGAGGGGCGGCGCTCTACCACCACCACGGGTTCAGAGCGGAGCACTCTTCCCCCAGCACATGCTCGCACCACTATGGAATTGAATGTAATCCTATCCACAGGACAAGTGTTCACATTCCTCGACCACTCTGTTATACAATCCAAGCAAAAGATGTGCTCGCACGTCTCTGGAGTTCCAACTTCTTGATCCGTGAAACGTAATAGACAAATGGAGCACTTTTCTGAATTGCCCTCGGAGCTATCCGAGGCGAAACCTGAAGCGTGACAGGAAGCGCGCGGGCTGGCGCCGGGGCGCGCGGCGGCGAGCGGCACGGACGCCCGGCGCGCGGCGTGCGTGCGCGGCGACGGGTCGCTGGCGCCGTCGGAGTCGTGCAGCTGAGGCAGCGCCCGGGTGCGGCGCGTACCGGCGCGCACCACCGAGCTACCGCTACTGTCACTGTCTTCATCACTCACCACCTGCAACCAACCGATCGGTCAATCCCGTCATCTGGTCCACACTCCGAGTTATGCGAGACGGGAGCAGCGTCAATGATTCACCCTCATTCTCTTCCGACGTGTCGTCGCGACGACGCCATCATCACTCTCCGAGTCGGAAGCCGATAACAGCACTGTCACTCTCCTGATGCGGCGCCTGGGCCGTGTCGGAGTATCCTCACCCTCGTCACTCATTTCGATGATATGAGGCGTCGAGAGTTCAGAGAGCGCGACACGAAGCCACTTGCAAAGGTGTAAACGACCTTCGCAGTTTGTTTATCGTGCCATGCGGAGCCGAGCTGTAAAAATTCATTCGGTCGGCCAGACAGTTCGTTTCATAAAATGGTAAATGCAAATTACTATGGCATATGCGTTATCTGAAAAATATATTAATATTTTGACAGCAAGCCGCTATCAATGGTTATTCGGCCATTTTCCTTACAATGTTCTTTTTTTCACGACCAGTGCTGTACACAATTATATTCATAGACAACAAGCACATATTTTGTGGTAAGAAATATGGTGCAGGTACCGGTAGTAAACATAGAGATAAATGGTTTAAAGTAAAGATGTGACGTATTTACGATACCAGGTTGTAAAACCAGGTATTCACTTCGAAGTACGGCACCCTGGTACGAGCAGAAAATACTTACAAGTATGAAAGGTATTTAAGTATTGCCATACGTCGATACGCAGAGCTCATACTTGCATAGGAAAACGATCCATAAATTTATATAGGTAAGAACCATAATCGTATCTATCAATAACAAATACTTTGAACTTCAAAGTATTTTTTATTCATACTATTTTGCTTCTTATGGATCATAGAATACGGGTTGAATTCCTATGCAAGTATTTTCAAATTTAGACGCCGCTATAAGTCGGTGCGCGAAGAACTTGGAACACTATACATAAAAAATACTTCCACTAAAATCTACTTCGTATAAATAAGAAACACAATCGTAATTGTGAATAGAAAATACTTTGAAATTCAAAGTATTTTTTTTATTTATGCTTTTTTGCTCCTTACTTGTTACGGAATACGGATTGAATTCCTATCCAAGTATTTTATAGACGCCGCGCCGCGGCTGGGACGCGAAGGGTTTCCGACTTATACTAACAAAATACTTTCAAGTATTTTAGAACCTGGTTTTAAACCCTAGTATTTTTACGTACTCATACTTAAAAGCCCTGGTACTTAGCAAGTATATCTCATCCCTAGTTTAAAGGTGCATTTAAAATTAGAGTGCGTCTCACGAATCAAGTCCCGCAGCCGCGGCGCCACATGCGTAGGTTGTCATGGAATGAAATGTTGCTAGCTTTTATTGGTGTATTAACATAGCACTGATTTCAGGATAATTACTTTATATTTTTATGATAAAAATTACTTATTCAAAAATTATAATTTAATCAATAAATTAAGTTTAAAAAATATATAAATTGACATAAGACTGCAATTAAAAGGTTTTCTTTGTTCAGACATCCATAACATACTGCACGTAAAATATTTGTATCAGGTTATGTTAAATAAAAAAATGAAAAATATATTTGCATCGTGTAATTATGATCATCGAGTAAATTTACTCCAGATATACTGCTATCACTAGAATCATATACATTATTATCATCAGATTCAGTCTCGCTATCACTTTCTGTTGAAATGATGAAACGGTCCATTTCATCGTCCATCAATCCATCGTTTTTAAAATACTGATCTTCCAAATTTTCTACGTGTTTTACTTGTATTGACCAATCTTCTGGCGTGATACTTGCAAACGCATCTTCTACCAATTGTACTATTTTTTTTGGGTCTTGATCTACATTTTTATCTGCCACGCGTCTTTTTACAAGGCTCCAAATTTTTTCTATAGGATTGAGTTGGCAATGATAGGGTGGCAGTTTTAAAACCTCATGGCCATGACTTTTTAAAAGTTCATCCACAACATATGTTGGTTGAACTTTATTTTGTTTTATGAGATCAAAAAGTATGACTTTTGTCCAGCTCTCCTCAAAAAATACACCCTTTTCGTGCAACCACTTTTGCATTTCACTTTTTAAATTCGCCATGGTAGGTGCCTTATTTATTTGAGAGCAATGGTATGGAGCATTGTCCATAACCACAAGAGATTTTTCTGGCAGATTCGGTATCAATTTTTCGGTCATCCACTTTAAAAAATTTGTAGTATTCATGTCATCATGATAATCGGATGACTTTGACTGTGACTTAAAAATTAACAATGCATTGTTAATAAACCCATGCTCGTATCCAGCATGGGCAATTATCCATCGACTTCCAACAGACTCTGAAGTGAAAAGTCCTGGCTCAGTTTCGCTTTGCCAACAGCTTTTGGCATGGTATGTGTTATGAATATATGTTTCATCCAAAAATATCACAGGCCTTTTGTCAACCGTTCGGTTTTTTCGCATTTTTAAGATATATCTTGCGCGCCACGCGGTTATGTCATAGCGCTCCATTAGCAGTTTTCGTTTTGATTGGCATTTTTTATATCTAAATCCAATACTTTGCAATATTCTATGCAATGTGGCTCGGCTTCCTTCAAAATTTATGTCGTCTTTCAATGCTGCTCGCAATTTATTCAGAGTAGGCAGCTCTTTCTTTATTATATAAAATTCGTGAATTTTATGGCGAATGGCACACAAATCAAAACCATCCAAATTAATCTTTCTCGGGCGTGGACGACTCTTCCCAGGTGTTACAATTTTTTTTGATGTACTTGCAGCTGTTTTACCTTCTTATGTAATTCTCGAAACGGTTTTTTCGGATACACCTGTAAAAAAATTTCTTTCTGTTATTTGGGACAACCATCAACACAAAGAAGGAGGTGTTTAACAATTGACGAGGACAAAAAAAACATTATTATATAAAATAATGAGAAAAGCGATATTGATAAACAGATGACAGCCACCGTGGCGCAGGCGGTTAGACGCTGCCTGTGAAACGAGAGGCCGCGGGTTCGATCCCCGCACCGAGAGAAATGTTTGTGCGGCCCACAAATATTTCTTCCGGGTCTGGGTGTTTGTGAGACCGAAAAGTCTCTCGTAGTTCCTGATACCCACGACACAAGACTCGATCTTAATGTGGGGTCAGGACTATGTATGTGACTGTTGGGTGTTATTTATTTATTTATTTATTTAGATGATATATTTTAGGTGTAAGCTATTTAAAGAAATTTTAAATAATACCATTTCTGTAATTTAAATTAACTAAATACGGAATATCTATAGGAAACATAATAAATAAAATCCTATATTTATAAAAAAAATTCAGTAACTAGCAACCCCAAATATGTACCTGTGATGGCGGCCACTCTCTTGCGAACATTGTTTAATGGTATTAAAACGCTTTGATTCTGCTTTTCTGCTTCACAGAACTCCCTCACTTTCAATATAATTTCACGACCAGCACTTTTTACAACTTTAGGCATCGTTAACAATACTTTTAAGTACGCAAATTATATAAAACTCAATGGCAAACGCTCACGTAAACAACACCTGACAACGACAACCACAGACAACAAATCATTAGAACGTTAGATCTGTCAAATTTAATACCGCATTACGCCGCGGGACTTCTTTAGTGAGATCAATGATAAAAGAATTATAAAGGATTACGCACAAAAGTAGCTATATATATCAAATTATAGTTATGTTAGGAATATCGACGCGGAATGTACGTTTATCTATCTGTCTCCTTTACACAAAGCTGACTTTTCCCTTTATGAAAGAGACAAATAATAATTCCTTTGTTTCGAATATGGCAATATTTTGGTCACTAACCACACTGAGACCGCCCCTAGACCAAAATGACGCCATTTTATTTAGCTCATCCGAAACCACAGACTAGTAAGACAAAAACTCCATGAAATGTCAAACTGTGGCGTTATCTGTCAATCGAAGTAAACAAATCTGCAAAATCAAAGAATTTCGAATTATTCATTGTTTAATCTCGTTTGTTAAGTTTGCTAATTAGTTTAATTGTTAACTTTTTAAAGTGCCTCAGTGTTGTGTTAGAGGATTCAAGTCGAGTTCAAGCAAAAAGGACTCAACACAACTTTTCATAGGTTAGTAACTGTTTTTACGAAATACGAACAAATATGTGCTAAATTTACATTTTGGGTTTATTTTTATCATTTATAAATGTATTTGGATCTTGTTGATTAAGTTTTAGACTCTTCTATGCGTTATTTATACAAGTAGTGTAAATAACAACCTCATTGTTTGTTTACACACAAGTTTAGAGATGAGTGGATTCGATACGAAATTATTCATATCGATATTATCATTTTTAAATATTTTGACCTTTATATTTCAAAAAAAGAAAAAAATAGTTTATATTTAAATATATATTCAGACCGACAAACAAAGTGAAATTAAAATATTTTTTAGATTCCCTATAAACATACAAACCAGGACAAATGGATACAAAAAATTGGAAGCTATTGGAACCCTGCAATAAATACATTTATTTGTTCATTACATTTTGAAAAAGAAAACAGCTTTCCAACAATATTCCCGGTAAGTGAAATTGTAGTAATTATGATATTTTACCTAATAATCCTATTAATAATACAACTGTTAATCAATAACAAAGATGACATGCAAGATAATTTGGACAATTGGTAGTCTATTGTCTAATGTTCTGGAGAACCTTTTAATGAACAGAAATAGTTTTATATTTTATTATTAATTATTATAATTGTTTATCTTAACCAACACTTTCATATTCATTGATTGAATTCTGAGTGAGACATAATGATTTTCCTCAGTCAAATAATAGCAATAAAAATCTACCTATGTTATTTATTTTATTGGTATGTATTAAATATCCTGATAGGTATTTTTGATTTTAGCAAAGAATGGTGCAACGTAATAATGAACGAAATGTATTAGATGCAACTGGGTGTTTGTCTCGACAGGTATAACCTTGTAACGGTTGTAACATGTAAATTAGTATTAGTTGGTCATATGTTTACATTATGGCGACTAAAAAAGTAACGATAATTGTAAAGTATAAGTATATTTTTAGGAATATCAAGAAATAATTACCTCCAACCGTCACATACATAGTCTGACCCCACACTAAGATCAAAATGTTTAATACATCATATTACTATTGTTTATGTAGCAGTTGCATTTTTATTAGTTTTGTTACAAATAAATTTATCATAATATTAATATTTATACATACATAAACTCACGCCTATTTCCCAGAATGGGTAGGCAGAGGTGCAACCAGGACACCCACATTTCAGCCTCCGTGGCGCAGGCGGTAAGACGCCGTTCGTGAATAGAGAGACCGCGGGTTCGATCCCCGCACCGAGAGAAATGTTTGTGCGGCCCACAAATATTTCTCTCGGGTCTGTGTGTTTGTGAGACCGAAAAGTCTC
This sequence comes from Hyles vespertilio, assembly GCA_009982885.2. Taxonomy (NCBI): domain Eukaryota; kingdom Metazoa; phylum Arthropoda; class Insecta; order Lepidoptera; family Sphingidae; genus Hyles; species Hyles vespertilio. Next base: position 22,601,108 of record CM042826.1, on the reverse strand, counting down.
TCGTAGTTCCTGATACCCACGACACAAGACTCGATCTTAATGTGGGGTCAGGACTATGTATGTGACTGTTGGGTGTTATTTATTTATTTATTTATTTCGCCTTGTATGTTCCGTCCTACGATGTTGTGGGTGGCGAGCCTATCGCAATATCGGGCACAAACACCTGACTGTGCTGATAATGAATAGAAAAATCCGATATCACTTTGCGCGACCCGGGATTCGAACTTGAGACCTCAGCTTTGTAACCGTACCATAATACAACTACGCCACTGAGGCAGTCAATATTTATACATAAATTAAAATCTATAGTCCACATTATTCACCGCTTGTATGTTTATGTATGTATGTACCTTATGTTTTTTTTGTTTGATTGAATTATTCGAAAAATATTTTTATTCTAGTGCTGATTTCCTGCCTTCGTTCGCGATGTCCGCTACAATTCCTTTATTCAAAATCAAAATCAAAATATTCTTTATAATTTAAGTTAATTTCATTTGGCGATCTAGTGTTGTTACATAGTTTATTAAGTCTTTTAATTATTTTTATTTTTTTCGAGATTCATATTTTTTTATATAAAGCAGCTGTTAAATAAATAATTGTCGAAAGAGACTGACTTCTGTTATACAGGGCTTCCTAGTTCAGGAGTCAGGCTGTTATTATGTTGTAAACATGTTGTAATGAAATAAAGATTAATTATTATTATTATTATTTATTCAAATAGTCTTTCAAAAGATCTTTTGGATTGTTCATTTCTGCTACCACCGCTTCGGAACGTGTTGTAGCTGTGAAGAAGAAGTGGCGCAAGAAACTTCGTCAGCAACACGAACTGTCTTCTTTTTTCCTTTTTTTATATCGCCATTTAAAATTACAATGGTTCATGTCACAGAACACAATAATGTTAGTTTATTTAGTTAATTGTGTTTATTTAGTTAATTGTTCAATTTCTATTTTTACATTTTAATTGTTAATTTTGTGTAGATATTTTATTTCTATTTATATATTTAAGTTGTTAGTTTAGTGTACATATTTTCATAGTTGTTTGCTAAATGTCTGTTTTTTTTTTTAGATTTTAGTTATAATTTGGCAAAAGAAATATTGACATGGTGAAAATTGGTGCTTAAGGAAAAAAGTGTGGTATATTCGAAGTCGCAACCAAATTCTAGCTATTAATAAAGTTGTATTTTATCTCACGTGTGTATTATTTGACAAATCCAATCCAATCATCAGGTAAAACTTACCCATCAAATAAATCATAGCATGAAAAAAATATCAAAACATTGACCTATTATTATCGGATTTAATTTTTAAAGACTTGACTGTCAAGTCCTAAAATCCCCTGTTTATACTCAATTGAGATGTAAAGCAAAAATTAAAAATGTTATATTAATGTTAGTCGTATGCCACTGTTGATGATCGATATCGATAAAAAATTTGGTACTAGCGTATCACTATTTTTAGGGGCGGAGCCGCCGCCATGTTTGTGAATCAAAGTGGTACGCGTCACGTGACCTTATGCTTTATCCCCTCTATTCTTTAATCATTGTCTGTGATTGCTGTCAAGTTAAACATTTTCGTTCTTAAACTAAAATCATGTAATATAAATAAAATAATAAAAGTGACTTCTTTAACAACATATATCGTCTTTTAAAAAGCGAAGAATATAGAAAAAGAAATATAGACAATAATTATAATTTGTAGGAGATATTTAAAAATAAGACATATTCAATATTTTTAGTCGTCTGTGATATTCAAGTTAAAGAAAATGGGTTCGCGCATTTTTGAACGAAATGACAATAAGGCATCATGGAGGACAGATTATCGAAGAAAATGTTGCTTCTGTACTAGACTCTATCCAATGATTAAAGAATAGAGGGGATGAAACACAGACGACTAAAAATACCCATGAAAATACAGACGGCCAACTCCATACAAATTTTTTAACACGTTATGAAAACTCACACATCGAAACCAAACATGCTTTTCTACATATATAATTCATTCAAACTTCATCGGATCTTTCTTTCTTTTCATTGATAATTTTGTCACTGACCAATAGTATTAAAGAATTTTGTTCATCGTATTTGAGCCATCTCTTTCGTACGTTATACGTATATAAATTAGATGCGTTTCCCACCAGAGCTGATCTGAAATCGGTACTTTACCGAAATTACCGATTTTGAAATATTTAGGGATGTACGTTATACTTTCAGTAATCCGATTTTTACTACCGGAAATTTACCGGTTTTATATTTAGGTTTCATGCTTTTATGTTCAAATTTATGGATTCAAAATGAAAATAACAAATAAAACCAAGTTATAATTCTAAACCTTTAATCAACAATATATTCTTTGATTTATTTGTTATATTTTTATATTAAAACACTTTTATTTAAACATTTTTATCCTAATGAATATTATAACCTCCAATACTTTTTTATACATCTTCAGATTAATTTAAACATTTTCAATTTGTTAATATCTCTTAATTTTATCACTTAAAATTCTCTTAATTTTAGGACCTATAAAACAATGCCAAATTTAAGAACATGACTACAGAATTGAAATATGCATTGACAAATAAAAGTTTAAATGGAAACATTAATAATTGCAAATTATATTTTACAATACCATGAAACAGCACAAGATTACTTTATTGGTAAATTTTATCTAAGACACAATTGACATTAAGTAAATAACAAAGCGATTTGGCTTACTTTTGGAGAAATTGAAAAGCAAAAACAAGACATACATAATTAAAATAAGCTATCAATTAACAAATAATTAGTCAAATCATGGAACGCATTAAATGTATGATAGCTATACTAAAACTTTTTTGATTAATTATTATAATATATTAAAGGAATAGGCAGAACATATGTTTAAAATAAAGTCATTTTAAAGAATGTTAATGCTATTACTATTATAGTATGCACAATATAGGTCTATAATATAATCTTATAAGCAACTGCATTGCACTGAATTTGAAAATATAACCAAAATCTTTAGCAAATGCATTTTTATTGAGAATCTTAATTATATCAAGAAGTATAAATATTATATACAGATTATTAATGAACATAATTACTTCTGTTGTGATTTAACCTTCACCAATATTAACATATAAGTCTACAAAAAGTGATCCTGCAGACATAGTAGAGACTTTCTTTGTACTTCCAACGATGAATGCATTTGCCTGCAAATTGCTTGGACTGGAAATTTCACCCGAGTCTAGCCTAGAAATTATAAAACAATTAATAAAAAAATAAATATTATAAGGGCACAATCTGTTGAAGTTGACTGCTTTCCTGACTTTAGATACATATAACCATAAAAACTGATAATTATAAATTAATATGTTAGGAACTTGGAAATACCTATACCAATAGCTTTAATCTTGCACTGTACTGTGCTGGGTCGACTTATACTGCAGAGCACAAGCTTCCTCTACAGTCGAGAGTACGAATGAGAGGAGTAAGGTACATAATCCATCAACTCTAGACACTAACAAAAAGTTAACCTTATCACATGTTCAGAGATCTAATAAATCTGTATTTTAATGGGTATTTATTTCAACTTATTGTTATTTCTTATATTCCTGTAGCAGATTAAACTAGAAATAGGGTCACAGCGGAAATTGCAGCGGAATAACATATTATTATATTTACCTTAATTATGTCAGATGAGGTTAGATTTATGTTTTTCAATAATTTCAATAATTTGGTATTTCTTGCTCCGCCAACATAGCTGTTCACTTATTAAAGTGTTTGTATATTTTGTTTGTGAAGGCTGCACAGATATTTCTATGTTTTTTTCGTTTGTGCACTCGGGAACAAAACACATAACTAAAATTAATAATTATCACGTAAATCACAAGTTTTTAGATACGATTTACACAAACCAAATTATATCACGTTTGTACTGTTAAATATTTACGTTACTGATTACAAAACAGATGAAATAACATGCAATTAAATAAAATAAGCAAATCCAAACTAAACAGCAATCGACTGTTGAAAAATATGGCGGCAATATGGCGGCGACAGCGCACGCCGGCACACGCACACATTCATAAAAGTGAAAGAGATGGGGCGAAAACGGCATATGAGAAAGCGAGAAAGAAAATTGGGTTACTTTTTAAGCCCGAGTTAAACGGGCCTGGGATGAAACATAAGGTCACGTGACGCGTACCACTTTGATTCACAAACATGGCGGCGGCTCCGCCCCTAAAAATAGTGATACGCTAGTACCAAATTTTTTTATCGATATCGATCATCAACAGTGGCATACGACTAACATTAATATAACATTTTTAATTTTTGCTTTACATGTCAATTGAGTATAAACAGGGGATTTTAGGACTTGACAGTCAAGTCTTTAAAAATTAAATCTGATAATAATAGGTCAATGTTTTGATATTTTTTTCATGCTATGATTTATTTGATGGGTAAGTTTTACCTGATGATTGGATTGGATTTGTCAAATAATACACACGTGAGATAAAATACAACTTTATTAATAGCTAGAATTCGGTTGCGACTTCGAATATACCACACTTTTTTCCTTAAGCACCAATTTTCACCATGTCAATATTTCTTTTGCCAAATTATAACTAAAATCTAAAAAAAAACAGACATTTAGCAAACAACAATGAAAATATGTACACTAAACTAACAACTTAAATATATAAATAGAAATAAAATATCTACACAAAATTAACAATTAAAATGTAAAAATAGAAATTAAACAATTAACTAAATAAACACAATTAACTAAATAAACTGACATTATTGTGTTCTGTGACATGAACTATTGTAATTTTAAATGGCGATATAAAAAAAAGAAAAAAGAAGACAGTTCGTGTTGCTGACGAAGTTTCTTGCGCCACTTCTTCTTCACAGCTACAACACGTTCCGAAGCAGTGGTAGCAGAAATGAACAATCCAAAAGATCTTTTGAAAGACTATTTGAATAAATAATAATAATAATAATTAATCTTTATTTCATTACAACATGTTTACAACATAATAACAGCCTGACTCCTGCCGTGCGATTCTGTAACAACTCACGATCGAAATCACTTCTGAATCCGCAGTGAAAACTTAATCGGCATTCTGTAACTTGTATGAAATCTACACTAGCGCCATAAAGTGAGAACTCAAGTGAAGGGAACTATTTTCAGGTGAGATCTTAGCTAATTGACGTTGATTGGTATTCTGAAACAAAGATTTCGAATTTCACTTCGAATCTCACCTCGAATCTTTATGTCAAATCATAAGTTAGTATTTGGTGTGCGAGTTTGTGAGTGAAAAGAAAATAAATTGTGATTTAATTAGTTAAAAAAGGATTACAAAAGTATTTATTATCAAGGTAAGTTCGAAATATCGATACATACGTTTATAAATGTTATTTACAGTACTTTTACTTTAATTAATGTTTATTTTGATTGTAGATGGCTCGATCATTTCTTTTGTTGAGTATTCTTAAAGAAGCCCACGAATTAGAAGTAAGAAACAATCGTCGTCAAGCTCAAATTATAAGAAATTTGCCCCTTACCAGCCGCAGCGATGATTTTATTAATATCTATAGACTTTCGGAGGACTTAATTCAAGATTTAGAAATTCAATTACGCCCTTTACTCGTACCAACTAAGCGTCCTAGTCGAGCGCTTTCAACAAGATGCAAGGTACTTGAGCACATTTTTTTGTCAAATATTTGTTGGCGTATTCCGCTATTATTATTTTTTTATTATTCTCTTTTATTTTTTAGATTCTCTGCACATTGTCATTCCTCGCAAGTGGGAGCTATCAAAGAATACTCGGAAAAAATATAAATACATATATATCTCAAACATGCGTATCCCGGTGCGTTAAAGAGATAGTAGAAGCAATTACTCACCCTACTATTGTAAAAAAGTATTTAAGATTTCCACAAAATCGTTCAGAAAGACAACTATTAGCCGAGCGGTAAGTAGCTATTAAACATCCCTTCAAATTGTATAATTGCCACACATATGTAATTAAAAATTGATTAATTACAGATTTTATGAAAAATTTCGTATTCCCGGGGTGATCGGGTGTATTGATGGTACTTTCGTCGCTATGGTGAGGCCGCGTGATAATGAAGAAAGGTATTTTTGCCGTAAAGGGTTCCACGCTCGGAATGTTATGTTGGTAAGGTTTTTACAAAATAGTTTCAATGTTCCAATCGCAATATATAAGTATTATGATTAATTTGAAGCACATCGATATAAAAAGAACGATTCAATGTATGACACCTACGAATATTATATTTTATTTGAGAGTCCTAGTGGTGTAGTTCGGCCGGCGAAAAGAGGTGGCATAGCGGGTTCAATCCCCGCACCGAGATAAAAGTGAATTTTGGGAACATATGTTTGTTTCAGTACCATTAGAGTTGTGAGACCAAAAAGATAGCTCACAACGCAAGACTTAGGTAGTATCTTACAACAAGGTTATACAATTTGTGTGATTGCTGAATGTATTTATGTTTTTATTTTGCAGATTAGTGATGCCGACCTTAATATAATACACGTAGATGCGTCGTATGGCGGAGCGACGCACGATAGTTTCGTATTTAACCACTCAATTATCAGAGACCATTTAGAAAATTTGACCAATTCGGGTGAAGTGGTGTATTTATTAGGCAAGTATAAATATGAACTTGTTTGTTACGGCGCGGCGCGGCCCATAACAACGGACCAAACTGACGCACGGCTGAAATATATGTTATACATTTCCCATTTTGCCAAACTAATATAATCCCTATAAAAATAAATAACTAAATAAATATAGTTAATCAAAGGACTCTCATAGGGGCTTTTAATAAAATTTTTGGGTACATCTTTAACCTAATACGCAATAAATAAGATGGCTACAGCATGGATTGACACTTATGTAAACTTTTTATTGCTTTTAGGAGACGCCGGTTATCCTCAGCGCTCTTATTTAATGACTCCAGTCGCAGGCGCAACCGGTGAAACCCCGGAAAGTTATTACAATAAATTACACGCTACAGGCAGAAATTCCATAGAACGAACAATAGGTATATTGAAAGGGCGTTTTCGATGTCTCCTAGCACATCGGGTATTACATTACCATCCTGACACTGTCGCAAGGATAGTAATTGCGTGTTGTGTACTCCACAACATTTGTAATCGTGCAGGATTACCTTCCCCAATACATGGACATGATGCTGTGGTCAATGAAACATTACCATTAGCACAAGCAGATGCAAGAGATTTGGGTCTGGAAACCGGCCGCAGTTCTAGAGTTAATTTAGTAAATAGTTTATGGCTAAGTAGATCCTAATTTATATGAAGTATTTACAGATTTTATTATTATTGTTCACTCACATTTTAGTTTGGATTTAGTTATTTCTAATCTTTGAATTTGCACAATAATAATTATCATTCAAATAATTTAAAATATATGTTACATAATGAAGTAGGTCTTTTTTTAATAAAAATTTAAGTCTCCGATTTTTTTGTATTTTTACATTGTTCGAATATTTTACCATTTAATGCTATAATTCTATCTCTCTAGTTTATTATTACTCATTTTTATTTTGTATTATATTTTGTTTTAAAGTTGTGCTTTTGTTTTTATCTCATGGATTGTAATGCTATATGTACACCTTAAATGCTCGTTATCTAACTTGTAACTAAAGTAATTTTATCGATGATCGATTTCATAAAAAGATGAATAAATTTTCATCAATGATAATATTTATCAAATAATAATATTAGATTGTATAAATTATCGTTGAAAATAGGTTACAGTGTGTATGTGACAAAAATAAATTATCAGTATTGTTCAATCTTTCTTTATTATTTCTGCCAAAGCCTTCAGTCCTTCACCCAGAGCAATATTTGCCTGTGCCATCAAACTCTGGGTTTCGGAGTTACGCTCTAAAACGGTAACCATGCGACGTTCTAGACTTATTCGTTGCTCTTCTAGGGTTAAAAACTTTTCAAGCACAGTATAAAACTGTGAACGTCGCTGGGATGGAGGTGACCGCCTTAGGCGCACTCTGCGTCGTCTTGGAGCTGTAAAAAATATGTTCCTTCATAACAAGACTCAACTTTTGACTATGCTATAATAAAATCCATATAGTGCCACACTTACTTGAAACTGCACTGGCTACACAATGTGGTGGTGTAGCATTCCCTTCCTCAACATTCCTATGATTCGACGCAGCCCCTGGAGATCGCTAAAATAAATAATGTATTACTAAATAAATAATGTAATAATGTATTTTTTATCACCAATCCATATAACTGTAATACTTAATTATAAATAACTAAAAGATTCTTACTAAAATATAAACATTACATTAATACCTCTCTAGGAGCCGAGGCCTGGAATGCAGTAGTCGGTGGAGGGTCCGGATTATTAAAGAGTGGCTGATAAATGCCACTGTGTCGGGTTTGGGATGTATTGACATTGAGGGGCTCCTGAAAACAAAATTAGATTGTACATACATTTCCTAAGAATGACAGAATTAATTCATAATTTACAAAGGATTTATAAACTTTATCACCATTTAATTAAATAGTAACCAAAGTGTGCAAAAAAATTGTAGATTCTATTTAGTTTATCAATTCTTTCTTATATTATATTTCAATATATTGTAATGTAGTCTCTCTCTTATTCTTTTTTGTGAACTGAGATATTTCTATATTTTACCCAATGTTAAGATTGTTTCATATAAAGTAAATTAGTGTTTATATTTCTTACCAAATCAACTGCAACTGGATGTTGGCTTTGGTAGGCATCATCTTGACTCGTGCTTGGTCTTGGCTGGTCAATAGTATTCTCAGTATTTAATGTTAAAATTGAGGGGCTGATAGGTAATGGTGGTGTCTCCTGTAACATTATAATAAACTTAAATATATATTATGAGTAGGCATATATTTCTAGATAATGGAAATGTTAAAATATTTACATCAAAAACCTGAATTTGCAAATGTACATCGCCAGTAGCAAATCCATCACCACCCATCAATGCCACAATCCTCTCCTCAACCTCGCTCAATACAGGCACCACCTCTGTTCCACCACCAGTCCTACGTCTCGCAGCAGCTCTCGTAGCACTTTTTTTCTTTACTGCACTTTTTTTGTCAGCCCAATACTAAAAAAAGCAAAAGCGCTCAGTGTGATAAAAAGATTGTCCCCACATGCAATGGTTAAACGTTAAGTGGTTTGCGAATGAACAAAAAAAATTTAACATACTTTTATCCACTTCTTCACATTTTTTATAGTGCCTCCACCAATGCTATTTAATTTCAAAGTAATTCGTTCCCATTCTTTGTGAGCTTGAGCTTTGGCACTTTGATTTCTTAGAAACCCTTTAGCCAGATGGGGTTTCTCCTCCAAATAGTGTACCAAAGCTTCAACTTGCTCCAACGAAGGATGGCAAGCGCGATCAATTGACCTATACTCGGAAATAGAATCCGAGATAAAAAATGTAAACAAAAGTGTTACCACTACAATAAAATAATTTATCATGGTAGTTTGTTCACATCCATTAAAAAAACAGGTTGGAATTATTCTCATTCGTTAAATAAGTATAAAACAAAGCCAAATAAAAAATATTTGGTATAATATTTACATAAACTACAATTTCAACTTCTTTTCTAAGTACGTGAAAAAAATGGTACGAAAATATTTTATGCTACAGGTATTATACAGAAATTCGTAACCTTAGGCCACTGAAATAAAACTTTTTTTAAATTTCGTCTCCTTAACTACAAATACGTCGCTTCGACGCCCGCGACACCTCCCTTCAGTTCATTTAGTTGCTTAACTTGATGAATGTGCATCATGTGATAAAGTTAAAACGCCGTGATGCTGGTTTCACGTTTTCTGTTGAGTTTTTGTTCTATTTTGTTCCTAAGATTTCTGGCACTCGTGTTCCTAGCCGAACTATGGTCTTTGAAAATCACTGTGAGTAAAACCCATTAAAATTTGATTGGGCCCAAGTCAAGGGTCACGTCGAAAGGCATAATAAAACATTCAAAATGTTCAAAATTCAAAAATAAATATAAATAAAAAAACATAGTACTCGCAACATTTGAATCTATTCACTAATCAAATTATACCCAATATGTTTTTGAGAAAATGTTTCATAACCCTGAAATGTCACTTTTACAATGACATTTGTTTGTTTACATTTTTGATCTTGAATTCGATTTTCGAGAAAACAACAATATATACATTCAATTTCTTTCTTTATGACGTAAACCACACCAAAACAATGTAATGATATATTACTCACTCCATGATAATCACTGTTTTAAATAAACTTTGAATTAAATAATAACACTCCACGAATTACTGAAAAGAAACTTTGTTATGAGTTTTAAATTTCGTCGCGCCGACGAATGTCAAATGGCATTGAGTTTCTACTCTTAAAACAATTTTTGAGTGTGGCAAAGGCATATTGCGTTCAGCCAAACTCTATTTATTTTTTTCTACTTAATGATTTTTTTTAGTAAATTATTATGATTAGATGACATATAATTAGCATAAAAAACTGTGAAATAGTTTTTTTCGTGCAAGAATAACAGCAGGAAATCCAATCGGTAATGTGGATTTAAAACCGTAACTTCAAAAGGTCGACACTAGCGCTAGCTACGATCTCACACAACATTTCGATACTCACCTCACTTCACGCGACCTTGAATGATGTTACAGAATACCAAAAACTTCTCACTTAAAGTGACTGTCGAAGTGAGAGTGAATTCGAGAATGAGTTTCGATTCGAGTTTTGTATTTTACAGAATCGCACTGCTGAACTAGGAAGCCCTGTATAACAGAAGTCAGTCTCTTTCGACAATTATTTATTTAACAGCTGCTTTATATAAAAAAATATGAATCTCGAAAAAAATAAAAATAATTAAAAGACTTAATAAACTATGTAACAACACTAGATCGCCAAATGAAATTAACTTAAATTATAAAGAATATTTTGATTTTGATTTTGAATAAAGGAATTGTAGCGGACATCGCGAACGAAGGCAGGAAATCAGCACTAGAATAAAAATATTTTTCGAATAATTCAATCAAACAAAAAAAAAACATAAGGTACATACATACATAAACATACAAGCGGTGAATAATGTGGACTATAGATTTTAATTTATGTATAAATATTGACTGCCTCAGTGGCGTAGTTGTATTATGGTACGGTTACAAAGCTGAGGTCTCAAGTTCGAATCCCGGGTCGCGCAAAGTGATATCGGATTTTTCTATTCATTATCAGCACAGTCAGGAGTTTGTGCCCAATATTGCGATAGGTTCGCCACCCACAATATCGTAGGACGGAACATACAAGGCGAAATAAATAAATAAATAAATAACACCCAACAGTCACATACATAGTCCTGACCCCACATTAAGATCGAGTCTTGTGTCGTGGGTATCAGGAACTACGAGAGACTTTTCGGTCTCACAAACACACAGACCCGAGAGAAATATTTGTGGGCCGCACAAACATTTCTCTCGGTGCGGGGATCGAACCCGCGGCCTCTCTATTCACGAACGGCGTCTTACCGCCTGCGCCACGGAGGCTGAAATGTGGGTGTCCTGGTTGCACCTCTGCCTACCCATTCTGGGAAATAGGCGTGAGTTTATGTATGTATAAATATTAATATTATGATAAATTTATTTGTAACAAAACTAATAAAAATGCAACTGCTACATAAACAATAGTAATATGATGTATTAAACATTTTGATCTTAGTGTGGGGTCAGACTATGTATGTGACGGTTGGAGGTAATTATTTCTTGATATTCCTAAAAATATACTTATACTTTACAATTATCGTTACTTTTTTAGTCGCCATAATGTAAACATATGACCAACTAATACTAATTTACATGTTACAACCGTTACAAGGTTATACCTGTCGAGACAAACACCCAGTTGCATCTAATACATTTCGTTCATTATTACGTTGCACCATTCTTTGCTAAAATCAAAAATACCTATCAGGATATTTAATACATACCAAATAAAATAAAATAACATAGGTAGATTTTTATTGCTATTATTTGACTGAGGAAAATCATTATGTCTCACTTAGAATTCAATAAATGAATATGAAAGTGTTGGTTAAGATAAACAATTATAATAATTAATAATAAAATATAAAACTATTTCTGTTCATTAAAAGGTTCTCCAGAACATTAGACAATAGACTACCAATTGTCCAAATTATCTTGCATGTCATCTTTGTTATTGATTAACAGTTGTATTATTAATAGGATTATTAGGTAAAATATCATAATTACTACAATTTCACTTACCGGGAATATTGTTGGAAAGCTGTTTTCTTTTTCAAAATGTAATGAACAAATAAATGTATTTATTGCAGGGTTCCAATAGCTTCCATTTTTTTGTATCCATTTTGTCCTGGTTTATATGTTTATAGGGAATCTAAAAAATATTTTTAATTTCACTTTGTTTGTCAGTCTGAATATATATTTAAATATAAACTATTTTTTTCTTTTTTTTTTTTAAATAAAGATCAAAATATTTAAAAATGATAATATCGATATGAATAATTTCGTATCGAATCCACTCATCTCTAAACTTGTGTGTAAACAAACAATGAGGTTGTTATTTACACTACTTGTATAAATAACGCCTAGAAGAGTCTAAAACTTAATCAACAAGATCCAAATACATTTATAAATGATAAAAATAAACCCAAAATGTAAATTTAGCACATATTTGTTAGTATTTCGTAAAAACAGTTACTAACCTATGAAAAGAAATGTTAGGGTCCTTTTTGCTTGAACTCGACTCGAATCCTTTAACACAACACTGAGGCATTTTAAAAACTTAACAACTAAACTAATAAGCAAACTAAACAAACTTAACAAACGAGATTAACCAATGAATAATCCGAAATTCTTTGACTGTGCAGATTTGTTTACTCCGATTGACAGATAACGCCACAGTTTGACATTTCATGCAGTTTTTGGTTTAATAGTCTGTGGTTTCGAAAGCATAACTAAAATGGCGTCATTTTGGTCTATGGGCGGTCCCAGTGTGGTTAGTGAACAAAATATTGCCATATTCGAAACAAAGGAATTATTATTTGTCTCTTTCATTAAGGGACAAGTCAGCTTTGTGTAAATGAGACATATGCATAAATGTACATTCCGCGTCGATATTCTTAACATAACTATAACTTGACATATATAGCTACATTTGTGCGTCATCCTTTATAATTCTTTTATCATTGATCACAGAGTACATTTGACAGCAATCAGCAGGCCGGTTTAACTCAGGCTTAAAAAGTGACGCAAATTTCTATCTCGCTTTCTCATATGCCGTTTTCGCCCCATCTCTTTCACGCTCCGCCACTTTTATGAATTAGAGATTGGTCAAACCGTAATTTTTTCAAATCGGTTAAACCGAATCATAATTTTGCTCAAACCGAATTACAAACCGATTCAACCAAACCGAATCATCCATTACTGTATGACATCATTCATTCGTTCATGAACCCCGTTATAAGTTATAAACCGTATTACGATACGGTTTACGATTTTAATTCGGGTACTCCTACCCGAATTAAAATCGTAATAAATAATAGGGATGGGAAAAAATATCGATGACTGAAAAACAATGTATTAGGCGTTTATTTATTATTAATCATATAAGTATTTATAAGATATAAGAAAGAAACCAATATGTCTTAAGTACCTGTTATATAGTAACAGAAATGTATCTAAACAAAATCAGATGACTTTCCGTAAAACTGTAATCAAGTAGTTTATTCTAAAAATTATAAACATTCAACCAACGTATATGAATTTTCTTACCTTTTTATGATTAAAACACTCACTTGTTACTTTTAGTAGTTCAAGTATTTATATACTTAATATAATAGAATGTAATACTTACTGAAAACACGATGTTAATTAAAATATAATTACGATAACAAACAAATGCCTAATATAAAACGGAATGAAAATTTGGCGCCACCATTTGACAGCAACTCGTCGCGTCGCGTCACCGGTCGGCGTCAGCAACTTCATTCGGGTTAACTCGGTTCCGTTCGTTATTCATTCGGGCGGAGCGTTCAGCCCGCATCAGCTTATTCGCATTGCATCGCATTCGTACTCGCTCGAACTGACACGAGTTGACGCGATTGCGGTTTCAAACTGAAACCGGTTTGGATAGACTGTAGCTCGGTTTGATGCGAGTTGCCCTCAACCCGAATTGATTCGGTTTGGCAAACCGGGTTGGCACATCGCTATTATGAATGTTGCGTGTGCCGGCGTGCGCTGCGCCGCCATATTGCTGCCATATTTTTCAACATTCGATTGTTGTTTAGTTTGGATTTGCTTATTTTATTTTTAATTGCATGTTATTTCATCTGTTTTGTAATCAGGAACGTAAATATTTAGCAGTACAAACATGATATAGTTTTGTTTGTGTAAATCGTATCTAAAGACTTGTGATTTACGTGATAATTATTAATTTTAGTTATGTGTTTTGTTCCCAAGTGCACAAACGAAAAAAACATAGAAATATCTGTGCAGCCTTCACAAACAAAATATACCAACACTTTAATAAGTGAACAGCTACGTTGGTGGAGCAAGAAATACCAAATTATTGAAAAACATAAATCTAACCTCATCTGACATAATTAAGGTAAATATAATAATATGTTATTCCGCTGTGACCCTATTTCTAGTTTAATCTGCTACAGGAATATAAGAAATAACAATAAGTTGAAATAAATACCCATTAAAATACAGATTTATTAGATCTCTGAACATGTGATAAGGTTAACTTTTTGTTAGTGTCGAGTTGATGAATTATGTAGCCATACTCCTTTCATTAGTACTCTCGACTGTACAGGAGGCTTGTGCTCTGCAGTGAAAAGTAAATGAGTCGTCCCAGCACAGTACAGTGTAAGATTAAAGCCATTTTTCGGTATAGGTATTTCCAAGTTCATAACATATTCATTTATAACTATCCAATGTTTTATGGTTATATGTATGTAAAGTCAGAAAGCAGTCAACTTCAACAGATTGAGCCCTTATAGTATTTATTCCTTTATTAATTGTTTTATAATTTCTAGGCTAGACTCGGGTGAAATTTCCAGTCAAAGCAATTTGCAGGCAAATGGGTTCATCGTTGGAAGTACAAAGAAAGTCTCTACTGCGTCTGCAGGATCACTACACTGTAGACTTATATGTTAATATTGGCGGAGGTTAAATCACAACAGAAGTAATTATGTTCATTAATAATCTGTTTATAATATTTATGATTCTTGATATAATTAAGATTCTCATAAAAATGCATTTGCTAAAGATTTTGGTTATATTTTCAAATCCAGCGCAATGCAGTAGTTTATAAAAGTATATTATAGACCTATATTGTGCATATTATAATAGTAATAGCATTAACATTCTTTAAAATGACTATATTCAAACATATGTTTTGCCTATTCCTTTAATATATTATAATAATGAATTAAAAAAGTTTTAGTATTTAGTAATGCATGATGCATTTAATGTTTTCAATGATTTAACTAATTATTTGTTAATTGATAGCTTATTTTAATTATGTATGTCTTGTTTTTGCTTTTTAATTTCTCCAAAAGTAAGCTAAATCGTTTTGTTTGTTATTTACTTTATGTTAATTGTCTCTTAGATAAAATTTACAAACAAAGCAATCTTGTGCTGCTTCATGGTATTGTAAAATATAATATGCAACAATTAATGTTTCCATTTAAATTTTTATTTGTCAATGCATATTTCAATTCTGTATTAATGTTCTTACATTTGGCATTGTTTTATTGGTCCTAAAATTAAGAGAATTTGAAGAGATAAAATTAAGCGATATTAACAAATTGAAAATGTTTAAATTAATCTGAAGATGTATAAAAAAGTATTGTTGGTTATAATATTCATTAGGATAAAAATGTTAAAATAAGAGTGTTGTAATATAAAAATATAACATTAATTAAATCAAAGAATATATTGTTGAGTAAAGGTTTAGAATTATAACTTGGTTTTATTTGTTATTTTTATTTTAAATCCAGGAATATATTAGCATGAAACCCAAATATAAAACCGGTAAATTTCCGGTAGTAAAAATCGGTATGCTGAAAATATAACGTACATCCCTAAATATTTCAAAATCGGTAATTTCGGTAAAGAACCGATTTCCAGCCCAGTAGGCGATTCACGTAAAATAATAAGTTCAGCTGTAGTGCAGTTGCGGTTAAGTTTCGATCAAAACAGCCCGTTTCGTATTCTCGTAATTTTGACAACCGCTGTCAAATACGCTCGCGTGAAGTTCGCGTCACGCAAACGTTTTAGCGTATTCTACTACTACTGCTGCGCGTATATGTCAATGTCAAACAAATTTTATACGTCTGACGTACAGTTGACGCGCAGCTCACGCGCAGTTCACGCGCAGCTAAACACTTACAAGAATACCATTTTGTACCAAAGCGTAAACTTAATTGTAACCGCACCGCAACTTGATCGGCGCGTCAAAAAGTTACGTGAATCGCACTACTGGTCGGAAACGCATCTAAATATATATACGTATAACGTACGAAAGAGATGGCTCAAATACGATGAACAAAATTCTTTAATACTATTGGTCAGTGACAAAATTATCAATGAAATGAAAGAAAGATCTGATGAAGTTTGAATGAATTATATATGTAGAAAAGCATGTTTGGTTTCGATGTGTGAGTTTTCATAACGTGTTAAAAATTTTGTATGGAGTTGGCCGTCTGTATTTTTAGTCGTCTGTGGCAATCAGTAGTGCGATTCACGTAACTTTTTGACGCGCCGATCAAGTTGTGGTGCAGTTACAATTAAGTTTACGTTTTGGTACAAAATGGTATTCTTTAGCTGCGCGTGAGCTGCGCGCGAGACGCGCGCGAACTGCGCGTCAACTGTACGTCAGACGTATGAAATTTGTTTGACATTGACATATAGACATAGACATTATAGCGCTCGCGTGACGCGAACTTGACGCGAGCGTATTACGAGAATACGAAAAGGGCTGTTTTGATCGAAACTTAACCGCAACTGCACTGCAGCTGAACTTATTATATTACGTGAATCGCCCTACAGGCCCGTTTAACTCGGGCTTAAAAAGTAACCCAATTTTCTTTCTCGCTTTCTCATATGCCGTTTTCGCCCCATCTCTTTCACTTTTATGAATGTGTGCGTGTGCCGGCGTGCGCTGTCGCCGCCATATTGCCGCCATATTTTTCAACAGCCGATTGCTGTTTAGTTTGGATTTGCTTATTTTATTTTAATTGCATGTTATTTCATCTATTTTGTAATCAGTAACGTAATTATTTAACAGTACAAACGTGATATAATTTGGTTTGTGTAAATCGTATCTAAAAACTTGTGATTTACGTGATAATTATTAATTTTAGTTATGTGTTTTGTTCCCGAGTGTACAAACGAAAAAAACATAGAAATATCTGTGCAGCCTTCACAAACAAAATATACAATCACTTTAATAAGTGAACAGCTATGTTGGCGGAGCAAGAAATACCAAATTATTGAAATTATTGAAAAACATAAATCTAACCTCATCTGACATAATAAAGGTAAATATAATAATATGTTATTCCGCTGTGACCCTATTTCTAGTTTAATCTGCTACAGGAATATAAGAAATAACAATAAGTTGAAATAAATACCCATTAAAATACAGATTTATTAGATCTCTGAACATGTGATAAGGTTAACTTTTTGTTAGTGTCTAGAGTTGATGGATTATGTACCTTACTCCTCTCATTCGTACTCTCGACTGTAGAGGAAGCTTGTGCTCTGCAGTATAAGTCGACCCAGCACAGTACAGTGCAAGATTAAAGCTATTGGTATAGGTATTTCCAAGTTCCTAACATATTAATTTATAATTATCAGTTTTTATGGTTATATGTATCTAAAGTCAGGAAAGCAGTCAACTTCAACAGATTGTGCCCTTATAATATTTATTTTTTTATTAATTGTTTTATAATTTCTAGGCTAGACTCGGGTGAAATTTCCAGTCCAAGCAATTTGCAGGCAAATGCATTCATCGTTGGAAGTACAAAGAAAGTCTCTACTATGTCTGCAGGATCACTTTTTGTAGACTTATATGTTAATATTGGTGAAGGTTAAATCACAACAGAAGTAATTATGTTCATTAATAATCTGTATATAATATTTATACTTCTTGATATAATTAAGATTCTCAATAAAAATGCATTTGCTAAAGATTTTGGTTATATTTTCAAATTCAGTGCAATGCAGTTGCTTATAAGATTATATTATAGACCTATATTGTGCATACTATAATAGTAATAGCATTAACATTCTTTAAAATGACTTTATTTTAAACATATATTCTGCCTATTCCTTTAATATATTATAATAATTAATCAAAAAAGTTTTAGTATAGCTATCATACATTTAATGCGTTCCATGATTTGACTAATTATTTGTTAATTGATAGCTTATTTTAATTATGTATGTCTTGTTTTTGCTTTTCAATTTCTCCAAAAGTAAGCCAAATCGCTTTGTTATTTACTTAATGTCAATTGTGTCTTAGATAAAATTTACCAATAAAGTAATCTTGTGCTGTTTCATGGTATTGTAAAATATAATTTGCAATTATTAATGTTTCCATTTAAACTTTTATTTGTCAATGCATATTTCAATTCTGTAGTCATGTTCTTAAATTTGGCATTGTTTTATTAGGTCCTAAAATTAAGAGAATTTTAAGTGATAAAATTAAGAGATATTAACAAATTGAAAATGTTTAAATTAATCTGAAGATGTATAAAAAAGTATTGGAGGTTATAATATTCATTAGGATAAAAATGTTTAAATAAAAGTGTTTTAATATAAAAATATAACAAATAAATCAAAGAATATATTGTTGATTAAAGGTTTAGAATTATAACTTGGTTTTATTTGTTATTTTCATTTTGTAATCATGGACGTAGTATCAAATGGACTCGACATTCGAGTTCCATCGTAAGGGACAGACATAAAGTAAAAAAAAAAGCATTTTTATTTTTTATGCAAATATAATCCTATTTTTCAATGTATTCTATGAAATACTAATTGCAGATGTTAGTAATAATGAACGTCTACATTTATTTTTACCAATATACTAAATAAAATGCACTTACCAGTGAGAGGTTATATTTTCATATTATCGTTTAGATCGGCTATCACAGCCAATAATAAAGCAGCACACCATACCTTTTGTCTTATAATCAGTTTCAACACTCTTTTACATACATTTTTGACCGCAAATATTCGTAAAATACTCAGTAATTCAAGTTTATAACAAACTGCACGTCTTATTTGTTTGGGTACACGCAGTGTTCCCCTACAAAATTATGTGAAACTATGAGAAGGACCGCAAATTGTGTTTTGTCACTTTCATTTTTTAAGGTTTATGCATAAGTCTAAGTGAGATGGACTATATATGTCAAAGGCATGTCAAGTCTATTGATACTACGTCTATGTTTTGAATCCATAAATTTGAACATAAAAGCATGAAACCCAAATATAAAACCGGTAAATTTATGGTAGTAAAAATCAGATTACTGAAAGTATAACGTACATCCCTAAATATTTCAAAATCGGTAATTTCGGTAAAGTACCGATTCAGATCAGCTCTGGTGGGAAACGCATCTTATATATATACGTATAACGTACGAAAGAGATGGCTCAAATACGGTGAACAAAATTCTTTAATACTATTGGTCAGTGACAAAATTATCAAGGAAAGGAAAGAAAGATCCGATGAAGATTGAATGAATTATATATGTAGAAAAGCATGTTTGGTTTCGATGTGTGAGTTTTCATAACCTGTTAAAAATTTGTATGGAGTTGGCCGTCTGTATTTTTAGTCGTCTGTGACAGCAATTACAAAACTCTGTGGCCGTTATTCGTATTATTTTTTATTATTCGCATATATTTCGCAAATGTGTATTTGCTTCTCTGTTGAACTGGCTTTGTTTTATGGATTCTGATTCTCGCAGATGATATATCCTGACGTTTAAACGCAATTACTAGTTCGTATTTTGGTGGGTAAACATGTATATTATTTAGAATGCCACATGTAAGTAATACTTTTATGTTTTTCTATGTTCATATTTCTCTTCTAACCCACAATTCTGCTTTTCAGTACATCAAAAGTGGCGCTTTGCTTGAATTGCACTTCTGCAGTTGTTTAAATGAAATGGTTTCTATCATTGAACAGAATCTTATTAACTACATGGGATGCCAATTCACTCTCGTGTAGTGTTTCAAGACGTTTTATTGCTGAAATGGCAGAACAAGAAGTAAGTATTCTATTTTCTTTTTTCTTCATAAACTTGGGAAATATATGTTTTATGCCAATTAATCAAGGTCAATACAAGGTGAGGAGTATTACAAAAGTATTCATGTTAGAGCTGAATTGCATTGTGTCCACAGGACAAGTCTACTAGTGTTGAGTAGGACATGACTTGAAAAAGAGTTTGTAAGAGTAGCCTCATTTTTATACTGAGCCAGTACAATGTCCCACTTCAATTGAAGTGAGGCGTACTGATACTTATTTGTGTGTCATAACTTTACCTCATGGCTCACGCCAATAAAATGACATTACAGACAAAGTAGTACACCAAATAAGAAGTAGTACAAATTAAAAAGTTGAGCCGCTCTTACATTTTGACGTCATGTACGGGACAAATGTACTGCCTCTTGTATGTCCTACTCAACATTAAAGTCTACTAGTACATAAATATATAAGAAGTGATATTTTATATATTGTTGTTTAAATTGTTAAATGAATTACATTTTCTTTTATTTCGCTCTGGATACTCAGATGATCTAGTGTTATGTGTAATATATTATATATAATAACAACACTATGTCAGATGGTAAGCACAAATGCCGTCCAGGCAGAATATCTAATGGCATCAGACGACTGTCCCAAGACATTTCATACAATTATTCCGGCCGGCCTGCTAAGATGCCTCTTTAAACAATAGGGGAATGACCTGGGATCATAGGAAGGAGGGGACACATGTGATTGCAAAGAGTTATTTATTCATCATAATTCTTCGATATCTTCAATATTAAATCTTTTTATTTTGTTTTAGTTATCAGAACAAACAATTATCTGTACAAACTGCTGGCTGCAAATAAATCAAGCTGTAGACAATGAGCAAGATTTTATTCCAACTCCGCCGTAAGAAGATTGTATCAATCTCGATTCTTTTGGACATATATAACACCCACAAGTGCTTCATGTTGAAAGAAACATAGCTGGACACCGGACAATGGGTTGCTGTACTCATACCATGATCATACTGTGGTATTTAGCCTTTAGGTTGGGCTAGGCAATAGTACAATATGGGAGCACCGGCATTGTTCCTAGATGTTTTGACTGGAGATTATTTTTAGGCGAATTTAAATAAAAAATATAAAGCAAGATCTGGTTTTACTTTATTGTCCTCAAGTTTTGTTTGATTTTAGTTTTCTTTGATCAATTAATCCTACTTTTTCCTTATGTGTGCTCAGAAATAACCAGTTAGAATTAATGTCAAATACATTATTTGAAAAATAATATCTTAGACCTTAGGATAATATTATTTTTAAGTACGCAGAAGTCTAATATACCAAAGTATATTAGACTTCTAGGGGTAGACCAAATATAATGTTTAAAATGTTAGCTTATACAGAAATAATTGCTAGTAAGTTCTTTTACTAGACATTAAGGTATAGAAATAAACATGGCTGCTATCAGATTCGATTCCATTTTTATAGCGTATTCATTTGTATGGACTATAATAACTAAGAGCTTATTAAATGCATATGCCTAATAATAAAATGATTATTTATTCATATGCTAGCAGTCGCGACAAGTGATCAGTCTGTGCCGTGCTGTATCTCATGCCTATGTGCCTAGCAGATTTTTATTGTGGATTATTTAAATAGGTTGTTTAGCAGGTATTATGCACCGCACTTACGGCCAGATGTAGGTACACTTTCTTAATATTAAATAACTATAAACATGACGAGATTCTGACAGACTTGTTGCAATTTATTGTATAGACATTATGTTATATTACATTAGATGATCAATAAAGTATGATACTAATTCCGTTGACGTAAAAACATTTACGAGTTATATAGAGTACAGTAATTTATAGCACAGACGACTAAAAATAATACTCAAAATAATACGAATTACGACTTCTATTTCATAAATGTCAAGTTTTGACATCGGTTGTCAAACATGCCGTTTCAGGACGCCATATTGTCCCCTTGTAGTGTTGCTGTTCTTGGCTTTGTATTTATTTTTGTATAAAGCTAATATGCAACGTATAATAGTATTTCATACAGAAATCGAATGCCAATTTCACTAAGTATATTTGGTGTAATGTACTACAAACGGCCCAAGGTCCATACATGTCTGGCCCATCTCCTTTGTTGACATTTTCAAAAATTCGCTTCATCCCTATACTACGCGCAAAATGTCTGAAAACCAACTTATTCGTCATAAAATTATAAAATCTATGTACATTTCCAATATCAGACGTATTGCTATGATACCGACTGCCTTTTTTTTGGACACAGCAGTAATAGCCTCACATGCAATTGCTACTCTTTTGACCGTTACTACCTACCTAGTCGGGTTTAGAATAAAGCCTACTGCACACGACGCTTGTTTTGCTGCTGGATTACTTGCTATAATTTGCTGCTGGGTTCAAAGTTGGCTGTGGCGCTGGGTGCAATGATGGCTGCCTCGATATGTTGGCTTCACACGGTGCTTGCCACTACACGCCGCGCCACTAGGCGTGCATGCGAAGCGACGTCGCTATCAAAGACACGAGTATTCATAACTTCTGCAGTACCATGAACGCTCGAGTACAAAATCTATTGCTGCTGAGATAATTAGACGTAGAAAAACTATTATTGTGGCAGCTGCAGTTATTGCTTTTAAACGGAAAAGAGAGCGTGAACAATGAAAGCGTCGATTGTGGAGTTGCGAGTGGCTGTTACGGCGTGATATAGGACAGAATGTTCTACTAAACATGGTATTTAGTGAGCTCGGGTATGTATCTATAACATTTCAACTTTATTTGCTACTATATTATTTGGATTTCTAATTTCGTACTTCAGTTTTTAATATATTTATATTACATTTTTGTTTAAGCCCTGAAGATCCTTCTAGTCTCACTAATTATACGAAAAAACAAAAAATAATAATAAAAAAACCTCAAACACGCAAGCAATCTATCACGAAAAATAGCACGCGTTCGATCACCGAAATCCAGCACGCGACCACGCTTGAGAGACAGCAGTGACGTCACTTTCTCGCAGCTCGCAGCGCTGCCAGAAGAGCAGCCATCGGCGAACCCCGCAAGCAATCCAGCAGCAAAACAAGCGTCGTGTGCAGCGGGCTTTACATAATCTGACGATTTTTTACAGTTTCGACCGTATTGCTATGATGGTTTTGGTCGTCATTTCTGGGACTATATACGGATTGTGAATTGTGATACGGATTGTTGAGATAATTTTATATCACGACAACATTATTTAGAGATTCATGAAACGAAACTGTGAACGACACGGTCTGTGTGGGTCTGTGTGGCACTGTGTGGGTCAGTGTGGGGAGTGTGGTAGACCTGAGTCGATCGATCATTCGTCGTGACCCGGGTCGATCATGACCCACTCGTATGGTGATCGAGTTAAAATGATTCGATCATTTCAATCATGTGTGTCGCAACTCGCAATTTGTTTGTATGCCCAAAAACGGGTACTTACTGAACAGTTGATGGCTAGATTAACGATATTGATAACAATACTATTCATTTTCTTATTGCTTTACTTAAAACTTACCTATTTTTTTTAATTTCATGTAAGCATGATAATAAATATTATTAACTTTTTACTTATAACATGAGCATGTCATTTACTATACATACGTCGTTGTGCGATCGAATGCACAACTCGATTGTTTGTCTGGCAAGCAATTAGTTACTGTACGTGTATTGAAATAGAGTCCAAATTGGTTTATTTTGTCACTTGATAATCGGATGAAATAAGATCGAATCTTTTCTAGAACCATGATTCGATTACTCGTGTTTAAGTTGCGATCGAATCATAAAGATTCGGTCAATCACGATCGACACAGGTCTAGAGTGTGGGTCTGTGGATCTGTGAAACGGTGTAGGTGCAAGAATATTGCATTGTAGATTTTGAATTTATTCTTTAATAATTAAATATTATTTACAATTTAAACTGGCAATGACTGCTGAAAACGAACGAGAAATATATCACAAATTGGAGGCTATGAAGGAGATTAGGTATGTGTTTATTTCGATATGATATTCGACATAATGTTTTCGCACCTGTGGACTCGTATTCGATCAATAAACACTCGACACCGTTTGAAGCCAGAGCTCAGGGCCTCAGAAACAGTTTGTATTTCGTGAAGGTGCTTACTACGTACTTCACGCAAAAACTATTTTCAGCGGTGCAATCATTTATTGGCTGTGTTGGTTGTTTGTGGTAAACAATGTTAGTGTATGTTCAACATAAATGTGGTGAAGTTATTTTTTTTGTGATAAAACATGGTATTTTATTATTTAGTATGGTATCTTGTCTTGGTAACAATTTATTTAAGTATAAAACATGTAACTTATTTTCTATTGTAAATATGTCAATATTTTTTTAACACATTTTTTTTTTTAATAATCCCCGTATTGTATGATGTGTCACTTCCACCTCTTAGATGTGCATGTTGGTAAGAAGTACTGACAAATTACTGGTGGTCAGAAATAAAGTGAACATTGTGTTGATGGTTCACAGGAATAAGACAATAACATTGGAGCGTCTGAAACGCAGCATCCTGAATGAGGTGCGCAGTGGGGATCAGGAGGGACGATGCCTGGCGCAGTACAAGCGCGAGATGGAGCTGCTCCAACAGGAAAAAATGAGTCATGTGGAGGAGCTGCGACAGATACATGCTGACATCAATGCTGTAAATACACTTCCTTCTAGCGCCTATACACCATAATAACCATCACTCAACTACCAAATGATACATAAGCTCCCAAATAGCCACATAATGAGTGTATTGACAGTCTGTTCAGTTCTTCTACATTTGTTTTAGAAAAATCATTTGTACTATATTCTTTTTTTATTACTGACTTATGTGTACTTGCATTTAGAAATCAGAATTTTTAAATATTAACACACTTCTCACAGGTCTTTACCATTTGTATTTTACAGCTCCTACAAATGCCTATCCTTATAAAAAAAATATAATGTATTTATGATTTCCTTCAAGTAAATCTAGTAGTTAATTAAATACATGATCCATTTCTTTGTCGAAATTTATGTATGTATATCCATTTACTTATTACATACATACCCACCTCTTAAGAGAAGGTCACTTACGGAAATTCTTGAATGAGGTAATTGTTACCAGTGCACTACCAGTACTAGTCAGTGAAGGGAGAGAGATGATATTTAAACAAAAATTCGTTTTTAATACACAGTTCAAATACTTTTAATAGATTAGACTCTAAATTGAATATTGACTTATTTTCTACAAAAATAGATAAAGTTAAACATGTATTAACAAAAGAATATTTCTCAAGTTATAATTATAGCTGAACATAATATAATGTTTGAAAGTGTAAATTCAAGTAAGTATTTATTTCAGTATAAATGTATTATATTAGGTACTACATAGTTAATAAGAAGAATTATAAGAGGTAACAATCGTGTTTATAAATCGGTGGAGGCTTGTAATTAGCTATTTGTATTTTTTATTTGTCTGTAAGCTTCTCTAAAATAAATAAATAAATTAAAATAAATAAATAATATATACTTGTCGCAGGGGCGTGCACTCCTTGTAGGCAGAAATGCAGTGCTTTACTTGCCATTCACAGATATTTTATTATAACGTTCGTACGTTTTCGATGACTTTAATTTATATTAAATAAATGAATAAACAAAATATAATAACTTAAAAACGCCTAATATTTTATAAATAGCACCTATTTGCAATCACGCAAACATTATGGTTGCCACGCGAAAAGCAGGAGGCGCTGCAAAGCAAATTAATGTACCTAATCAACCAAGTCATGCCGCCGCATTACATTTGTTTGCATGTGTGTAGTAATTTTGGTGTCCGTGCACAGTCGCAAATGCACACACCCATGAATATTGAAAGCCGCGACTCCTGCGGCAGGCCTCGGGAGTTCGGCAGTTGTCGGGAGTAATCGTAAATGTTCGTTGCCTATAATCCGAGTAAAATTAATAGGCTGGAATCTAATAAATCACCCATGCACATTATGCATTTTTGGTTAGTAAGGTTTTATTTGTTTCAATAGAAATGTTTTGTGTTTCGCGGGGGCCATTTTGCTTTTTTTATGAGTTTTTGCATTGTTTACTATTTTATACTAGTATGTTTGTAAAAAAAAAATAGATTTCTTAACGGATTTTTCATTTTAACATTTGAAAGTGTGTACATTTAACAGTTTATTACGAAGTTTCGATATTAATTGTAGTCATTTGCTTTTACTAGTGTGTTTGTTTATTTTTTAAAATGTTATTTGATTGCGAGGTTTGTGTTAAAAATGTATGTTTATCAAATGAATGAATGAGGTGGCCGAAATCTTGCGTTTATTTACATCGGGATAGGTATAGTAATCTCAACTAACCGGAACCTTGAATAAGTGAAAATTGAAAGATGACTAGGTGAGTTTTTTTTATTTTACTTATTAGAATTTCTTCCGCCGCGACGATCGATCGCTGTTTTGTCTGCGTTGCCGTAGAAGATGGACATGAATAGTACTTACTACTGAATAGTAGTACATCTAAGACTTGTTATGTTGGCATGGTTTCCGACTTAGAGATCCGTCGCGTGGCTGTGGCTATGCTAAAAAACTATAAAAGAAAAAGTTTTTGTGACCGAGTACTCCGCCGCATACCCAGTGTCATAATCCTGTGCACGCCGCTGACTTGTCGGGGTGTTCTTATGTAAAGCCCATATGTTAAATAATTGTAAATCGGCCCTTAGGAATCTACGGGTAGATGCAGAAGTAATTTTATTAAAGGAAACCCGGTTATGGTTCTATTTCACTACCCACAGTCAGAGTAAGGGTGGGAGCATGACAGTTTGCAATATAAACCGCCTGCGAACCGTAGATAGGGCATTCAAGATCCAGTAGTCGGCAGTGAGTAACAAGTTGTCGCAGATATTCGGATAAACCGTTAATTATAACGTGTGGTGATAATAATTAATTAATTAACACAATGAGTTTTATTACCGACATCCGACATCAGAAGCGGGATCGTCCTACGAGCTGCAACCGCTTGGTTATCGACATCAGCTGGCGCAGATTCTGACGTGAGTACCAGAACTAATAACTTGAGATAATTTATGATTACTGGTCACTGTTATGTGTAGCTGTCATGTGTGACTGTCGTGTGTTACTAACGTGTGCGACTGTCATGTGTGGCCCACGTATGTGTCTGCCATTTGTGGCTCATGCTCAGAACAATGATTAAAGCAGGCTCATGTATGTGGCTGTCATATGTGACTATCATATGACTATCAAGTTGTACCTTCGAAACTAATGCCCCTCTGAAAGATGCCTCCAGGTTTCTGTATTGGAAAAGAGAGCGGCAGAATCAATGGAACTTCGAAGATATTCGACTACCTACACGAAGGAGTTATAGGAAAAAAATAAAAACTACTACTGCTAGAATCAATCAAGAAGGATTGATGGGCATGTGTTCAGCTGTGCCCTTGGTATTGCAAAAGCCCGAGTGCTGCGGTGACTGCTTACCATCAGGTGACACACAAACTCATCTGCCTGCCTAGGCCATTAATTGTTATCAGGAGCAGTGATATGGAGCTGTGACTGTACCTTGGAAGTTCCAAGACACCTGCATCTTCACAGAAGTGTTTCAAATTGGTGAGATCTTTCCATTTTTGTTTGAATTTGGTTTTGCCATTTTACTTTCGTTTATTCGTAGAGCAATTTATGAAAATATGACGAATTGCGCAACAATGTAGAGTACTTAAAGAAAACACAACCTTAAAGCAGAGGTACACAGATACCAATCTCAAAAAGGGATATTGCATTGTTCCAGACTAACTTCGTGGACTCTATGATGAAAAGAAATGTAGACGGCAGGTGCAGAGCACGCCCCGCCGCGCCGGTCCGAACTGTTGTATCGGCGCAGCAAAATCAAATCTTAATACGTAAGACCTACTTATAGTATAGGATCCCGACATACATCGACCTTCACCGAGATGTTTATTTGATGAAACGTATTTTATATGCAATTTAATATGTCAATAAATGTATTGTATATGGGTTGCCTTGCAAATTTCAGTCCAGAATACGATTAATTAATTATTCAAAAAAATTTTTTTTTACACATTTCACCTATTTGATTATCAAACAAATTCTATACCAATCGAAAGTATGAAGCCCATAGAATATGCAAACGTTAGGTTGCCTATTTTTTTCCGGTCACAACCCTCAGGTTGCCAGGTATAAACAGGTAAATCGCTACTAGCACTTTGCACCGGTCTGATTATTGAATGAAAATTAAATGAAAATAAAGATCATTTTATTACGAACACGGTGTTATAGGGTTGCCTGCGAAAAATCAGTCCCGAATTGCGGTTGTCGAATTTAGAAAAGTGAAATATTGCTCCGAGTGACCATCCCATGCGATAGAAGAGGACACAGCATAGCAGCTGTTCGAAGTCCACCCATTTAAAGAAAGAGGGTGCGCATGCTATTTATTGTTGAGAATGAAAAGGACAGCGATAGACTCGTATATGCTGTGCATCATTTTGGAGTAGATTGTGGTTATAGTTGCAATTGAAAAAACGCGCTACTATTTATTGTTACAAAAATGGCGAAAAAGTGTTTTTTGTGTGATTCGGATGATGATTTAATTTTTTTTTCTTTTTTTATTGCATTGAATGACGAGACGTGCAAGCCGTTCGCCTGATGGTAAGCGATACGACCGCTCATAAACAGTAGCAACATTCCACTGCGCTCGCCATGGGCGATATGGGCTTCATACTTTCGATTGGTATAGAATTTGTTTGATAATCAAACAGGTGAAATGTTTAAAAAAATATTTTTTTTAAATAATTAATTAATCGTATTCTGGACTGAAATTTGCTAGGCAACCCCTATACAATATATTTATTGACAAATTAAATTGAATATAAAATACGTTTCATCAAATAAACATCTCGGTGAAGGTCGATGTATGGCGGGATCTTAGACTATTAGTAGTTGGACCAAAAATAAGCCCACTGAGTTTGATTCGCTGGATCTACTCACAGCTGGGTCGTGTCGCGTTATTTCCAGTGGTAAAGTAAGCCCGCTGAGTTTGTTTCGCCGGGTCTTCTCAGGACAGGGCCGCGTTGGATCCGGTGGTAACTTTAAAACGTTTATACCTACGTAACGTTTCGTATATCCTCATGGTCCAAACAACGACAGGGTGCCCGTGCACTCTTATTACTCCCGAAACATAGAATCAAGCTAGGCTCGATGACAATAATCGACCCACGCATTTAAGCTACTATTGATACCAAGAGTTTTTTGAAAATAGCATTTAGTAAGAGAGATTTGTAAGTTTGTAAGAGTGTTTTCATAGACCCAGTTTACACGAAATAATTTCATCAATAATTATTAGTTTTGGAGGGGTTTCTTTGAGAACCGCAGAAACCGTTGCTCTCGACGTATGAAGCTGTTCAAGTGCCAAAAAAAAAGAAAAGAGAAAAAGGGATAAAAAAAGCGAACAAAAAATAAGACAAAACAATGAAAACAAGGATTGAAAAAAAAAGAGAACGAAAATAGAGAGAGAGAGAAAAAAAGGAAAGTTGCTGAAGGGTTAAGCCGGGCTTGCGAACATTAAGCTAAAGGGGATTATCCCGGTCTAGTAGTCCAGTCCAGTTTTTAACCTGAAGGGACAATGTGAGCACCTGAAGGGTCTGAGACACTGGTCCAGGAAGAAAAAAAAGGGTAAAATTGTTGAAGGGTTTAACTGGTCCAATAACCATTCAGCTAAAGGGGAATTATCCCGGTCTGGCATAGTTTGGTCCAGTTTTCCAACTGAAGGAACAAACTGCGCTCTTGAAGGGTCTGAGAGACTGGTCCAAGGGAAAGTTGTTGAAGGGTATAGCCGGTCTGACGACCATTTAGCTAAAGGGGAACTATCCCGGTCTAGCATAATTCGGTCCAGTTTTCGAACTAAAGGAACAATCTTGCACTTGAAGGGTCTCATAGACTGGTCCAGGTTTGCGTTGTCTGAACTCTGAAGGGAATGCTTTCCGGACCAGACTGTATCATAGAAATAATATAACAATTTGAAAAATAGTAATAATTATGTGAACTGAGTCAGGATGAACGAACGAATGATTTCCTTGTCCTCAAATGATGTATAGACACACACACGAGGACGTGTGCTCGTCAGTATGGCCGTGTCGGGGTGTTCTTATGTAAAGCCCATATGTTAAATAATTGTAAATCGGCCCTTAGGAATCTACGGGTAGATGCAGAAGTAATTTTATTAAAGGAAACCCGGTTATGGTTCTATTTCACTACCCACAGTCAGAGTAATGGTGGGAGCGTGACAGTTTGCAATATAAACCGCCTGCGAACCGTAGATAGGGCATTCAAGATCCAGTAGTCGGCAGTGAAGCATTGGCATACGCGTGTTTATTGTAAAAGTAACAAGTTGTCGCAGATATTCGGATAAACCGTTAATTATAACGTGTGGTGATAATAATTAAATAATTAACACAATGAGTTTTATTACCGATATCCGACATACTTAAGAGGCCTGGAAATCTTATCAACACTATGTTTAATAATATGACATAAAAATCATACAACTGCTTAATTTGTATGTAATTAATATACAAAGTAAATGTCTCGTAAAAGCTTTGATCATTTTAAATAATTGAGACAAATATATTTCCAGTTTACAGAATAGATGTAGCTTCGAGTAGAAAGAGTGTAATATGTATGGATGTTGAATGTTGTACATTTATAATTTTCGTAGAATTTATTTTAGTGCAGGAGATGAGTGGTTGCGGGTGGCGGGTGTCGATCGTCGGGCACGCTCGGTCCATAAACTATGCTTTGTTTGTTTGTGTAAGTGCGAGAGCATTCGGCGGCTATTGTGAGTGTTTCGACAATTGTAACGGCTCACATTGTTTGTTTGAACTGTCTCGCCGGAACACGCCGCACACTCGCCACGATTGCTTCAATCGTTGTTAAATTTATTCCAAATAAATTCTATTTTATGCAATTAGGTTAGGAACCAATAGATATTTTACGATAGCAAAAGTTTAAAAATATGCCTAAAAATGTAGCATAATTTAAAATGAGTTTAGTTTGGTAAATTTTGATTTGAGAATCAAGTATAACTCTGGCTAACTACCTAGTCAAGTTATAAATTATGTCACATGTTTAATATAAATAATTGAAACAAGTTTATTCATTATGTAACCATTTATATACCAAAACTAGCGGCCCGACCCAGCTTCGCCTGGAGGCAGAAATTTTTTTATTCCACTTCACACCAAATACGTGCTATTGTTTTATATAAGCTCTTGTATACCTAAACTTGACGTATCCTACGGTCCTGTTAATCCCGTCCCATCGCGCTTGTCCAGTCACTTCCCGATCCATCCCGTCCTTTGTCTTCATTTTCCATCCCGTCTTATACCGTATAATTTACATTTCGTCCTATCAAATCTGTCAGCTATCCCAGTCCTCTCCCGTATCTCGTATTCTATTATATCCCATCTCTCCATATCCGAAAAGTATGCCTTGTACATTTTTGTCATTAAACACTTTAGCGATTTTGATTATCCATGAAATATTCCATCCTTTATTTCACCCCCACAATGCTGTTTTCCCAATAATATTGCACGCCATTACGTTTTGTTAGTAATAAAGAGTTGAAATATAAGTTTTCATACTTATTTCATTTTCATAGAAATAACTTCAGTGGTTTCGATTTTCTTCGTCATAACATTTCAACCCTTTTTGACCCCCCTTTAGGTAAAATAAAGCCTACCTCACTCAGAGACGATATACATTTCTATCAGTGAATTATAGCGAAGGAATGGCCAGTGTAAGAATTCCTGATAAAAGTGACATTAAAAATGTGCCTAAATCGAATCATGAAACAAAAGAAGACCTAATAAACATGGTTACCACGCTATCTACTACAATTGGGTGTGAAATAAGCAAAAAGGATATCAGAGACGTGTACAGAGTCCGTGGGAAGAAAGAATCCAGTCCAAATACTGCAATAGTAGTTGAAACCTCTTCTACTATATTAAAAAATGACATCCTAAAATCTTGTAAATCCTACAACATAAAACAAAAGGCAAAATTATGTGCAAAGCATGTAGGACTGCGCACATTGGAAAACATTTCTGTGTATGTCACTGAACATCTTACTACAAAGGGAGCTCGTCTACATTTCCTTGCTCGTGACCTTGTAAAATCCAAAAAATATAAATATTGTTGGACAGCGTACGGAAGGATATACCTCAGAAAAGATGAAAACTCGCCGATTATTCTGGTGAAAGATGAGCTGCAAGTACAAGCACTCTGGAATGGAACATGACTATACTACAGGTTCTACTACCACCCTAACCTCTCTAATTCTTATTTTATTTATTATACTAATGTAAAAATACAAACTATAGCAATACTTATTACACTACTACACACAACTCACACACTTAACCCCACCCGGAATATTTATAAACACACAAAACTTATCTATATACACTACATAATATTTAAACTCATAATATCGAAATATTATCATAGGACTCTTCATGAATTTGTTTCTGGTCTCTCTCACCATTTAATAACTAATCTCATAGTCACAATACGTATATTACTTGAAATTAACTCTTATGGGTGATATTCTTCAAACTTTAAAAGATATGGATAACTTGAATATAGCTAGAGCTACGAGTGCGATACTCTTGAATTGGCTAATCATTATAATTATTCCAATACGGACCTTACAATTATTTCCCAGAATATAAGAAGCATTTACTGCAACTTTGACGACTTTGTTGTAAACCTGCATTAATATTAGGTTTGAATGCGATATTATCGTTCTGACTGAATGTCGCTTAAGCCCAAATAAACCTGTACCTACTTTAGAAAATTATACTAGCCATGTAACGTCGAGAACGAAAAACGAGAAACGATGGTGTAGTAGTTTACATTAAGAAACATTTAAAATGTTGTATTACGGAAGTAAAATTATTACAAGCGTCGTGCTTGCAACTTGACATTTTAAACAATATTGTTATATGTATATATCGCTCCCCGTCTAACAGTAATGTGGAATGTTCACCCACACACACACGCACACGCGCCACCACACACACAACCAAACACACACACACCACACACACACACACACACACACACACACACACACAACACACACACACACACACACACACACACCACACACACACACACACACACACACACACACACACACACACACACACACACACACACACACACCACACACACACACACACACACACACACACACACACACACACACACACACACATCACACACACTACACACACACACACACACACACACACACACACACACACACACACACACCACACACACACACACACACACACACACACACACATACACAATACACACCCACACATACACACACGCATACACATTCGCGCGTGCTCACTTACAAGAGCATTCGCGCGTTTGCACAATACCTTGCGCGATTACTTTATATATCTGTATTAAGTTATGGAAGAGCGTAGGCTCCTAACACAGGCATTTATATGCCTAAAAGGAGACTACCACACCTAGACAATAAGATGAAATGTTTGTAAAAGTAATAAAGATATTTTTTTATTTTTATTCAATATTGCCATAATTGTTTTTCGTTAATGCCAATTGTCACCGCATCGTACTCTTTTTGCAAGTTATAACTGTCCAATATTTATGTAGCTTAATATATACTCCTTTGTTTACACAAAATAAATTTTGAACGCATGCATAAATATTTGACAACCAATTTAAATGTCAACCACTTTTCATTACTGTCATTAATTTACATATTTAAAATCTAAAATACGCCATTAATCGAATACTGTGGATATATGTTGTCGATTCGAAACCTTTATTTAAATACGTTATTTAATTTGAGGGAAGAGTTTACCGTATCGACGGTATGAAAATTAAATGTTTGACAGTTACAAACCCCATGAACATTTTGTATGGCAAACATTGGCAAAATGTTTTTTCCTTTATTTTATACTTTCGTCAAATTAATCGAGATAAAAACTATCTCACCCAGTAAGTTGGAACAAATAACACATATCTACAAATTTCATTATAATCAGTTGAGTGGTTTAGGAGCCCATTGAGGACAAACAACGTGACACGTGAATTATATATATTAAGATGAACTTAACAAAATATAGATTCTTATGACACTAAAGTTTATTCAAAATGACCTCCGTGATTTTGAATACAGGCCTTCAATCTGCGTAGCCAGTTGTCTATCGCAGCACGAACGAGGTCCATGTCAATATCAGCGGCTGCCTTAATCAAGGATGTCTTGAGTGACTCCAAATTGGGATGAGGCTTTGAGCACGCCTTTTCCTCCAAGTGTTGCCATATCTTATAATCTAACGGATTCAAATATGGACTGGAGGAGGGCCAGTCTTCGTGCCGGATGAAGTCGATTTCACGCGCCGCCAGCCAGTCTTGTGTGCTCTTCGCTCTATGAGCTGGCGCCGAATCTTGTTGGAATACCCAGTGCCTGTTATTGAACATGGTATGAGAAACAGGTTCCACAAGGTTCGTCAGGACTGTATTTTGATACACAACTGCATTCGTTTTTACACCTTTCTCACAAAAATGTACCTCTGTTAAGCCCCAATAAGAAACTCCCAACCATACCATGGGCGACAGCGGCGTGCACAGGATTATGACACTGGGTATGCGGCGGAGTACTCGGTCACAAAACTTTTTCTTTTATAGTTTTTTAGCATAGCCACAGCCACGCGACGGATCTCTAAGTCGGAAACCATGCCAACATAACAAGTCTTAGATGTACTACTATTCATGTCCATCTTCTACGGCAACGCAGACAAAACAGCGATCGATCGTCGCGGCGGAAGAAATTTTAATAAGTAAAATAAAAAAAGCTCACCTAGTCAGCTTTCAATTTTCACATATTCAAGGTTCCGATTAGTTGAGATTACTATACCTATCCCGATTTAAATAAAGGCAAGATTTCGGCCACCTCATTCATTCATTTGATAAACATAAATTTTAATACAAGCCTCACAATCAAATAACATTTGAAAAAATAAACAAACACACTAGTAAAAGCAAATGACTACAATTAATATCGAAACTTAGTAATAAACTGTTAAATGTACACACTTTCAAATGTTAAAATGAAAATCTTTTAAGAAATCTATTTTTTCACAAACATACTAGTATAAAATAGTAAACAACGCAAAAACACATAAAAAAAGCAAAATGGCCCCTGGGCCCCGCGAAACACAAAGCATTTCTATTTAAACAAATAAAACCTTACTAACCAAAAATGCATAATGTGCATAGGTGATTTATTAGATTCCTGCCTATTAATTTTACTCGGATTATTGGCAACGAACATTTACGATTACTCCCGACAACTGCCGAACTTCCGAGGCCTGCCGCAGGAGTCGCGGCTTTCAATATTCATGGGTGTGTGCGTTTGCGACTGTGCACGGACACCAAAATTACTACACACATGCAAACAAATGTAATGCGGCGGCATGACTTGGTTGATTAGGTACATTAATTTGCTTTGCAGCGCCTCTTGCTTTTCGCGTGGCAACCATAATGTTTGCGTGATTGCAAATAGGTGCTATTTATAAAATATTAGGCGTTTTTAAGTTATTATATTTTGTTTATTCATTTATTTACTATAAATTAAAGTCATCTAAAACTTACGAACGTTATAATAAAATATCTGTGAATGGCAAGTAAAGCACTGCATTTCTGCCTACAAGGAGTGCACGCCCCTGATGGGCGAGGATGGAAAATGACCTCGTTGGACACGCGGAATACGGTTGCTCGCTTCTTCACTACTGTGTGCGTACACCTTATCATTTTGTTTGTTGTAGCTCTCTTCTACGGTAAAAAATTTTTCATCTGAAAAAAGAATTTCCCGATATTTTTTTCCCGCGTACCGCTTCAACAAAGCGCGGCATCTCTTCAGTCTCAGGTCCATTAGACGAGCATTCAAACGATGTCCTGTTTTTCTTCGATATGCCCGAAGCCCTAAGTCTTCATTTAACACCCTTTTCACCGTGGTTCTGCTTAACCCCATCTGAAGGGCCAACAGTTTCTGCTTACGTTTGGGATTTCTTTGAATTCGCGCCTTCACAGCTTTTATCACTGCTGGAGTCCTAACAGACCGAGGGCGACCACTTCTTGACCTGTCATCTACACTAGAGTCTTCATTGTATCGTTTGATGGTATGATAAACGAATCTTTTGGTTATATTCAAATTTTTCAGTATGTCAAAAATTTGAATTGACGCGTAACCGCAACGATGCACCGCAATAACTGCAACACGGTCTTCTTTAAGCGTCCACTCCATATTTAAAAATGAGTAAAATTCTAAAAAGTATACATTTTTATTTTCATGAACAATTCGAAATTCGAAATCAATAAACTTTTTTGTGGCCAGCAATCTAAAAGAAAAGTTTTTACTGTGTGACAATACTTATGACTGTGTATTTACAACTAATACCACGCTTTACATTCAATCAGAATTAGCTTATTTTAGTGACATAACTGAATATTAAACTGTATTGGGTCTTGAGCGTTTGATTGGCATCAAATTATTATAAATCAAACCACTACTTTTGCGACTCAAAATATTGGACGCTACTTATATTGTTTTGTGGGTTTGTGTATCTTCCAAAGTATTTTAACTGCAGAAAATATAGTAAGTATTTAGTTTTGTTCTAGAAATGTGTTCTTCAATCCTAATAGAAATGTGCTGATGTCAATTCGACCTACATATTATATCGTTCTACCAGTATAATTTGCAACCTACTATTACATAAAATGAACATTCCCATAGCATTTTTCGCGAAGGCCGTTTGGCATTTAGGCCCAGGTGTTACTGTATTTACATAGAATTTGAGGACACTTAGAGAGCGCCACAGTAAGGCGTTTGAAATCTCACTCAGGCACCTTCACTATTTCATTTTAGGGTGCAATACAGGAGTACTTATAATCGAAGCACGTTTAGACCATGATTAGAGTGAAAAGTGCCATATGTAGTTGAGAGTGATTTGTGGTATTTCCAGATGGAGACGGTGATCAAGCAGACGGAGGAGAGCATGACGCGCAAGCTGTCGAATGCGTCGCGGCTGCACGAGGATTACCGCCCGCTGAAGGCCGAGGTAGACCTGCTGCGGCGCCAGTACCTCGGCCTCGACCGCCTGCCAGACCTGCACGAGGAGGAGGGCAGCCCCATCACCCCGGAGTATGTCTCCCACTCTTACACCATGTTCAGTGTTCACACTCAACTTGCCATATTAATGCAACACACACTGTGTAAACACTAAGGGCCTCTTCAGTGCGACGCGGACGACCTACGCGGATGTCCGCGACGGACGGTTAAATGTATCAATCCTATACAACGCGTTCAGAGCGACGCGGAGCGCCCGCGCCGCGGAGAGCTGTCCGCGCGCGGATCGAGATCACTCCGCGTCGCTCGTCCGCGCGCGGACGGTAATGCACTTGTACAGACTTGTTCAGTGCGCGACGGACGGTCCTGCGACGCGGATGTAAAGTACTATCGTCGTCACAGAAGACTAGTTTCGCATGTAACTCCTCAAATGTCTTGATGGACATTTTAAAATACATGAAAAAATTAATTTCTTCTTCTTGCAATTCCGAAAATAAAGTTACAAATTGCAACGATTGGATGCCCATTAAATCTTCTTATACCATGGCGACGATTTCTGCTATTTAATAAATAGGCAGCAACCACCAAATTCAATTTTTATACCAATCGCGCTCCGCGTCGTACTGAACGATGATGTGATCCGCGACGGGACGCAAGCATTAATCCGTGCGCGGACCGTCCGCGTTGCACTGAATAGAGCTTTACTGAAATATTAACAATTCTGAAAAAAAAAGATATGACATCTGCACCTGTTCTATTAGTGTACTTTGTACTCAAGTTACCTCACCAGAGAGTAGTCGCCAATAAGCCTTTTCTGCGACCTGGAACAGAGTTGAAAGGTGTCAACTGATACTTAGTTGAACCATCCCAAAGATATCAGCAGTACACTATGCTAGAAAATTCAGAGTAATCTTTAGAAGATGGGAAGTGTGAGTAGCAGTGTGTGGTGTGTGTGCGTCGCGCAGTAGTAATGTGTGTGTTTGCGTGCAGGCGGTTTCCGTCGCTGCAGTCTGGCGCGGCGCGCGCGTCGCTGGCGGCGCCCCCCGCGCCCCGCAAGCCGCCGCCGCCGCCGCCCGCGTTCAGGTCTGCTCTCGACCAAGATTTCATTACCGTCTCGCTGAGGTTCGATTATGTTTTATTTTACTTTTGTTTTGTCCTCACCTAACCCACTACTACCTCATAGCCTTTCCCGCGTCCCTTCCTCTCGGTTCTTCTCACTTTCTTTTAACTTTCTTTATGTTACTCATTTCATTTCTTTGATTGCTTTCAATTTGTTTAATATTTTTTTGCTTTTCATCAAATGTACGAGTATCAATGAGAAGTTTTTTATATAATGTTTAAAATTGGTTGGCAGAACTCTTTTTGTAAATGTTAGCAACGGATGCGGAGGCCTATCCGTTAGTAGAGCAACGAAAAGCATAGTAAAAAACATAAGAATATCGCCAACATTCAACATTATGAAACAACTGCGCCTTATGAATTAATAGTATCATAATGAATCCAGGCTCACTGCCCAAATTGAGGCATGTTATTTGGTTAATGAATAAATAAGCATTGTGTTGTGAGCGAGGCGTGTGGCGTGTGGTGTTGCAGACAGCAGCCGCCGCCGATGAAGTCGTGCCTGTCGTGCCACCAGCAGATCCACCGCAACGCGCCCATCTGCCCGCTCTGCAAGGCCAAGAGCCGCTCCCGGAACCCCAAGAAACCCAAGAAGAAATAGTCGCTCCCACTCTCACTCCGGCTACCCAACCGCGCCGCGGACGCGCACTATACTCGGGACAATGTTTACCATCGTTTTGTATTCACTGGATCCAGTGTCCACACGTAGATTGATGTGCCAACTGACTTTATTTTCTGTGATAAACATATCTCCGATATACTTTTGTTTCATCGGACACACTGAAAGTGACTGATTTTTTAAACTAATTTGTTTTTTGCACGCGGTTGTCGCTGCTTCATTAACCTGTACTTGTAGTCTTAGATTATATACTCGTCTAGATTGAGCAATGCCAACAAACGATGCGCTAAAACTGTCCTCACTTTCTTTGATATGTGTGAGTACCGGTCGTGTAATTATTGTAATCCAACTGTCAAGGTGTGTGTGTTTAGAGATGCCTACTCCAGATTATTAACTTAACTTTTCCCCCATTATTTGATAAACAAAATAGATTAAATAAAATATTTTTTTTTATTTAAAGTAATCATACTATTAATTATATTTATAACGCATTTTAGTAAAAACAATAAAGATCTAAACCCATCTCCTAGTGTTTGTTTCCGAATATAATTAACTCTTTGGATTTATTGCCTGGGCTGTTATCTGATTTCTGTATTTATGTAAAATATAAATCATCATAAGTAAATGTTCGGAACACATGACTCAAGTCTTGTGAGGCCACGAATGGTCTTCTTTTCGTTTCCGCTGTGTATGTCTCACCAGCAAGTAGTACGGAATCCGTAGGAAGTAATATTAGAAAGAATTAACAAAATTACTATAAGTGCATAACGTCATGGGTTTCATTCATATTGTGTAGGTAAGTTATTATTTACTCATTAAATAAATAATGCCATTCTTCTGATCGAAGTATGATGTAATGATATTTGTGTTTTATCTCCCATAGTTTCAACAAATCTTCCTAGTAATAAATTGACAATACTGGCCAATGAAACTCATCTTCAAAATAATGAATTAAAAGTTCATATTTTCTTCATATAATAGTGGTTTAACAATAACGTTACCGATAGAAAGTGATATTGGTATTATTATACAGTTTTCCCACATAATTGCGATATAATTCGACAGCACAAACTGGCATAATTAATATTTTTCGGGAGCACTTTATCCATGTGTAGTTCAAATGACACTGACGTACGTGAGAAGCCAGTTACCAAATTTGGTAGACTTTATTTGAGCCGTGCGGTGAGGTGTGATGTGTCATCTAGACGAGTATATAATCTAAGACTTGTAGTGTTCTGGACGTTTAAAACTAATCGGTGTCATAATGTTGAGTGTATTCTGTACTGTAGTGAAGTTGTGACGGCGTGTATATAATGTGGGGAGGGCCGTTGAATATGTATATTTGTATATACATGTACTTAATGTTAATATTAAAACTCGAGCTGTAGTTACCAATACTGTCTCGTGCGTGAACTAATAACAGTGAAATTGTATGAATAGTTCATTGTATATGTACGAGCGGCGAGCAGTCGTTCTGTATGTGTATAATTTTACCTGTGTATTCATATTGTCTAATAGTCATAGTTTACTGTTAACTGTACCCGGCATATAGTTTGATCATGTGTCATTTATATTATATTAATAAAGGAAAGTATTGCATATTCATAGACCAGTAATTATTTACAATAAAATTTTACTTTTATTAGTTCACAATGCATATTTGCCCATATTTAAGTGATACTTTGGCCACGCCCTGCTTTTGGTGCTGTTGGAACTTGGAACAGGTATGAGTTATATGTAATTTTCAACTTCTGAAAAATTCGGATCTTCCACAAGAAAAATTAGATGAGATTTATATCATCCGGGGTGGTACCATTGTCTCGAAGAAGGTCGTCGTGAAGCGACAGCTTTAATGTCTCAATTCGCTCGGTGACTGAGACTGCTGGATGCGCAATACCCTTCTCTTCCCATGCTTTGTTCTTCCTGCTTCTTCCGAAGGGCCAGATTTAATGGGCCGGTAAAAAATCTACAATCCCAGCATCGTAGAGTTTATGGGCAGCGGTGATCACTTACTGTTTTGCTCGTTTGCTGGAACCATTATACGAAAAAAATGGGTATTTTTTTATATTAATGAAATGTGTTAGCTCTTGTTAAATATATTATTGAGAAGCAATAGGGTATTTGACTCCATTTTTTTATTGTATTTATTAAAACGTATCCATAGCTATGGTCTAACAACCAAATAATTTTATAAATCCATTCAGAATTAAACAAATTAAAAAACGTTATAAATCTTGGGTGGGAGTAACAGAAAAGAAATGCAAACCAAGATAGTGACGTCACTAGGGTTATTATACATTACAGTGTGCGCGTGTGAAAGAGACAGCAAAATGTCCCCACTACAGCCCTACTCTTTAATTTTAAATATAGCATTTGCCTTATGTTACAAGCTACTTTAATACTTTATTGACAGCAAGGCTTTATTTTTAACGTATTTGTGTTTGTAAGCGAAATAATACCAAAAATCGATAATAGTCAAATACCCTATTGCACGGCTGATCATAGCCTGAATAAATATTCAATTGTTTGTTCCCTGGTTTAATATTATGGGTTTTTAGGTGTGGATACTCTGTATGTGTACTTCTGTATCAGCCCTTATACGTCCCACTGCAGGGCACGGGCCTCCTCTACAATCGAGGATTTCGATTGAGAGTGGCCATAATATAGTCCACCACGCTGGCCTAGTGCGGGTTGGCGGACTTACATACCATAGAAAATTTTATAAATCGCTATGGTATGCAGGTTTCCTCACGATGTTTCCTTCACCCGTTTTAGTGCGTGGTGATTGACTATCAATACACACATGACTCCGAAAAATCAGAGGTGTGCGCTGGGATTCGAACCCACGACCACCGTGAACATGTTGGCAGCCGCGTCTAGTCCGTTTACCCACAGGCCACCACGCACTTTTTTGTGTACTTAAATATACTAAAATAGATAATTATGTCTGTGAGAAGTGTTTGGTTCACCTGCTAAGGTGTAGGATGATATCGATAATGCGGCGCAGAACGGGGGGCGTGCGCCAGTAGTACGCCGGTCGTATCCAATGAGTGTTAGTTGTAAGCTTCTAATGCCAAATTAAGTCTATGTACATATTAATAAATATTTTCATTTCTCAATGATGTTATTTATTTACTTTACCTGAATAACCGTCACGCCCGTATCTCACAGTGGTACGCAGAGACTATGGATGTCTAGTTTGTGCGATGCTGTTGTGGTACTTTGGCTTGATCGGCTTTTAGGCAGAGAACGCAGTTTGCTTATGTTTTAACTTTTAACAGTTTTAAACTATTTCTGATGTGTGGTTACATTAGTTCCAAAATAGACATTATAAAACATTTATACATTGAGTGCAACTATATTCCATAATTTCTATATTTATTCTATATAATATAATCTTGC
Organism: Hyles vespertilio; assembly: GCA_009982885.2. Classification (NCBI taxonomy): domain Eukaryota; kingdom Metazoa; phylum Arthropoda; class Insecta; order Lepidoptera; family Sphingidae; genus Hyles; species Hyles vespertilio. The sequence continues at coordinate 22,558,386 of CM042826.1, read as the reverse complement.
TACATGTTTTTTCTCATTGCTTCTCAGAAACCTCGCTTAGGGTTCCTAGCAATTTACCCACTGCGCAATATTGCTAAAACTGTCCATGTGTAATAATGTATGGGCATGTGTGATATAAAACAGTGTAGGTACTGTGACCCCTCTTTGTATTACTAAGAGGGAAGAGTTGCTCCATCATCTTGAATCCAAGACCAGGTTATTGACTAATGGAATGATGTGGATGTTTGTAAAAGTTTTTTTTTTATTGAATCGGACTTAAGAGCGTTTATACCCTGCACGCGCTTTTTGGCTTAAAAACAGGACTTTTCAAATGAGTTAATAGCCACCAATAAACAATTTAAAGGAAAAATAATTATTACTAATTTTAGAAAAGGTTGTCATCTAGGGATTTTGGTGGAAAACATTATAGATTGATGGATAATTTGTGAGTACTATACGGATTACTGAACACAAGTTTCGTTATTTAGGCTTTAAATGGCAATTTAGAAGCTTAAGATATCCTTAACCACTAAATATAAGATGAAAATAACAATATTATCAGACTAATAAGACCCTTATGGAGGGATTTTGCTGGGAAAAATAATCTTTTTGTGTTTAGTTCCTGAAAAATAAAAATTTAAACAATGCGAAATTATTCAGAAGCTCTCGTCACTTGTGTAATCGTCGCTTTTTTTTTCAACATTTTCTGTTGCTATGTGTCTGAAGTCACTAAAACTACCACCTTCTTCGTTCGGCTTCGTTTTCGGTAGCAGTCTTGATATACCCTGTATAAGCAACAGTGAAAAATGCTGGAAGGGATCACGAGCCCGATTCGGATGAAAACAGCAACATTGTCGAATGTAATAAAACAGCAAGTGTTTTGTTTTTCAAAATCTTATACTAAATCTATGGGTTAGGCCATATAGTCCACCACGCTGGCCTAATGCGGGTTGGCGGACTTACATACCATAAATCGAAATTTTATAATCGCTATGGTATGCAGGTAGGTAAGTAAAGTTTTGGTTTTCTTCAAAATCGGGCCCATAACTCTTTTCAGCATTTTACGCTATTGCCAGTGGCGTAACAATAGGGTGGCAAAGTGCGCAAAATGCCACGGGCCCCCGGCCTAAGGGGGCCCTGGTCCGACAGGGTCTCAGGCCTGAGAGGGCCCTGGCTTGATAGGGCCTCGAGCTCAAGCCCGACAGGGTGTAAGTAGAGAATAATGTAAGACATAACGAAATCAATAATAATATACAATTGGCTATATTTTAAACATGACAAACATTTCATCATAATATTTCATTTAAATGTTTTGTTTTTGTTTCATTATTGTATCCCTCTCAGTAGTAATCTAAGTTAAAAGCTCATAAATCACAATTAAATTAATAATAAGGTAATAATTTTACGACTAAATATAAACATGTCTTGTTCCAGAAATTATTTTAAGTGGTAGCGAAAACGAAAGTGAAATGAGTGTGATGCAATAAATAAAAAGTTACCTAAAATAGGTTTTAAAAAAATAACGATGTGAAACTATTGTGATTGATAAAGGTCACTGTAAGCCCATGATCCCGTCTTAAGATGCAGTGGCAATAAATAATAGAATAATAAAAGACGCTTCCTACGTTTCGCTGACGACATAATCTGGGAAGCCACAATCGCTGGACGAGTTGCAACTGTTACTGGACGACCTGGCCTTCAGCCTCACAATGAATAGGGCTTAATATTTACTTCGACAAACCAAAGTAATGATCAACTACCACCTTGATCCAAGACCTGTTACTGTATGTGGCCTCCGGATTGAAGTTGTTTCCGAATGTATGTACCTACCTGGGCCCAACCCTTTAACTAGGGAGAAACAATTGTGAGAAAGAGGCTATGAGGAGGAACCAGACTAAACTACGTCGAGCCTTTTCGTCACTTTTAGCTTATGATTTCTCAGTGTGCTATGGAGCGTGCTATGCTCAGTGTCGCTTTAAGGATAAGATCTCTAATGAGCTTATCAGACTGAGAACCAAAGTTATGGACCTATCAAATAGGATTAGCATTCTGATGAGGCAGTGCGCTGGCCACATCTGTCAAGAACCGATAACCGTTGGAGTAAACGTATTCGTGAGTGGAGACTGCGCCTTGGCTAACGTGGACGCCCTCCTAGGATGATGCGACAAGCTGAAGACAGGATGAAATGGCGCAATTTGGAGGAGGCCTATGTCCAGCATTGGACAACAAAACGATGATGATGAACAAACGAAATGTTTGAATTGAGGGTTATCACGACTGGAAACAAATTGTAAAAGCGAAACATAGAAAATTCACTTAGTTTCGTGTCTTTTGTACCTATAAACAATGGCGATTACATTGGACAATTTGATAAGACACACAACATTTACAATAAACTATTCTAAATGTCATCACATCAATTCTCTAGGAAACATAATAACTATTCCACAGTATATAACATAAATGACATACCCTTGCAAGACACCAATACAATACGCGACCTAGGGGTTATCTTTGATGGGAAGTTAACATTTCTTCCCTATATAGACGAAATTATTTGTAAGGCGTCCAAAATGTTTGCATTTGTATTGAGAAACGGCAAGATATTTGAAAATTCACACACGATAATAGTACTCTTAGACTACAAGCCGTGGCAAAAAGTGATGGGTCGAATGAACCACAAGGAGACCTATTCAGTAAGATACAGGGGCTTAAATAATAATATTTAGCATTATGCCGTCACTTGTAAGCTGTCCGTCTGGATGCAGATGAGACTTCAAAAGTACAGGGAGAGGGTGTACCTATAATTTGGTCATATATTTTTGAACGGCATTCCTACCATCGATAGATCCATGAAAAATAATAAGAGAACACGTAGTGCCGTACAAAAATAGTGCGCCACAAATTCACCAGAACGTTAGATATTCCGGCAATTTTCTTGGTAAATTTGGTCATTTGGTTTTATACGGAACCGTTTCCATATAATTTCAATACCTCTTCTAATCCATTATTCCGCAACGCCGTACAAAAACTATGCGATACGGGAGAAAAATCGGCGATTGCAGCCCACTCCCCTTCAGTGGTCCGGGAGGTGATTTGAAAAAGTACGGCATCGGTTTCATAACATTATGTAGCACTCAAAATAACTATTTAAAAACATGCCGTCAAAAAATATAGTTCATTTGAATGTATAAAATCAAAAATACCTAAATTTATCATAAATCTGACCTTGAAAACTGTAAGGTCATTTGACCCTGTACGGCAACTACTTTTTTAATATTATATTGCTAAATACAATTGTTATACAGGGTATATCAAGACTGCTACCGAAAACGAAGCCGGGTGGTAGTTTAGGTGACTTCAGACACAATGCAACAGAAAAAGTTGCGAAAAAAAGCGACAAATTTTTTTTGTTATTTTTTTCCTATGACCATATTTGGGTGATAAATGCATTTTTTCCTAAAATAATTGTGTATACCTTTTTATTTTATAAATAATCTAAGGTATAAAAGAGTTTAAAATTATTATTTTAGCAAAACTATGGATTTACCACCCAAAATGACGATATTTAAAAAATCATAAAAAATAATTGTGGCGTTTCATTGCGAAATTTTAGTTGCATTGTGTTTGTAGTCACTAAAACTACCACCCGGCTTCGTTTTCGGTAGCAGTCTTGAGATACCCGGTATAACATTGCCATTCAATAAAAAATGTTCTAAAAGAAATTGAGAGGAAAACAAATATGACTTTTTTCAAATTATTTGTAAAGTTAAAACTATCGTAGATTAATGAAATACAGCAACTTTCTGAATATTATTGTTGTTTTAAATAGAACCCAGGTAAATGAATGGAGAAAAAATGATGCCGTATATTTTAATGTAGATCATAACTTTTGCTGACTAAAATGACACTACCATTTCAGGGGTAACTTTAAGGTCATCTGATACTGTACGGCATTAACATATTTTCGAAGAGAACAAGTGTTAATAGTATAAATCATTATGCCGTCTATTTAAAGCGAAACTGAGTGTAAGTATATTATATTCAAAAATTGAAAACTATCGATCTCAGTATTCATATTCTTGAATAATTTTCAATGTAATATACTTTATACATGGACATATATTTTTTTAATTATCTTATTTTCTGATGTTTATTGATATAAACTCATTTGCAAAAAAAAACGGGCACCTAAGCAATGAACCCTTTCAAATGTTACTATTGGTTTGTTTGATAATTATAGGTAGTTTTACTACACTACTATATGCACATTTCTTACTTCTTCGAGGTTGTTCTTAAGGTCCACATACGAAGACTTGCGATTTCTCAATGCGCGACTCACAAGAAAATGATCATCCCGTGGTTGGGTACATGGTTTTCTTCCAGAACCAGGCTCAATCCTATAGAGCATGTCTGGGATATTCTGAAACGACGCGTGAGATCAGTACAACCGGCTCCGCAGACCATCAGAGAGCTGAAGAACGTGATTACCGCGGAGTGGGAACGTATTCCGCAAGCAAGTATCCGGGATATCCTCGCTAGCATACCCAGACGAATTCAAGCTGTGATTTCAGCTAGAGGGGGTCACACTCGATACTAAACATTTATCTGTTTTTACTTTATTAAAGAAAAAACAAACAAAAATCTTTGTTAACTTTTACTTCACGAGCATATGCACTACTAGCGAGCATACACTACTAGTGAACTTTAGCATTAAAACCCATAAATTTTATCAAAATTTTATGATAATACTGACGAAAACGATTATTTGCTTATTAATTTACAAAATTGTGAACGTAAAACTACCTATAAACATCAAACAAACCAATAGTAACATTTGAAATGGTTCATTGCTTAGGTGCCCGTTTTTTTTGCAAATGAGTTTATATACAAAATGAAAACAAATAGGAACCGTTAACTGCCCTAACTTTGATATTTATTTTAAAGGGAAATAAAGTCTAAAATACGATCGATTTTCATGATATTTACACATATTATCGTAAAAGATGCGGCTGCCAAACATGTTCACGGTGGTCGCGGGTTCGAATCCCATGGCACACCTCTGACTTTTCGTCGAGTCATGTGTGTATTGGTAGTCAATCACCACGCACTAAAACGGCGAAGGAAAACATCACGAAGAAACCTGCATACTATAGCGATTTATAAGAATTTCTATGGTATATAAGTCTTCCAACACACACTAAGCCAGCGTGGTTGACTATATGCCCTAATCACTCTCAATCATTCTCTCGATTGTAGAGAAGGCCCGTGCCCTGCAGTGGGACGGAATATGGGCTGATACCGATCATAAAAAATCCAAAAGATAGTTGTAATTTTTAATTATTTTACTCCATTTTTTTTGTACATAGTTATCGATTTTTTTTAAAAGCATTTATTCCTTAATAATTAATGAAACTCTTATGCTGACACAATCTAAATGTACTTTTTTATCAAGATAATACGACACAATTTGCGTGATATATTTTGTGAGAATTTGAGGAGGTGAAATTTGCTAGGCAACGTCTGGACACCATATTGCATAATTTCAATAAATAATAATAAATGATTAGGGTAGTCTCCTTACTGCAATAAAAAAATGAAACAAAATATGTAACATCTTATTTCTTTTCCAAAGTATGTATAATAAAATAGTAAAAATAGCAACTAATGAACAAATAAAATAATCTTAATATTATAGCAATAGTACGGATACCAACACGCACTACGTCAACATAGTGGACTATACGGCCTAATCACTCTCAATCGCACTCTAGATTCTACAATCCAATTACGATTACAGGGCATGGGCCTGTTCTACAGTAGGCTCGTGCCCTGCAGTGGGGGGTACTCGTATATGGGCTGATACGGAGTACGAGTTTAATAACTTTTCATTAACCCTATTTCATAGCGACCATTTAACAATATATTCCACGTCACAACTTTTTATCAATATGAACATTGAGATTTGTACGGAATTGACTTTTTATGGACTATTGCAATAAAAACAAATAAAGAATCTAAATGCCGTCCAAAAATTTTCATACTAAATATCAACTTCAAGTATATAGTTTCGTGGATTTTTCGAGAGTGTTTTTCACCCTACAGAAGTTTGGACCAAAAAAAATTACGGCATGGGAAAAAATGTTAACTATGCGTAAAATACTTTCAAAATAAATTAATTTCATGTTGCGTCAAATCACCTCCCGGACCACTGAAGGGGAGTGGGCTGCAATCGCCGATTTTTCTCCCGTGTCGCATAGTTTTTGTACGGCGTTGCGGAATAATGGATTAGAAGAGGTATTGAAATTATATGGATACGTGTTCTCTTATTACTTTTCATGGATCTATCGATGGTAGGAATGCCGTACAAAAATATATGACCAAATTATACACCCTCTCCCTTTACTTTTGAAGTCTCATCTGCATCCAGACGGACAGCTTACAAGTGACGGCATAGTGCTAAATATTATTATTTTAAGCCCCTGTATCTTACTAAATAGGTCTCCTTGTGGTTCATTTGACCCATCACTTTTTGCCACGGGCCTGTAGTCTATCTACAACACTTATGTCCGATCTATATTAGAATATTGCAGTGCTGTCTGGTCTCCATATTATAATTTACATCAGCTACGAATTGAACGCATCCAAAAAAGATTTACGAGACATCTTGCCTATCACAGTAGAGTTAAAAAAAATACCATGTCTTATACAGAGAGGCTCAACTACTTCAATATGATAAGCTTTAATGACGGGAGGAAACTTCTTGACATGAATTTTTTATATAAACTCTAAGAAACCATGTTGACTGCCCACCACTACTAGAGTTGGTGACTCTGCGCGTCCCTAGCCGTTTGCCGCGGCGGCCTCTAGATCCGTTGTATCCACGGGGGGCAAGAACTAAACTTGGATTTAACTCCGCACTACCGAGGCTTTCACGCATACACAACTCTCTAGGACAGTCCGTCGATATTTTTTGGCGGTTCCTTAAAATGCTTTGAAACTAAAGTCCTTCTGAAGTCTTAAAAGCTTTGAAAAGTAATATTTAAATTCTTACAGTTGCAAACTTTTGCATTATTGTTCTATCTAATAAGTTCATTTTAGTTCAAGCTTTTACAGTGATAAATTTATATGTATCCCTATTTATGGCTAGTAGTTCAAGCCGTAAATATTTCTATTTTTCTTTAAATTTAATGTTATGTTTACTTTTTTGCTACATACATACATAAACTCACGCCTTTTTCCCAGCAGGGGTAGGCAGAGGTGCAAGGCACCCACATTTTTGCTATATTTTGCTATTTTTTCCTAAATGTCAATGCATGCAGTGGCAACTAAAGGTAATGCATTTAGTTTATTGTTGGATTTTTTAAATTTAATTATTGTAATATAATGTAATTACCACTGTTTGTCCTTAAACAGTAAAAATAAAATAAATAAGACCAATAATCCATATAAAAAAGACTTTTTGGTGCCAAGAACTTACTCCTTGAAGTTACCAATTTAGGTTTTCATTGCCATAGAGAACGCGCAGATAGCAATAATAAAGGAACTTTTTTGAGTATTCAGATAAAATATTTAAGTACGAAAATACAATATTAGCTAATTGCTGTTCTGGGCCTCAATTTACTCCATTATATTTGAAACAATCAAGATTTTTCTAAAGCAGACCACTTATGTGAAGTTTATCGGTACTGTGTAATAGAAAGAAATGAAAGTTTTTAAGCTATTGCATAGCTTCTATCGCGGGCCTTGAGCGTGGAGACCAAATCCAGAAATTCCGTAACGAAATAAATAAAATAATTTAATTAAAAATTAAAAGACCGACTTCAACTTCAACTACAAAGTAATAAATAATATATATTTCATTGTGCTAGTAGTAGTAGTACACATTGATTAATTTTCTTATTGACTAGACTAGCCAACAAATCTTAAATACGTAATATTTTGAAGACGGGTCGCCAAGTGACGAACGAGAACAAATTTAAGTAATGTAACACAGTTGAATATTACCTACTTGTAGATGTATCGTTGGCGCTCAGTTAGGTCCATATGTAAACTAGAAACAAATTAATTTAACATATTGATCCTACGTGTACATTTGTTGAAATTTTAATAGAATTAATATGTGTCATATGTGTGGTCTAATTTTAATGTATTGCATACGATCAAAGATACAGTGGTCAAGGGTTTCAACTCCAGGGTACACTATTGACTTATTGGAGTAATTTGCATATTTATATACAATTACTTTAACAGTGATAGGAATCATAGTGAGGAAAGTATAAGAAAGGGAAGGGTTGTTAAGTTTGTATGTTTCACTCGATTGTATATAATTCCGATACTCAACAATGTTGATTAAAAGCTGATATATTAAGGACGGGGCGATTTTTCTATTAGTTATCAGGACAGGGACTGGAATTTGCACCCGATATGACTATAGACTCTCGCCCCCAATCACACCGAGGGACAAAACACGCAAATCGTAACGTGGGTGTCCTGGTTTATACCAGGAGAATCTCTGCATACCCCTTCTGGGAAAATGAAGAAGGGGTATCCCTTCTGGGAAAATGGCGTAAGTTTATATGGATTAAAACAAATTAATATTACGTGTGAAATTGCGTGTTTTAAGCTAGAATGTTTTACACAAATTAAATTTTTTGTGTAGGTCGTCGTGTTCGTCACTTGGCGACCCGCCTTCAAAATATTACGTATTTAAGATTTGTTGGCTAGTCTAGTCAATAAGAAAATTAATCAATGTGTACTACTACTACTAGCACAATTAAATATATATTATTTATTACTTTGTAGTGCACATTGAAGTCGGTCTTTTAATTTTTAATTAAATTATTTTATTTATTACTTTTTAGTTTTCATAAGCATTGTAATGATGCCAAAGGTAATCATATAATGAAAACTGGAATCAATGTATATAAAAAATGAACCATTGTAATCCTTTATAATTTCAAAAACGAAATTAATATTTACACTTTTTTTCTACACTGTCATTTCGTTTTTATGATAAAGAAAATACTAAAATCGGCTCATCCTGCTAGAGATATTGAGTACACTTATGCGTGGTAATCATTCGTTACCCCCCTCACCTCTACACCTTCTTCACTTCCTATTTTTTAATAAAACACATATACTTAACCTAATGGACGAAAAATCATTGCGTTTCTGCAAAGTTTTGTTGAGGTTTGCTCTCCAGATATGTACCCATCTGTTCTGTGTATGTACCTATTCATCAGATCATCACCATATTTTATGTGACCAACATTATGTATAATTCGTTCGGAAGAAAAGTTATTAAAAATCATTTATTTATTGTCGCAGATATTTAGTATTTATATTTGTATATATCCCCCCCCCCCTTCCCACGCCCCTATCTACTTTCCCCTTTCCACCCCTCCCTCCCTTGTAGTAATAAACTTATACTGAACCTAATGTAAAAGAATTATTGCTGTACTGTTCAATTTTGAGGAGTTCTGCCCTTCAGGTCCAAAGATATTCATCAGGTCTTCACAATATTTTTTGGTCTTACCTATCATATAATATTCTTTGTCAAAAAAGTTATTTTTAAGTCGGTTAAGAACTACCGGAGATATTGAGTATTAACTATTGTAGCTATTTTCCACCCCCTCACCCCCCACCCAAGCAAGTCGCAAAAACAGTCGAATTGATTACCTCCTCTTTTGAAGTCGGTCAAAAACCTAAGTCCGACCGAAATTTAAATTTAATATTTTTTTTTTCAAATATGTGCCAGTACTTTTAAATGCGAATTGTAAAGCTATTGCGTGATTAATTGTAATCTAACCTCTTTCGATATTTAGTTTTGCCAGCTATCGATGAATAGCAGAACTTTTAATGACTTTTTGAAATATCACGCTTGTCTCTTTAGTTCAGCAACTCGCCTCTAGGTGGCATTGGTTGTATCGGCGTTACTGCGCATGCGTAATTCCTCTCTTCGCCCCGCAATCTGGTGACTCATGCCTGCTTAGAGTTTCGGCGTTAGGGCACCTCCTCTTTGTATTTACTTCATGGTATGACTCTACGAAGCTCGCACGTACAACAGTGAATATCTGTATAATTAATATCAAAGAAAAACAAAGAAAAAAATACTGCATAAATAAAAAAACTATGCAATTGCTTTACCGCGGCAGTCTCCGAGTGCCACAGGGTTTTTTTTTATTGCTTTGAATGGAGACGAGCATGCCGTTCGCCTGATGGTAAGGGATGCGACCGCTCATGAACAGTAGCAAAACCAAACAACACCTTGAATTACAAAGCAATGCTTGGCATTCCACTGCGCTCGCCATCCTGAGACATAAGATGTTAAGTCTCAATATGTCCAGTAGTTACTCTGGCTACAATGTCCTTCAATCCGAAACACAACAGTGCATTTAAACTGCTGTTTGACGGGAGAAATAGACATTGCGGTGGTACCCATCTAGGCAGCCTCTCACATATGAGAGACCTACCACCAGTAGAAAGTGGAATTCCAAAAAGTACTCCTTAATCGTTATTAGAGAAAAGTTTTTGGATTTCATGAAATGATTTATGTTCGTAATCCGATGAAAAATATGAAGCCATGTCATTAAAAAAGATTCTGTACTATAACAGCCCATATAAGTCCCACTACAGGGCACGGTCCTCCCAAACAATCGAAAGTACGATTAAGAGTGGTTGGACCATAAAGTCCACCACGCTGGCCTAGTGCGGGTTAGCGGATTAAACGTAATGCAGTATGCAGGCTTCCTCACGATGTTTTTTTTCACCGTCGTAGTGCGTGGTGACTATCAATACACACATGTCTCCGAAAAGTCAGAGGTGTGCCCTGGGATTCGAATCCGAAACGACCATGAACATCATCATCACGCATCAGGTCCGTTTACCAATAGGTCACCACGCACCTTAAAAAAGATGCATACAAACGAAATTGCCATATTAAGTTTTTTTTTTACTTTACGAAGGGCCCCATTTGATGAACTTTGCCACGGGCCCCCGGTGGGGTAGTTATGCCACTGGCTATTGCTCATAGTTTCGGATTTGGCCATCCACGTCCTACTTGTTGGTAGTATCTATAAGTGCTTGTGTTTTATCTATGGTAGTATCTATCAAGTAGTGGGATCAGGGATACACTGACATCGCTCATGTTCGGGTGATGAGTAGTGAGCAAAGAATATTATATTGTTTCTGCCAAAAGGTGCCGTCTATTCAATTATTTTAAGCGAAAATTCTTAATTATAGCACTAACGCCCGAATAGTCGAACGCCATTCAAATAATAAGAGTCTCTTAACAGCGCACGGCCCACTTATGACTTAGCCAGAACATGAGCGTATACACCTTGCGCGCAAAGTCAACTATAGGTATTTCTTCGTTAATTTCACGCACACATAAGCGACCAAAGCTGTGTGCGTAGAGCTGCCGCGTCGGCTCGCTATACAAACGGCTCAAACAACTTTGATCCGTGCGCTTCAAATATTCATTTGAAATGTAACTGTAATATAATATCATAAAAATATTTTATTTGCATTATAAGTAGACAAATATTACTGTGCAAGCAAAGAATAATACAAGTTTAGATACTAATCATATTTTCGTTATTATTACATTGTTAAGTTGCATTCAAATCAGTGTTCAATCAGCAGATACTACGGACGTTTTATTAATAATTTCGTGTTCGATCACATAAATAGTGTTAGGGGCCTTACAACCCCTTACAATTACGAAATATATTGAATTTTATATTACAATACATAACATTATTTAGCCTCGGAATTAAATCCCATTATATTACCTGAAACATAATTTATACTCACTACAAAATCATTGTAGGTAATAAAAATAATTAAATATTTTATTACCAAAGTACTAAGATGTGGTAATCGCAGTCCGCGCGTGGCTATTTTCACTACGCGCGGCAATAATCGACTGCAGCCAGACCGGAGCGACGAGCGATACGTCCTCCCTCTAGAAGGCCTTGCGGCGGTCTGATTTGATCCACGTCGGACAGCGTGTTTTATAGTGGTTTTAAAATATTTGTAGAAAACATGAAAACTAATTTTGTTGAAATATAAAAATGGTAATTTATTGATAAGATGTTCTTCTATTATAATATGCAATGGCTATAAAAAATATGTACGATAAGTTGGTGAAAAAAAAATATGATCTTGACGAGAGTTTCTGAATAATTTCGCATTGTTTAAATTTTTATTTTTCAGGAACTAAACACAAAAAGATTATTTTTCTCAGCAAAATCCCTCCATAAGGGTCTTATTAGTCTGATAATATTTTTATTTTCATCTTATATTTAGTGGTTTCGGATATCTTAAGCTTCTAAATTGCCATTTAAAGCCTAAATAATGAAACTTGTGTTCAGTAATCCTTATAGTACTCACAAATTATCGATCAATCTATAATGTTTTCCATAAAAATCCCTAGATGACAACCTTTTCTAAAGTTAGTACTAATTATTTTTCCTTTAAATTGTTTATTGGTGGCTATTAACTCATTTGAAAAGTCCTGTTTTTAAGCCAAAAAGCGCGTGCAGGGTATAAACGCTCTTAAGCGGGATTTACGTATAGTTGGACTCATTTTAATTGAAAAAGAATGTCGCTACTAGTATTTTGTTGATAGAATTTTATGAAAATATTGGCAATTCTTTACTAAATTATATTCTATTTGGAGTTTTTTATTAATTATCAGGAGGAGTCTGGAATTTGCGCTTGATATGGTGATAGACTCGCCACCTACCGCGCTGAGGCACAAACCACAAGGCGTAACGTGGGTGTCCTGGTTGCTACCAGAAGAATATCTGCCTACCCCTTCTAGAAAAGGCGTGAGTTTATGTACATTAAGACCAATTAATATTACGGATTTAAGATTTGTTGGCTAGTCATCAAATTGAACGAAAACGAAAACGAAAACGAAAACGAAAACGAAAACGTAAACGTAAACGAAAACGAAAACGAAAACGAAAACGTAAACGTAAACGAAAACGAAAACGAAAACGAAAACGAAAATGAACACGAACACGAACACGAACAAAAAATGAAACGAAAATGAAACGAAAATAAAACGAAAATGAAATGGTTTCCTCACGATGTTTTACTTCAGCTTACTTCACCGTTATATTACATGGCGAATTGGTGATTGACTATCACCTATCACCCGTGAACATACCGGGTATCTCAAGACTGCTACCGAAAACGAAGTTGGGTGGTAGTTTTAGTGACTACAAACACAATGCAACCAAAAATTTCGAAAAGAAACGCGACAATGATTTTTTATGATTTTTTAAATATCTTCATTTTTGGGTGGTAAATCCATAGTTTTGCCTAAAATAATAATTTAAACACTTTTATACCTTAGATTATTTATAAATAAAAGGGTATATACCATTATTTTAGGAAAAAATGTAGTTATCACCCAAATATGGTCATAAGAAAAAAATTACAAAAAAAAAAATTGTCGCTATTTTTTGCAACTTTTTCTGTTGCATTGTGTCTGAAGTCGCTTAAACTACCACCCGGCTTCGTTTTCGGTAGCAGTCTTGATATACCCTGTATTGGCAGCGTCCGGTTCGTTACCAACAGACCACCGCGCAGTTAATTACTTACTTTATAGGTTATTGATTTCTATAAAATAAGTGAAGCACGGAAGTGTTCACATGAATGACAAATCATTAATTCTTGACACAAGTTCAATGGATTCCTTTCCTTGGTTTTCGACAACTCTTTGGAGGGCCGCGAGCGTGCCTAATGTCTTGTCACCTAATGTAATGAATATTCCACATCTAGTGTCTACTAAGCGTAAAGCATAGATACTTCGTATCAGGCCATGGTTGCAGTCACTTCACGAATCTCCAGTTTTTTTCAGATATAAGTAATCTTCATTATTCTAATCTATACATCTATACATATCAATAAAATTGAAGTGTCTGTTTTAAAAGTGAAAATAAAAAAAAATGTCCAACTACATATCGTTATATACACGATACCTGTGCCGAAAATTATATTTAAAAAAATTTTGTCTGTCTGTCTGTCTGTTTGTTCCGGCTAATCTCTGAAATGGCTGGACCGATTTTGACGGGACTTTTTTTTGTCAGGTAGCTGATATAACAAGGAGTAACTTAGACTACATTTATTTTAGAAAAATAAAGTAATGTTGCAATGCCCGCGCGCAGTTCACGCGCATGCCACCACTGGGCCGTCACGTCGGGCGCCTCCCACCGCTTCTCCCACCAACGAATCAATATCACATTTACAAAATATTGTATATAAAGAAATGTTTCAATAAAGCTAATACCATAGAGAAAATAAACACTACGTTATAGCTAATACAAAAAACTGAAAATAAATGTGTAACGGGAGTTTACCGCCGCTCGCTAAGAGATGGCGCCACCGTAGAATTAGATCGGGGTACGGTTTCGTTACAAAGGTTGATAATTAAAATAAAAATGCAAAAATAAAAAAATATATAAACTAATTAACTTTTTGTTAAATTCCACGCGGACGAAGTCGCGGGCACAGCTAGTTATAATACAAGTATAAAATTATTACAAGATTGATTATGTTATCATTAACCAGCTGAATTATACATAAGTAAATATATCAATCATTGCATTAATGTAAATACTTTAGTGATAATAAGTGCATGTATTTGTCATAAAAGAATAACATTTATATAATGTGAACGGCTGCTTTATTATTGTTTTGTACGATTATGAATTCTCGTTAGGTATTAAAATAAATATTTACATTAAATAATAAAATAAAAACAAGTATTGAATCATCGATAAAGAAAATAAATATTTAATTGTCCAGATCCATTTAGCTGCAAATTGACATGTTGTGATTTTAATTGAATACATTAAATATGATTGTGTATATTTAGAGAAAATTTAGAATATTCATTATTATATTAAAATGACCTATTATTTGAGCTATTATGTGTACTATACTATTATAATATGTGCTGTTATAGATATATATTTATTCTTCTGATACCATTTCTGATTTCTTTACATTTACATACGTGCTGTATATAAAATAGATAAAATATAAAATAGATTGATAGTCAATCACCACACACTAAAACGGTGAAGGAAAACATCGTGAGGAAACCTGCATACCATAGGGATTCATAAGAATTTCTAGAAGAAGAAAAATAGAACCTCCCCTCTTCGGAACGCATGACTAGAAAACAAATTAAAATAGTATGAATAGGCATTCCTATTCTTTTAATAATACTAATTTCATAAATGAGTTTCACAATGTTAAATAGGAAATGAAAATAACAACAACCCAGATAATGAGTTTAAATGTAAATATCGGAGTATTGTTTGTTACAATAATTTGTGGACTCCGGACTGTTTACAACAAAATAACAATAAATACCAATATCTAACTGCTGTAAGCTGTAGAGAGAGAGAGAGAGAGAGATATGATACAATTGGCTTTATTAGACGTTAATTTATAATATAGAACCATATATTACAATTTAAATCACTTATTAAATTACTCACACACAATTGAAATCAACTTATTGTACGAATTAATGTAAGTAACTTAAAGGTCCGACCCACATAGATAACCCAATTAGGTACTTTATAATTCTATACCGGGTATCTCAAGACTGCTACCGAAAACGAAGCCGGGTGGTAGTTTTAGTGACTACAAACACAATGCAATTAAACATTTCGCCTAGAAACGCGACAATTTTTTTTTATGATTTTTTAAATATCGTCATTTTTGGGTGGTAAATCCATAGTTTTTGCTAAAATAATAATTTAAACTCTTTTATACCTTAGAGTATTTATAAATAAAAGGGTATATACTATTATTTTAGGAAAAAATGTATTTACCACCCAAAAATGGCCATAGGAAAAAAATAACAAAAAAAAAATTGACGCTTTTTTTTTGCAACTTTTTCTGTTGCATTGTGTCTGAAGTCGCTTAAACTACCACCCGGCTTCGTTTTCGGTAGCAGTCTTGATATACCCTGTATATATATACTTTAGCGATGTATGTAGTAGTCCAGGTCCAGGTCCAGGTAGTAGTAGGTCAGGGATGCTCCTATCTAGTGGTCATGGCCTGTCCTAGTATAGGTGCTACGAGTACGCGACCTCGGCCCCCGAGCTACTGCAGTCACCTTAACTTCCCGTCCGTGACTGCAGTATCCACTCCCTCAGGCCATACTCTCCTTTCCTATAACATCCTCTACCCATAAATCCTATTTCCTTTCCCCGGTTAATGGCGGGCAGCAGCGTCATTAACGCCAGTCCCCTACTGCGCTCGCCAACCCGCCTGCCAAGCGTGGCGAGTAACGGCAAATACCCCCACAATGGCGACACAAATAGAGACCAGGCCCCCAGTCCCCGGCAGCCCCACTATTCCTGGCTATGGTAGCAGTCATGGTTACGGTGGGGCAGGGGGTGCTAAGAATCCCCGGGTTGGCCCCGGCTACCACCCCCGACGACGACTGGCCCTGGTAACACACAACGTACGCACATTGAGGACAGACGAGAAGATTGTCGAACTGGAAGAAGGATTGAGCAGGTTACACTGGGACATTCTGGGGTTATCGGAAGTCCGAAGAATCGGGGAGGATACGATAACCCTGAAGTCTGGTAACCTGCTCTTCTACCGGGGGGACGACCAACAGTCCCGAGGAGGTGTCGGATTTCTCGTCCACAAGTCTCTCATCAACAACATCGTATCCATCGAAAGTGTGTCGAGCAGGGTAGTATACCTTATACTCAGAATATCTAAAAGATATTCGTTGAAGGTCATACAGGTATACGCGCCGACCTCGACACACCTAGATGAAGAATTAGAGGAAATGTATGAGGACATAAGTCGGGCCATACATACTTCCAAAACCTACTTCAATGTTGTTATGGGAGACTTCAACGCAAAGTTGGGCAAGGGAAGCGATGCAGAGTTGAAAGTGGGGCAATTTGGACATGGGCAACGGAACCCCAGAGGTCAGAGGCTGGCCGACTTTCTGGAGAAAGAGGGACTCTTTGCGATGAACTCTTTTTTCCTGAAGCCGCCTCACAGGAAATGGACCTGGCTGAGTCCTGACGGTTCTACGAGAAACGAGATAGATTTCATCTTGACGACGAATAGACGGATATTCAGAGATGTCTCTGTGATCAACAGGGTGAAAACCGGCAGTGATCACCGAATGGTTAGGGGCACACTGAATATCAATGTCCAATCGGAAAGGCATCGCTTGATGAAATCTACGCTCCGACCTACTCGCGCCCATATCCAAAACCCCGAGAGCTTTCAACTCGAGCTGACAAATCGCTTTGATTGTCTAGGAGAAAACCTTGCAGTGGACGAGCTAAACAGCGGTTTGGTAGAAGCTGTCCATACGGTGGGATCTAAGTATTTTAGACCTCGCCGTAGAGATAGACCACAAAAACTCTCGATCCACACTCTTGACCTCATGGCCGAACGTCGATCTTTAGCGCTGCAGTCTTCCGTTGACGCCGAAGCATATCGGCGGCTCAATAGACAGATCTGGAAGTCCTTGCGACACGATGTCCGTGCTCACAATACTGTGAGCATTAAGGAGAAAATCGAGCGGAATGGAGGCTCCAAAGTGTTTGCAAGAGACTTGTCTATTGGGCAAAGCCAGTTGTCTAGGCTAAAGACGGAAGACGGCCGCGTAGTATCGAAGAGGGCAGAGGTATTAAGGGAGATCGAGAGGTTCTACGGACAGCTTTACACCTCGCTGTTAGGCCGAAGACCCGAGAGCCGAGTTGATCCGACACTTTAGCGATGATATCCCGGACATCAGCCTGTGTGAGATTGAGATGGCCCTGAAGCAACTTAAAAACAACAAGGCGCCGGGCGAGGACGGAATAACTTCAGAGCTTCTGAAAGCGGGCGGAACGCCGATACTGAAAGTCCTTCAGAGGCTCTTCAATTCCGTTCTCCTCGAGGGCTCAACGCCAGAGGCATGGAGCAGGAGCGTGGTGGTACTGTTCTTCAAAAAAGGTGATAACACTTTGCTGAAGAATTACAGGCCCATCTCGCTCCTGAGCCATGTCTATAAGTTGTTTTCGAGGGTCATCACAAATCGTCTCGAACGCAGGTTTGATGACTTCCAGCCTCCCGAACAAGCCGGTTTCCGAAAAGGCTTTAGTACCATAGACCACATCCATACGCTTCGGCAAGTTATACAAAAAACCGAGGAATATAACTTGCCCCTTTGTTTAGCGTTTGTGGACTATGAGAAAGCCTTTGATTCGATCGAGACTTGGGCTGTGCTACAGTCTCTCCAGCGGTGCCATATAGACTATCGGTACATCGAAGTGTTGAAGTGTATATACAACAACGCCACCATGTCGGTCCGAGTACAAGATCAGAGTACGAAGGCTATTCCACTACAGAGAGGCGTGAGACAGGGAGATGTCATATCTCCGAAACTGTTCACTGCCGCGCTGGAAAACGCCTTCAAGCTCTTGCGATGGAAAGGATTCGGCATCAACATCAACGGCGAGTATATCACTCACCTTCGGTTTACCGACGATATTGTAGTCTTGGCAGAATCGCTGGAAGACCTTAGCACTATGCTCGAAGACCTCAATCGAGTCTCCCAACAGGTGGGTCTTAAAATGAACATGGACAAAACGAAGATCATGTCGAATGTCCATGTTGTGCCCACCCCCATCGGTGTTGGGGGCTCGACTCTTGAAGTTGTTGACGAATATGTCTATTTAGGACAAGTGGTCCGGTTAGGCAGGTCCAACTTCGAGAGAGAGGTCAATCGGCGAATCCAACTCGGTTGGGCAGCGTTCGGGAAACTTCGCGACGTCTTCTCGTCCAAAATACCTCAGTGCCTAAAATCGAAAGTCTTCGATAGTTGTGTGTTACCAGTGATGACATACGGCACCGAGACGTGGCAAATTAACGTGTACCTACTACGGTGAGGACGCAATTCCCAAGCAGCACGTTAATTGGTAGAGCGAACACAAAGGACATAGTATTTTAGGCTCTGTAAGCGCCTACCGATCATGTCCTATTAATTAGCATTCTTTCATTTTTTATTTGGCGGCTAAACAGTATACGATCACAAGTTGACTCCTGCTATGCCTAATGCCGTCGCTCGGCCTGCCGCCTGACGGACCTCTTTTTTTCCTTTTGTGGGTTCACCTCATTTCATACTTTCCATTTACAAGATAATGGGAAAATTATACCTATCTATAGTTAATTGCATACCGTTAGGGCATTAGGCATCATCGTGAATACATTAATAGCCGCGTACTGACTAGCCGCGCAGCCTCGCGCGGCATCCTCAGACGTTTGCTGCGGGACGGTTGCCTCGCGAGGCAGCCTCGATGTGTACATTTTTTGGATCGAGGCAGCTTCGCGCGGCATGGCCGAGCCAGTTTTGCTCAAGAGAAGTTTTGAGGCAGTACGTTCTGAAAGCTACCGCCATCACTGCCATTCTAATAATTTTACAGCTTGTAAAGTAAAGAAAACGGAAACCTAAACGTTTTTGGATGAAACTATTATCAAAACAGATTAGATTTTTTTCTTCAAGTCAGCTATTGGAATGTTCAATTTCTAACTTATTCTCCATGCATCTTCTCTTAATCCTCTATTAGTATATAGGCGATCTTTGCCTATATCAGGATTGGCCATAGCGGCCAAGGATGCCAGCGCCGTCAAGTATAATCGGGACATTGCGCATCCCAAAGTCTTCTATATTCACCGTATAGTTGTATTAATTTAAGACACTGTTCTTTATCCATGACGCTAACCTGCGACGAACAAGCGAGGCGAAACATGAGCGCGGCAAACGTACCGAGGCGCCTTTGAGCATGGACAAAAAACCGACAACGCTCGGCTCGAGCCGCGGCACGCTCGGGCGAGGCGGCGCGGCGTGTGCGTTTGCCTCGGGCGAGGCACGTCCCGACTAGCCGAGCATTTGCTTCGCGCGGCAGGCCTCGCGAGGCTGCCTCGGTCAGTCAGTACGCGGCTATTCACTCACAAACATACAGTTTTCAAAACGTTTAATACGTTATTCTTACAACACTACCCAGTATACTTGCACTTGGACGATATATTTATCTACTTGTAAGTGCATATTGAGTAAATAGGAACTTGTACTAAATTTTACAATTAATGTAAAATCTAGTTACAAGTGGAGATGTTGACGCAACTGATGGGTGCAGACGAGTCGGGGGTAGGCTCATAACTTATTAATATTTATTATTAAATATTGGCACGCAATTCATTTCAGCGAGAAGCGCGCGGTTCACGTGATTATTATCGCACCGTCCTGGACGATTAGTCTATTTGTTTATATTTGCTCTAGCGTTCTCGACGAAAGTCAAGGACCGATTGTGTTCTCTGGTTTTTTGTATGAAGTAGCATAAATACGCGTGCTTTCCGGTTTTATGAGCTCATCTTACCTAAGCGTAGGGGAAACTATAACATACATAAGTAACCTTATTGTTTAAGTGGCAAGTGGCAACTCGTAGGGGATGTGAACCGTAACGTCCTTGATTCTACTTTTTAAAATTGGAAAGAGATGCAAAATATAAAAATAATGGGATTACTAAACACTTAACGCTATTAAACATAAAGAAGGCGTTGCGTCAAAGTTTGACGCGTATTATTCATATTAAATTGCGTACTTGTGTAAATTGTATTAAAGTAGAAACTAATATTCTCCATCAGATTTCTGATTTCTTTATAGATGTTGCGATCTATGAATAAATCATCAAAATATTTTATAGATATATTTTTATAGCTACTGGATGGATAATCGAACTACTATAATAAAATATTGAAATTGCAATGATTTAATAGTAAGGAAAATAACTATAAGATTCCCTCCGACATTTAAACTGAGTTTCTAGTGCCGGCATAAGGCAAAGAAAAATGTACTTAGTATTTAAAGAAAGAAAGATATAATGTACTATGGAATATAATGTATTACTGGCACAATAAATCACAGAGTTGTAGGGAACAATTGTATTTCTACTTAGGTATTTGGTATATTGTGCAAAAATGGAAGTAGTAAGTACCTAAGTAGGTATATGAGAATTATTTAGACGCTGATTTAAGTAAATTTTGTGGTTTGCCCACTGGCAACAGAAGTAAAATCGTAAATCAACTTTTAATCATATTGACAAATGACGCCAATGAGGACGATTTGCGACGCAGTAAAGCAGCGGCGGCTTGTGAGCAATCTATCGCAGCCCGGTACAGCGACCCGCCGAGCCCGGTCACGTGACCTGTGACCAGATAACATCCCAACAACTCCTCTAATCACATACGCGACTCCCGATTACACAGAAATTATGCGACTGACGACGGAGCTTTCGCGCCACTGGCTGAATGATGCAACTCTGTGTGTTACGAGTTGTGACTCAGTGTTGTGCTATCACGATTCACTCGACACTGACCACAGCTGCACAAACTACATCGCATAATGCTAAAACAATTTTCAGGACAATCAATTTTGAAAAACGAACGGAAATATATAGTGGTGTGTCATGATGATTCATCGGCACCTTTTTTGTATTTGTCACGAGTAAACTCACTGTATTGTAATGCGCTAATTACAATAATTTACCTACTCTACTTCACAATAGTGTACATAGATTACAAAAAGCTTTCAATTTTATAATAAATAGCATTTGGCATATGAACAAAGTAATTGGTATACATATGTACACACCCACCAGTGGCGTAACTACCACATCGGGGGGCCCGTGGCAAAGTTCATCAAATGGGGCCCTTCGTAAATGTAAAAAAACTCGACATTGTAATTTCGTTTTTATGAATATTTTTTTTATGTGGCCTTTTTTTTAAACGGGCCCGATGCGCCGCCAACATGTTCATAGTCGTTTTAGGATCGAATCCCAGGGCACACCTCTGACTTTTCGGAATCATATGTGTATTGATAGTCACAAGTCAAGTAGAAACCTGCATACCATAGCGATTTGTAAGAATTTGTATGGTACCTACGTTAAGTCCGCCAGCCCGTATTAGATCAGCGTAGTAGACTATATGGCTCGTGCCCTGTGGTGCGACTTATGTGAGCTGATACAGTACAGTAAATAATCTTTTTAATGACATGGCTTCATATTTTTCATCGGATTTAGAGCATGAATCATTTCATGAAATCTAAAGAGGAGTCCCTAATAACGATTAAAGAGTGCTTTTGGACTTCTATTTTCATTTCTTTCAACCACACGGTACCGTAAAACTTATCTTGAGTTTTATCACATACTAGCGGCCCGGCCCGGCTTTGCCTGGGTGCAAATACAGATTCCAGTCCATATTTTATTTAAAATCAACATGACAGCCGTTGTCTAAACTGCTTATCTAATTCCAATCCCATCCTGTACCTATTCTTCTGTCCCATTTTATTAGATTTCTCTACAATATGCACGTATTATACACATAAACCTTCCTCTTGAATCACTATCTATTAATATATCATGTATCTATTAAAAAAACCGCATCAAAATCCGTTGCGTAGTTTTAAAGATTTAAGCATACAAAGGGACATAGGGACAGAGAAAGCGACTTTGGTTTTACTATGTAGTGATCATTGAACATTGATATCGATGGTAGTGATAATATCAAATATAACGTAAATATAACAATTCCTCTAAATCAGCATCACATTTTTCTAGTAACAACTCAAAAAAGTTCTTTTATTACTACTATCTGCGCTATCTCTATGGCCATGAAAAGTTGAATTAGTAACTTCGAGGAGTATAGTAAGTTCTTGACGCCAGACAATATTTCTTTACACACAATGTTTCGTTGGCTTGTTGCATCGTCTAATATCCGATGTAACCGCTATTTTTCATACAAAAGGCATGAATCCAAGTGAATTTTAGATATTTTTGTCTCTATCGCATTAACAATTCGTTTCCGGTCGTCATAACCTTCAACTCAAACATTTTGTTTATTCATCTTTTTTAAATTACACCTGTCTGTAACGTATGGGATTTAATATTTTCCACTCCTTTTAATATGGTCTGAATATTCACTATCGCTGAGATTTGATATTATTATTCGTTCATTTCTGGGATTTTGTCTCTGTTTACTCGCCTTTTCATCAAATGCTCGTTCCCAAAGTGCTGACTTTTTTAGGTACTTAATTTTTTTTTTATTGCAATGAATGACGAGACGAGCAAGCCGTTCGCCTGATGGTAAGCGATACGACCGCTCATAAACAGTAGCAACATTCCACTGCGCTCGCCATCCTGAGACATAAGATGTTAAGTCTCAATATGTCCAGTAGTTGCTCTGGTTACAATGTCCTTCAATCCGAAACACAACAGTGCATTTACGCAGTGTTGTTTCACGGGAGAAATAGACATTGCGGTGGTACCTACCCAGATGGCCTCTCACATATGAGAGACCTACCACCAGTAAATTGCTTAATTGCTTCAGACTTCTTCTTTCTCATTCGTTTCGTTCTTGAAACAAGACATATTTATATTTATCTCGAATATATTATTACCTTCATAATTATAAAATTGTAAATTATTGGTTTCTAACCAAGATTATACTATAATGAACAAAAACAAAACATTGAAATCAAATATGGTGAAATTTTTGTCATATTTAAAATGTAGCCAATTATTTATTATTGTTAATTAAAAATTTCGCTATCAATGTTGTATTATAATATCTGCTGACACCCTGTTGGGCTTGAGCCCGAGGCCCTATCGAGCCGGGGTCCTGTCGGGCCTGAGACCCTGTCGGACCAGGGCCCTGCCGGGCCGGGGGCCCCTAAGCCCGGGGGCCCGTGGCATTTTGCGCACTCTGCCACCCTATTGTTACGCCACTGACACACACTATACTTAACGTGACCATACGTCCCGCTTTGGGCGGGACAGTCCCGCTTTCAAGTAGTCTGTCCCGGTGTCCCCAGCAAGGCCGAAATCGTCCCGCTCTTGCAAACAGACCCAAAAATAATTTAAAATGTATTTCCCGCTCGAAATGCTTTACCGAACTAATGCTAAAAACCGTGGGATCGAATTATTCCAGCACTTTTGTAAATACAATCTTGATTTATAAAATTTATAAAAAAAAAACGCAAATATTGAGTACCTACGTTATGTGTCCGCCTGGAAGTAACGCACCTATCAAAAGAGTTTTTTCTCACATTAACAAAATATGGACAAGTGATAAAACACAGTTAAGTGCCGCTGTAATTAAAGCAATTTTGATAATTTCAGAAAATTCAGAGTTTCACACTTATACCGGGTATCTCAAGACTGCTACCGAAAACGAAGCCGGGTGGTAGTTTTAGTGGCTACAAACACAATGCAATTAAAAATTTCGCATAGAAACGCGACAATTATTTTTTATGATTTTTTAAATATCGTCATTTTTGGGTGGTAAATCCATAGTTTTTGCTAAATAATAATTTTAACTTTCTTATATCTTAGAGTATTTATAAATTAAAGGGTATACACTATGATTTTAGGAAAAAATGTATTTACCACCAAAATAGGGCAATAGGAAAAAATTACAAAAAAAAAATTGACGCTTTTTTTTTGCAACTTTTTCTGTTGCATTGTGTCTGAAGTCGCTTAAACTACCACCCGGCTTCGTTTTCGGTAGCAGTCTTGATATACCCTGTATAAAAACTTGTAAAAACTTTATTATCATTATTATTTCATTCCACAGATGTCCCGCTCTGGCACCAAAATAAATGGTCACGTTAACTATACTACATATTATGTGCCACAGTTGGTTAGACGCCGCCTTTGAAACGAGAGGCCGCGGGTTCGATCCCCGCATAGAGAGAAATATTTGTGCAGCCCACAAATATTTCTTTCGGGTCTGGTCTGCGAGACTGAATAGTCTCTCATGTGACTGTTGGGCGTTATTATATTTATTTATTTATCCCTACTCTCTAGGTAATACTATAAGGATTTAAAGTGCATTTAGATCATGCGGTCTTATGTAAGCGTCAATAAAGCAACTGCTGTGGGGTGTTTATTAGAATAATGCGTAATTAATAATTATATATTTAATAGATCATTACCCTCGTTTAGACTAGAAAAGTCAAAAAAATCTTTCTTTGGTAGTTGTATTAAATTTTATAATAAACTTCCCAATAGGATAACGCAGCTACCGGATAAACTATTTAGGGCACATATTAAAAACAAACTTATGACTAGGGGTTATTATAATATTAAGGAATATATTGAGGATAAAAAAGCCTGGGATTAGGTGTTCTCTTGCACATTGCGACCTCCTGGGGCCCTGCACTATTCACTCATTACATCCCCTAATTTAAATAATAAAAATTTTAAACTTAAAAATTGATCAATATACAATTAAATTAATCAATTAAATTATAACTAAATATATAATGATTAATTAATGCCAATTAAAATCATATGACGACCGATCGAGAAAACAAATAAAAATAATAATATGGCAAATCTTTGTAAGACAAGTCACAAATATTTATTTTAGTAAATTGACCAAAACCAAGCCCACTGAGTTTGACTCGCTGGATCTACTCAGAAATGGGTCGCGCCGCGTAGTATCCAGTAGTAAAGTAAAGCCCGCTGAGTTTGTTTCGCCGGGTCTTCTCAGTCAGGGCCGCGTTGGATCCGGCAGTAAGCCTAAACATACGGGACGTTTCGGAAATACTTATGGTGGTTGTCTTAAATTGGACCCAAAACAAGCCCACTGAGTCTTATTCGCTGGATATACTCAGGATTGGGTCGCGTCGCGTAGTTCCAGTGGTAGTGTAAGCCCACTGAGTTTGTTTCGCCGGGTCTTCTCAGGAAGGGCCGCGTTGGATCCGGTGGTAACAATAAACCGCTACGCACCGTTGTAATAATATTCATGGTCCATTAATTAATTTAATTTAATTTAATTTGACCAACGTACATATTGTATTTCTTTGAAAAATAAATTACCATAAAGTCATAACTAATACTTTAAATAAAATAAGAATAAAAAGGAAACAAATAAATAAAACTAATGCTAAATAAAAATAAAATTAATTTAAAATAAATAAATTACATAAATTAATTAATTAAACCAAGAAATTAAAATAAGTAATACTAAGTATAGGAAATATATTGTTTATAGAGATTAAGTTCTATGTGTATTGACTTGTCATAAGAGCTTTTAAATTGCCTACGTGACCAATAAATACATTTCATTTCATTTCATTTCATTTCATTTCATTCATTCATTTTAGAGAAAAAGTAGGTACCACTCTTCGAGGAAATCTTTTTTGCTATCAATTGTACCTATACGCTACAGTGATGCTAATGGATACTCTGCCTGGGCGGCATTGACACTTACCATCAGGTGCAATGCCACCACTATGCCAGGCCATAATAAAAAATAAAAAAAAATATAAACTGACACAAATATTTCTTATCTTAAAAGTATGAATAATCATAACATGAATGACGACGTGATGTTTTGTTAATTTTTAGTAATAGCCAATAGGTTTATTTTGTATCCAGTATCTTATTTGGTACAAAACAATCGTGTTTCAATGTCAATGATCGCAATCCGGTGTACGATGTTTTGCTTAAAAATAATATAAGACACGTAGTAATTCGTGAACTAATTTTTTATAATTGTTCATGTGACCGATATGTGAAGTCTAACTCAACACGATCTATACGTACTGCCTCTCTTCTGGCAATCTTTCCCCTTAGTCGGAGAATTTATGTAGATGAGATACATTTTACCATCCCATGGTAGAGCATGTCGAAGTTTTTTTAGGTCCAACAGTACCACTTATTAGGATTCTAGTCCACCGTGGTCCATCGCTCACATACGCAATTTTATTTTCCAATCAATATTTCATCCCGTATTTCATTTTTTTTTTGTTTATATTAAATAGTTCAAATATTCATTTTCTTATAAATCATCATCATCATCATCATCATCTCAGCCACAGGAAGTCCACTGCTGAACATAGGCCTCCTCCAAGGGTTTCCACAATGACCTGTTGGAAGCGGCCTGCATCCAGCGACTCCCTGCAACCCTGGCCGGATCGTCCGTCCACCTTGTAGGCGGGCGTCCGATATTTCGCTTATAAATCACTTTAGTGGTTTCGATTTTCGCTATTACATTTCAACCATTATTTCAACACCTTAAACTAAAATGTTACTTCATGTAACTTGTAAGTCTAACGCCCGAATGGAACGCAATTTAAATATTATGTTGCATTTAACTACGTAAATCCCGCTGAAATGTACTGGCTAAGTGGGCCGTGCGCTGTTAAGAGCAACTTATTATTTGAATGACTTTCGAGTATTCGGGCGATAGATACATATTTTATAAACAGAGATTATGACTAAATTCTAAATAAGCACAATCGACGGCGTTATTGCTCAAGGTCATCTCTTCCAGGCAACCTTTTGATGGACATACAAGCAAAGAGAGAGAAAGAGCGGTCTAGGGTGTGTAGTGACAGAAGTATTTATTAAGAGCGTTTATACCTTCCGCGCGCATTTTGGCTTAAAAACAGGACTTTTCAAACGAGTTAATAGCCACCAATAAACAATTTAAAGGAAAAATAATTAGTAATAATTTTAGAAAAGGTTGTCATCTAAGGATTTTGGTGGAGAACATTATAGATTGATAGATAATTTGTGAATACTATAAGGATTACTAAACACAGATTTCGTTATTTAGGCTTCGAAAGGCAATTTAGAAGCTTAAGATATCCGAAATCACTAAATATAAGATGAAAGTAAAAATATTATCAGACTAATAAGACTCTTATGGAGGGATTTTGCTGATAAAAATAATCTTTTTATGTTTAGTTACTGAAAAATAAAAATTTAAACAATGCAAAATTATTCAGAAACTCTCGTCAAGAACATATTTTTTTTCATCAACTAATCGTACATAATTTTATATAGTAATTGCATATTATAATAGAAGAACACCTTATGAATATATTATAATTTTTATATTTCAATAAAATTAGTTTTTATGTTTTCTACAAATATTTCAAAAACCACTATAAAATACGCTGTCCGACGTGCCTCAATCAAATCAGACCCACAGAGTACATTTTACATACTAAGACCGCCGCAAGGCTTTCTAGAGGGAGGACGTATCGCTCGTCGCTCCGGCCTGGCTGCAGTTGATTTTTGCCGTGCGTAGTAAAAATAGCCACGCGTGTATTGCGATTGCCACATCTTAGTACTTTGGTACTAAAATATTTTATTTTATTTTTTATTACCTACAATGATTTTGTAGTGAGTATAATAATTAGGGATGAAACGGATAGTGATTTGGCCGGATACCGGATACCGGATATTCGGCGAGCTACGAGGCCGGAGCGCCGGATATTCGGCTACCGGATATCCGGCCGCTTATAGCGTTACAATTTGATTCATTGCCGCTAGTTAATTTTGGGTACTAAGTACTAACACTAAGTTAATTTTCATTAATTAACTTTTTAACAAACAATTTCTGTCATTATTTTAATTTAATAAACGATGTCCGTCCATAACCTATTGTTGTTTTTGTTGTTTTTTTTTTCATTTTTGCTTTGTGTAAAATAATCTATTACTAATATTATAAATTCGAAAGTAACTCTGTCTGTCTGTCAGTCTGCTACGCTTTCACGCCTAAACTACTGAACCGATTTTGATGAAATTTGATACAGAGATAGATTAAACAACGAGAAAGGATATAGGCATAAAGGAAAAATTGTATTCCCACGGAAAATCGCGATATAGACGAGTTTAGAACGTAAAGAATTCAACATCTAGTGATATATTATACAGGGTATATCAAGACTGCTACCGAAAACGAAGCCGGGTGGTGGTTTAAGCGATTTCAGACACAATGCAACAGAAAAGTTGCAAATAAAGTGTACATTTTTTTTTTGTTACTTTTTTCCTATTACCATATTTGGGTGGTAAATACATTTTTTCCTAAAATAATAGTGTATAACCTTTTATTTATAAATAATCTAAGGTATAAAAGAGTTTAAATTATTATTTTAGCAAAAACTATGGATTAACCACCCAAAATGACGATATTTAAAAAATCATAAAAATAATTGTCGCGTTTCTTTGCGAAATTTTTAGTTGCATTGTGTTTGTAGTCACTAAAATTACCACCCGGCTTCGTTTTCGGTAGCAGTCTTGAGATACCCAGTATACATATTTATTTATTTTATAATTCAGTATTCGGTCGGATAGTGCGCTACTATCCGGTATCCGGCCGGATAGTGCGCTACTATCCGGTATCCGGCCGGATAGTGAAAATAGGCCGGATAGGCCGGATACCGGATAGTTACCGGATATCCGTTTCATCTCTAATAATAATAATAATACATTGCGAGTATATTACTCACCTTCGGTTTGCCGACGATATTGTAGTCTTGGCAGAATCGCTGGAAGACCTTAGCACTATGCTCGAAGACCTTAATCGAGTCTCCCAACAGGTGGGTCTTAAAATGAACATGGATAAAACGAAGATCATGTCGAATATCCATGTTGTGCCCACCCCCCTTGGAGTTGGGGGCTCGACTCTCGAAGTTGTAGACGAATATGTCTATTTAGGACAAGTGGTCCGGTTAGGCAGGTCCAACTTCGAGAGAGAGGTCAATCGTCGAATCCAACTCGGTTGGGCAGCGTTCGGGAAACTTCGCGACGTCTTCTCGTCCAAAATACCTCAGTGCCTAAAATCGAAAGTCTTCGATAGTTGTGTGTTACCAGTGATGACATACGGCACCGAGACGTGGCCTCTCACTGTGGGCCTCATTAAAAGGCTCAAAATCACTCAACGAGCCATGGAGCGGGCTATGCTTGGAGTTTCCCTACGAGATCGAATCAGAAATGAGGAGATCCGTAGGAGAACCAAGGTTACCGACATAGCCCATAGGATTGGCAAGTTGAAGTGGCAGTGGGCCGGGCACATAGCTCGTAGAACCGATGGCCGTTGGGGCCGAAAGGTTCTCGAGTGGAGGCCACGTACAGGCAAGTGAAATGTCGGACGCCCGCCTACAAGGTGGACGGACGATCTGACTAAGGTGGCAGGAAGTCGCTGGATGTAGGCCGCTTCCAACAGGGCATTGTGGAGATCCTTGGGGGAGGCCTATGTTCAGCAGTGGACTTCCTGTGGCTGATATGATGATGATGATGAATACATTGCGACAAATGTAATTCCGAGGCTAGATTATGTTATGTACTGTAATATAAAATTAAATATGTATCGTAATTGTAAGGGGTTGTATGGTCCCTAACTCTATTCATGTGTTCGAACAAGTGCGTGTTTGTTCGAACACTAAATGATTAATAATACGTCCGTAGTGTCTACTGATTGAACACTGATTGGAATGCAACTTAACAACTGAAAATATGTTTAGTACCTAAATTTGTATTGTTAATTACTTGTACAGTAATATTTGTCTACTTATAATGCAAATAAAATATTTTTATTATATTATATTTTACATTTCAATTGAAGCTCTACGCACACAGATTTGGTCGCTTATGTGTGCGTGAAATTATCCTCAGAACAATTGTTACTCATTGTTCTGAGAAATTATCGAAGAAATACCTATAGTGACTTTGCGCGCAAGGTGTAAACGCTCTAAGAAATAACAATAATACAAATTAGATATTTAAATATAAACTCATACTTCATAAATTTTCTAAATAACTATGTAATGTTTAAAAAATTACTATGTTTGATAGACAAAACTTAGAACCATAAGCATAGCGGAAATACGAACGGTACTCGTTGATTGTTATGAAAACAAGCAAACGTCCTCAATGTTAGAGGACATCGCGTGATCCGAATATAATACGTATTATGTTCTATGTATGCTCAGAAAGTTTTCATTGGTGAAACTAGTTAGTTTATTGCGATTACTATTTAAGAAAGCCCGTAAATAAATCACTAATTAGTATCATCGTCTTCAGCCATGGAAATTCCACTGCCAAATATGGCCCTCCCAATCCCAAAGTATCTTCACTACGAACTTTGAAAGTGCCTTGGATCCAGCAACTTGTTGCGGAAAGCTAAATAGTTAACGCCTATATTTTTCCCTATTATGTTGACTCAGATATTCCTCAAGTTGGATATAAAAATACATACGCTACATTTTTATGAGACGAGATCCTCGATAGGCTAATGTAGCCGTTTGATTTCTGACAAGGGACAGGGACTTGTTGTTGAATGTTTTAATCGGGTCCAACGGCTGAGCTTATTCTCTTGGTACAATCTCTTCTTAAGCTGAAAACACATTATAGGTTTTCGTCTTACGCATAGAGTAAAGAGCCTGTCTTTAAAATGAACATCAATAAATTACATAAATAAATAAATACACCCAACAGTCACATACTCCTGACCCCACACTAAGATCGAGTCTTGTGTCGTGGGTATCAGGAACTACGAGAGACTTTTCGGTCTCACAAACACCCAGACCCGGAAGAAATATTTGTGGGCCGCACAAACATTTCTCTCGGTGCGGGGATCGAACCCGCGGCTTCTCGTTTCACAGGCGGCGTCTAACCAACTGCGCTACGGAGGCTGTCTAATGGATACGTATCCCATCTTGGAAAGGTTTCTTGTATATAGTTTCTGTAGGTATGTATATTTTTAAAACATAGTACATGCATATAGTCCGATAAAGTTGGTAAATATATGATAGCTTTTAAACATAAATATTGACATGATATTAAATAATTTCGGCCGCAAGCAGGATATTTAAATTATGTTTGTCCAATAGATATGTAAAAATTTATAAAGTTATAAAATTGACCCCAATACATCGTGTATTTTAATTACTACACAAAGGTCAATGAACACTTTTATTTACTAAGTGTGTTATTTTTTACTGACGCGTTGCACTTAATGTTTAGTATGGGCTCAATGTCCAAACATAGACTTCACGACCTTATCGGCATAAGAAGAAATCTATTCTGCAGCTGACGATACAGTTTAGATACGGTGAATGGAGAATGGTGGTGGTACGTGGCTCTCATAAGTGAGAGGCCGCCGGGGTAGGTGACACTGCAATGTTTATTTATCCTGCCGAAGAGCAGTGTTAATGCACTGTTGTTATTCGGTTTCAAGGACATTGTATATCGCTTACCATCATGCATGGTCAGTCAGCAGGCATGCTCGTCTCGCCATTCAGAGCAATAAAAAATATGTTAAATGTTAGCAGGTGAAGGTCGATAGCAATGAGTGGCAATAGCCTAATTGTGAAGTCTCGGGTTTGGAATCAGGGAGCAGATCAGAGCATTTCAAAATAGGTTTGTAGTCATTCCTAATTATTCTCATCATTTGCTACAGTATCAAAGAAATAAATCGTGGGAAAACCCGCGTTCCAAAATGTCACCACTCCTCAGCAAGAAATTCGGCGGCGTGAGAAAAGTATTGCCAATCTGCAGTCAGTCGGCGTGGTGCGCTGCAAGCCGTATCGTCTCTCATTCACATTTGATAGATCACACCCCAGTAGTAGAAGTGTATGGGCTTATAAAAACATTGGTTTAGATCCTATGATCTCATTGTGATTCTCCTAAAACCCACTTGTGTATGATGTGTGATTAAATTTCTCAGCGTAGTATAATAATCATGGCCGATATGAAATTACTATAAGCACATAGAATTAGTAAGCCGAAGTGGCAGTGGGCTGGCCACATTTGTTGAAGAACCGACAACCGCTGGAGTAAACGTATTCTTGAGTGGAGACTGCGTCTTACCAAGCGTAGTGTAGGACGCCCACCAGCTAACTGGAGATACGATTTGCGAAAGATCACTGGCAAATGCGGGATGCGACAAGCCTAAGGTAGGATGAAATGGCGCAATCTGGAAGGAGCCTATGTCCAGCAGTGGACAACAATATAGGCTGATGATGATTATGATATTTTTATAGTTTTATTAAACAATTGTTTTTCACATGATCAGATTTGTCGATATCGTGGACTCCTGAGGGTTGGATGTCGGAATTATAGATTGAGTATAGAACCGTATATATACCTCTTTAGATACCTTTGCGATAGCGCATACACCCCACCGGCCACATCTTCCAGGCACATTAGATTTATTTAATTTTCGGTCATCATTTAGTAAATAAGGTAGAAATAAAAACAAGTATATTTTTAATAAAATATATTAATACAACTGAACATGACGTCTCAACTAATTACAATAATATCACATAGTGGTGACGCGGCGGCGTGACACAAAGACAGACAGACAGACGCGTGTCACGCCCTGCGCATATTGTGTCTGTACTATGCACTCCTCTTACAACTATCTTATACTACACATTGTATTCGAACACGATGCTATTATTAAACAAATATAAAATTTTCCCTTAACATAATAATATCTGGATATTGCAAACTGTCATGGATTGTGATTAAATGCTTATAAAAGAATATTGTTAATTATGTAACGCCCTCGTCGAGCGAAGCTGTGTGATGCCTCATTGCCTCCAACCCTTCGACTGTTATAAGCGCCATATTGTGGTCTTGGTTTAAAATAGGCCCTATTTCAATGAAATTAGGCTGCTTTATTGCTTGAAATCCGAAAAGTCACAGTATGGCTTCCGAGACAATCGTAGGTTTAAAGGTTGTAATGTCATAATACTGACAGTGTAAGTATGGTGGTACTAGTGGTAAGTGTTGCGTGGAGGTGCAGTGAGGCGTGGTGGTGGTGGTGGTGGTGGTGGCGGTGGTGGTGGTGGTGGTGGTGGCGGTGGTGTTCACACGAGCGGGTAGGAGGCGGCGGTGGCGATGCCGCAGTGGTTCTGTCGGTTGCGCGCCATCTTGATGTATCCGAGGTCGCCCCACGAGCGGCCCCACGAGTTCTTCACGAGCCAGTAGTCGCCGTCGTTCTCGTCCGTGCCGTAGCCGACCACCAGCACCTGCGGACGACACTCACGTTAATAATAATGAAAAAACAACTAACTATTCATAGATCTTAAAACCAATTTTAGTTATCGTGTACTATGTCTAAGAGCATTCCATTTGGCGGGAAGGTGGCCTACCTAGTTGACCTCTCACATATGAGAGAAATCCCACAAGTGACCCTTTCGAACGACTTTTGAATTCAGTTTGAACGAAGAAGACAAAAATAACAAACATAAACATTCGGTAACTAAAATAGGGTTAAATTGTCTATGAAAAAGACTGTATAAAAATAAATGGTGACATCACAAATGATTACAATATATATGATAGTAAGTTTAATGAAATTAGTATAATGTATACAACGGGGAGAGTACTAGTGTAGATCACTAGTTTAACACTTGCCCTCAACTCAACAGACCTCAGTAAATTTTACATGATAATCACAAAATTACTTCATTATGTCGCAATCAAAGTTCAAATGATTACGAGGAAAATGCAGCAATAAAGACGCATCACGCAAACATGATTAACACAAACATAAGTAATATTGTTGAAATGAATACGCCCCCTGTCTTCATTGTAATTCGAGCACAGTACAAAAACTCTTTGTAATTTATACCTACTCGCTTTTTATCCTTGACCAACAACAAAAGTACCATTTAAAAAAATGGAATTTCCTAGTACAAAGATGTATATATATAAGCAGGATACAGTATTTTATAGGTAAGTGTGGTATCGCGGGGTCAGATAGTGGTAGCGTGTCGACCCGCGAGATAACCCCGTACGCGCGACCCACTGACACTGTGCGCTATCAACACTCCACATCTTTCGCGGTTCAACCATATGATTTGCAAAACAATACCTATCTCTTTTTATTAATTCTATTTTTGCTATCCTACACTCCGATAATGAAAAAAAGTTCCGTTAAACTAACTAAATATATTTTTAAAAGCAGCTTGTGTCATCATCATCGCAACTTTTCTTTCTAAGTTGCCTACACATAGGTTTGGCATTGGGATTTATCCACTGCATAACAATAAATTGTATTTCTTTCTTTCTAGAATAATATTCATAACATGATCATGAGGTCCAGGTGAAGGATCTAAGAATGGATATAGAGTAACATGAGTATTCATGCAGGTACTGACTCCATGGTCGAGGTCCGTGGAGGAGCAGTTCTCGTCGTAAGTAGACGCCGCTGGAGTAGAACTGGAAGCTCTGCTGCGAGGCGTCGATGGCGACGGAGACGGGCCCCACCGTGGCCACCGCCTGCATCAGCTGCTGCTCGTCTCCTTGCGCCACGTCCACGAAGCCCACGTCGTCAGCACCAGAGTTCTTCGGGTTGTATCTGTACACCAACACACAGTGAACCAGAGACATCGTAAACTAGACGGGTGTGATGAAAAGAGAAGATTTTATTTATTGCTATGACTGGCATGAGCATGCCATTCGCGTGATGGTAAGCGATACGACTGCTCACGATCAAACAACAACTTGAATTACAAAGGGATGCTCGCCATCCTGAGACATAAGATGTTAAGTCTCAATATGTCCAGTAGTTACTCTGGCTACAGTATAATTCAAACCGAAACACAAAAGTGCATTTACAGTGCTGTTTGGCGGGAGAAATAGCCATTGCGATGATACCTACCTAGGCGGCCTTCACATGTGAGAGACCTGACCTACCATCATTATAAACCAGCTATTTATGTCACTTTCTCTGTCACACTATCTTGCCTCGTTGGTATATAATACATACTTATGTAATGCGAACTCAATCCATAATTATGCCTACCTCAACACTCGTGGCAAATTCTCCCTATTAATTTATGATTATTATGATACCAGGACATAAAAAACAGGTTGTAATAAATATACACAACAATGATGTAACCTGGTCACAACTTTTCAAATATGTAGATACATAATATGTAGATTTAAATCTTTAATGTTAATTATTCATAATAAACAAATGATATAAGAAAAAAACATTAACTCAAGACCGTTTATAATCAAAGACAATGACTGGTTATCTATTACTAAAAACATTGTTTACTAAGTCAATATTTTAGAAAAGTCATTCATAAATACCACTTAGATATGAGTCAGAATATTAAAGATATTTTGAATAATGTAAAGCAATATATATTTTGGATTGGCTATTCGAGAATGTTCCATGGCTAAACCTTATAACACCAACTGACCTGCATTTGTCATCGACTCCCTCATACGGGTAGGACTTCTCAGTGTCGATACCGCCATTGTCCTTGATGTATTTGAATGCGTTGTCCATGAGGCCGCCATTGCACCCGTTGTTGCCGTACGCGGCCGAACAGTCGATCAGGTTCTGCTCCGAAAGCGATACCAGAATCTTCGTCTTGCGGAAGTGCTGGCCTTCCAGAGCGCCGGTCTACACGAAAAGAATCATTTCATATGACAAAGATGTAAAGAGGCAAAGAGAATAATAGCCGTGGAGATAGATGTTATTGTCTAATTATAATCTCAAGAAACAATGGGCTATTTTGGTAGATATGAACATCGTTTTATTTTATATTTAAAAAAAATACGCGCAAGACGCCGTATCTAGATAATATTATATACACTAATGATATGTATAGGGTACATAAATAATAAGTTATTTATAAGTACCCGCCTATTGTACATGTTTCCTACTTGGCCAATAAATGACAGTTCGCGATAGTCTGTGTTTCATTGCATACATCACAACTATGTACAATTTTTTTGAATTTTATTCTATTTCGTCAGCCGTCAATTAAAGACAATGGAAAGATAGATCATCTTACGTTGGATGGTAGTTGAAGCTTGACCGTCTTTTACGTCTCCCGTCAAATAAACAAAGATCATCCTATATTGGCTGGTCGCGTCACGCTTGAACGATACCCAAAAAAAAGGTTTTTAGTATCTTCCTTAGAAATTTTCCAATTTTTCTCACTCCTTAAACCTTCCCAGGACTTCCACAAATATTTCAACACCAAAATCAGCCAAATCGGTTGGTACGTTCTGGAGTTATAGCGTCAGGAAGGAAAACCCGACTTATTTTTATATAATAGAGAAGATAGTTACCACGATAGAGACAACAAATGTGGGTTGGACCCCATGATTTTTTGATTTGAAAGTTCTGGCATAGGTCAAACAGGTTAAAATAACAGTAACACAACGTACGGTAACAGATCTTAAGTGATCACTACCGCATATGAACATCTATCCATAACGCTTGGATCATTTATATTTATTATATTATATTTATTTATTTCCAAACTTATATCTACTTTTACAGGATACCCTAATGCAGTAAGTAAATTTTTTGTGTTTCATTTTGTCTTATAACAAATGATATTCATCGCTATTTTTGTGAATTCACTCAGGGAACGATGGAATAAGTCTGTTTCCTATGCAATTAAGTTAAGTATTCGAAGAGCGCGAGTTATAGGCGCCTCTTTAAGCATATTTGTACGAGCACGCGGTACCGCCAGTAACTGTGGTCGCCGCCGTCTCCAAACGCGTATCTGTTTGGAACCAGTAACCCTATTTGCCCTAATAATGTGCTGTTTTCCACCATACTTCTAAGGATTTTAAATATATACGAGATGAGCGTAAAGTCTCTCCTGACCCGTAATTCACCATATCCAACCATTCCCAAAATAAATAAATTTGGATACATCAATGGGTAATAGGGATATACTCCATATTGCTTCATGTATAAGAACCTTATATATTTATTTTGTACTCTTTCCAGCATGAGACTATATTTAGTCTCATATGGAGCCCAAATGACTGCATTACACTCAAGCACACTCCTTACTAACGCGTTATATAAGGCTATGATTGCATTAATATTTGTAAAAACACGAACCATACGCAACAAAAAACCCAAATTTCTGAATGCCTTTTGACAAATTTTAACAATATGCTCGCGAAAATGTAGCCTAGTGTTAAAAATCACCCCTAAATCCCGAACTGATTTTACTCTCATCAAAGTGTTCCCGTACAAGGTATACTCCCATAGAAGTGGTTTGTGTGAACTAGAGAATGTGATAGTCACACATTTAGAGGTGTTGAACTCCATTTTATTTCGTTCCGACCAATTTACCACTTTGTCTATGTCCTTCTGCAACTTCTTACAGTCGTCACTACTTTTAATAGGTAGGTATAGCTTCAGGTCATCAGCAAACAGCAAACACTTAGCGCATTCAAGCACCTTAGGTAGGTCGTTTACCAATATAATGAACTGTAATGGTCCTAGGTTAGTACCCTGACTTACGCCAGATCGTGTGAAATATGGTTCTGACACGTTTCCCGCATATTCCACGTATTGCTGCCAATTTTCCATGTAACTTGCGAAAAAATGGAGTAAATGCGAAGTAAAACCAATGCCCGCTAATTTAGTAAGCAAC
Source organism: Hyles vespertilio (assembly GCA_009982885.2). NCBI lineage: Eukaryota > Metazoa > Arthropoda > Insecta > Lepidoptera > Sphingidae > Hyles > Hyles vespertilio. The sequence goes on along the minus strand of CM042826.1, from coordinate 22,520,117 downwards.
ACGTCATTATCAACCAAGTCGAATGCTTTTTTGAAATCAAAGTAAGCTGCATCGGTCGGTCCCCCGCTGTCGATTTCGGGTGTTAAATCCGCCATATAGTTCAGGAGATTACTCGTGGTGCTTCTGGCTGGTCGGAACCCGTGCTGGGCATCTGAGAGATGACCACTAAGTTGGGCAAATATGCTTTTATGTACAACCGATTTGAACACTTTAGCCGGCGTAGACAATACTGCTATAGGTCTATACCCTTCCACACTATCTCCCGACCCTTCTTTTGGTACTGGGACGACCTTCGACAATTTCCATCTTTCAGGAAATACTGCTGTCTGAAGTTACTGGTTATAAATGTGAAGTAATGGAACAGCCAGCACTCTTCGACAATCCTTAAGAGCGTTTATACCCTGTGCGCGCTTTTTGGCTTAAAAACAGGACTTTTCAAATGAGTTAATAGCCACGAATAAATAATTTTAGCCTGGCTGCAGTCGATTTTTGCCGTGCGTAGTAAAAATAGCCACGCGCGGACCGCGATTACCACATCTTAGTACTTTGGTAGTAAAATATTGAATTATTTTTATTACCTACAATGATTTTGTAGTGAGTATAAATTATGTTTCAGGTAATATAATGGGATGTAATTCCGAGGCTAAATTATGTTATGTATTGTAATATAAAATTAAATATATTTCGTAATTGTAAGGGGTTGTAAGGCCCCTAACACTATTTATGTGTTCGAACACGAAATGATTAATAAAACGTCCGTAGTGTCTACTGATTGAACACTGATTTGAATGCAACTTAACAATATAATAATAACGAAAATATGATGAGTATCTAAAGGGGCATGCCCACTCCCCATACAGATGTCGGCCCCAGCTGCCCACGTTTCAAAATACACTCAAATTATTATATACAATGTAGTAAATAACTTTTAAAAGGATTGGATGCAATAAAACTTGGGGGTTCGAAGGAAAAACACTTTTTATTATCTCCTTACTCTAGTTTTTACAATGTTGTTGTCATAGTTTTCATTAATCATATTGTATATTCACATTTGCGATACTTATTTTATTATATTAAATCGTATATGCTTACCGTAATATGAGCTTGCTTGTTTAACTTGTGTTTGTTGTGTTTGACTTGTAAAAATTACAGAGAATTGTGGTCACAGACCAAGTAGTACTAATTGTGGTTGTGACAAATGTTGCCAAACCCAAGACACAAAATAACAATAACTCACCATTAAAAAAAAAAGACTTAAATTAATTGAATGTGGGATCAAGTCGGTTATACGACTGTTGGAAGCATTTATTTATTTCAGTGAAGATTTAATGATTAGGTACTAGGTGTCTTTTAGGACAAGATTCTCTATTCTATTTCTGGAAATCATTATTTTGTTGGTTTGAATGCTTGTTATAGAAACATCACACAAAATCATCAGCTTTTAGAGAATTATAAAAAAATTACGAACTAAAATAATATATCACAACTACACCCAAATCCACAATTTTTAGGAGAAAATGAAAAATTGGCAACTCTTTCATGGCGTATGATCTGGGAATGTATAAAACAAATAGTCATGTAACTGTTTTTCCGGTAGCTACTTTTTATTATAAAAATAATATTCCCGGAGTATTTCAGTAAACAAATGATACTATCATTGTGGATAAATTGAGTTATGATTTTGTAATAAAACGATAAAGTGGGCAGGTGCAGGGCTAATTTTGGGCATTCTCCTTTGTATTATTCTTTGCTTGCACAGTAATATTTGTCTACTTATAATTCAAATAAAATATTTTTATGATATTATATTACAGTTACATTTCAATTGAATATTTGAAGCGCACCGATCAAAGTTGTTTGAGCCGATTGTATAGCGAGCCGACGCGGCAGCTCTACGCACACAGCTTTGGTCGCTTATGTGTGCGTGAAATTAACGAAGAAATACCTATAGTTGACTTTGCGCGCAAGGTGTATACGCTCTTAAAGATGAAAGGTGGTATTCCATCTGGCCCTGATGATGTTTTTGGCGTAAGCTTTTCAGAGCTCGTTGAATATCTACTAACGCTAGCCTATCGAGATGAACTCTGGTCGCCCCGTTCTCTCCATCTGCTTTACTAATTGCCGTCCTTACACATAATTTTGCCGGTCTATGATTAAAGACAGAGTGAAAAAATCTTGCGAACTCATTTGCATACTGGTCATTTGGTATCATCTCTCCACCCTTTGAGATCTTTCGCGGAGCCCTACAACCTCTTTTTGATTTTACATAGGTCCAAAAAGATTTTGGATCTTTGCGCAGTTCGCTCTGCTGGATATGCCGGTACTGATTTTCTGCGGAAGCTATCATAGTTTTTACTTTAGTTCTCTGCACAGAAAACGCCTCATAATCACAAGCCAGCCCTGTCGATTTAAATCTTTTATGAAGAATGGCTTTAAATTTAATATTAATATTAAATTTAATTATATGTTGCCGGCCCTTCAAATTAGGGAGGGAGCGGGAAGTAAAAAGGATGGAAAGAGAAACGAGTATTGGGCATCCGGCAATCTCATTCACGAAAGAATTTCTTATTAGCTACTGGTGGTAGGTCTCTCATATGTGAGAGGCTGCCTGGGTGGGTACCACCGCAATGTCTATTTCTCTCGTCAAACAGCAGTTTAAATGCACTGTTGTGTTTCGGATTGAAGGACATTGTAGCCAGAGTAACTACTGGACATATTGAGACTTGACATCTTATGTCTCAGGATGGCGAGCGCAGTGGAATGCCAAGCATTGCTTTGTAATTCAAGGTGTTGTTTGGTTCTGCTTCTGTTCATGAGCGGTCGCATCGCTTACCATCAGGCGAACGGCATGCTCGTCTCGCCATTCAATGCAATAAAAAAAAAAAAAAATAAAAAAAAGACAGTGGTACCGCTACAGATGAGCACAAATTTAAATTTTATCGACCTGAAAAATTCCACAAAAGAATTCCTAAACTAGAAGTTATCATCAATATGATGGACTTGCCTCTGAATCTAACTGAAACTCTCGATTATACATATAAATATTTCAAGTAGTTTCGGTGCTCTTGTCGATTAGGATTACGATACGAATACCCAACATTTTCGAAGATCATATTTATTTAACGCGACGCGACATCATCTTTGTTGTTTTTGCTAACGGTTGAAGGACACTTATTTTATTTATTTGCACGCTCGGTTCATCGATCTTGTGATTAACATCTCAAACTAAATCTGTATTAAAATTACTCGTCTTGACATGAGTCTTGTTATCGCTAGATACATGCTTTACTTTAATATCCCATATATTAATAGCTGACTACCTCGATATATATACGATAGCTATTAAAATTTACAGTACAAATCTACCAGTTCTATAAACCACTAGTTATAAAGCGAAGCCATAAAGGAGCATTAATTTAAATTTTTATGTTCAGTTATGTATCGATTTTATAATCAGTTGCAATTTTACATATATGCATTGCAAATCCTTTGATCCAGAAGATAAGATAATGAAGTTTCTTAATAATTTGCATATTTCTTCCATAAGCCTTATCTTCTAGATCTATGGAATATAATATTGAGAGTTTATTATTATCTCACATCTATTCATACAAATATTCTACTAATATTATAAAGGTAAAAGTTTGTGTGTTTGTTACTTCTTCACACTCAAATGGCTGTACAAATTTCATTAAAAATTGGCATGAAGGCAGCTGTTACACTGGATTGAGCCATAGGCTACATTTTATCCCGAAAAACTGTAGTGTCTCCGTAGGATGATAAAGGAGTCTTTCCACTTAAACGGCTGGTCCAATATTAGTGAAATTTAGTATAAAGGATACCCTGAATCAATGCATCGGCTTTTTTTATTCCGAACACATGTATTGTTCCCGTGGAATGAACAAGAAATTCAAATCTGTATATTTGCTGATCTTTTAAACTCATAGCAATTGTTTGGAATAGAATTTTTACTGGTGGTAGGTCACTCATATGTGAGAGGCCATCTGGATAGGTACCACCGCAATGTCTATTTCTCCCGTGAAACAACACTGCTTAAATGCACTGTTGTGTTTCTGATTGAAGGACATTGTAGCCAGAGCAACTACTGGACATATTGATACTTAACATCTTATGTCTCAGGATGGGAGCGCAGTGGAATGTTGCTACTGTTTATGAGCGGTCGTATCGCTTACCATCAGGCGAACGGCTTGCTCGTCTCGCCATTCAATGCAATAAAAAAAATAAAAAAAAAAATAGGAAAAATGAAATGAAATAATAGAGGACAGAGCTGCATGCCTTGAGTCATGGAATTTAAATATAAAACAGTTAATGCTCGAAATTATACGCGTCTGATGTGGACTGGATTAAAAAAAAATCTGTACCAGGTCGAAGCCAGGGCGGGCCGCTAGTTCTAATATAAATTAATTTTTTCTGTCAACGTTTTTCTCCGCGCCTTATCTGCACTAGGTTTTAAAGAAAATAAATAATATTAATTTGTTCAAAATGTCGGTGGTTATAAATTACTATTGATTTCTGTGAATATATTTATAAAATAAAACAGTAAAGTAATTTAGTATCGTGGGAAGTTTTATCTTTGTGTAGATGTTATCTTCAAGTTTACAACAGCAGGTGCGGAAAATATTGGTGATATTAGAAGCAGCAGCTTTTATTAATTTCTCTACTCATATCTAGTCAAATAAAGTATATTTCTAAAATTCAGATAACATTCCACATAACATTTATATTTAATAGACATTACTAGCAAAAAAAACTTGTAGTGTACTGCTATAGCTATTAGAATAGATAATTTTAATAGATGTGATTACGCCCATATAAACGTATGCACAGGATAATTGCTACACGAGAATCAATTGCGTAATATGATAAAGCAATAAGAATCACATCGTAATTAATTAACTTCAATTAATAATGTTAAACATTTCCAACACATGACAGCCTCTGCGACTTGCGGGTTAGCTAAGACACTGGAAACGAATTGCCGTGAATTCAAAACAAATATTTTTTTCTTTATAATTCATTAATATTGCTTTGAGTGTGGATGAAATCAATATATAAATATCCTTTATTCAAATAGTCTTTTAAATCATTAATTTCTACTACCACCATGTAATCTTTATTATTGTGAAGACTTGTAATAATATGGTATCGATTGGAATACGGAATATTTGTAACTGTGCGTGCATTTGGTGGAAGCTTGTAATTGGTATTTCTTTTATTTATGGTTGATATCCTATATTTTGTTAATTTATCTGTAAGCTTTCCTTAAAAATAAATAAATAAAATAAATAAAATAAATTTCTTTGCAACAATGTCGTGTTTATTAGTGTCAGCCTGTCAGGCACACGCACCTTGTAGAGGCGGCAGACGAGCGACGCGACGTGTACATAATTACATTATCTACTCGTAACTAGATTACTGCTCAATCTAATATGTCAGGATTGTATTGATTCAATAATACTTTATCATTATTAGACGTAGATATAAAAATATGGGATTTGTGTCCGACAAGGCGATGGACAATCCGTATGGTGGTATACTTAAATGTTCTCATATTTCATTTATAATTATTATCGCTAAAATACTGAAGAACTACATCTTAGGAAACTTCCACTGATGGAACCTCTCAAACTTAGAGGTGCACAACCATGGGAAGTATATTGGATGATACAGAATAAGTTGAGTCTACCAATTGTTGTGACCTAAATGCGCTGAGGTCTAAGGTTTCCATAAACTCTACCCACCCTTTCGGATACAGGTAAGCTTATGTTAAAATAAATAATGACACATTGATTCACACAGTATTGTGTTCAGTTTATGCGAGAGTGAGACAGGTGAACGAGATATCGGATGTTATGCTCGCGCGTCCGTGGGAAGGGCAACCGACTCCACCGAGAGCAAAACACGCCTCGATTGGATTGCATCATCACTTTTTTACTTCTATCTTATTTCGCAATTAATTTTTTTCTTCTTATCGTAGGTAAGTATGTTTCGAAGAATTTATGCAGGAAAGTGGGATACTGGATTTACCATTTATATAACTACGTAAAAAATATTATACCTACTGTATGCAGGGCACGCGTCTCCTCTACAATGGCGAGTAAGTTAATTGGTGAACACTATTTAATGATAAACCATAATATTGTATTGTGTGTTTATTGTCTCGTGGCGCCTACCTAGCCTAGAATGTCAACTGCCTGTTAATTAAGTTGGCTAAAGCTAAGGCGTTAGTGTAGTACGTTGTGGCGTACTCACTAGTAATGGGAATTATTTATATTCCGAATTAACATCACTATCTTGTTATTTTTGAAGACTTAGTATGCTCTATATTTCTGCTATTGCTAATTGCCCCTTTCAAAATTTGTAAACAAATAACTGACCATATAAACATTTTTCATATCTAAAATTACACACACAAAAATGACTGTTCAGTTTCTTTTTTAAATGGCTTCATAAAAAGTCTCACTTCTTCATAGATTACACGAGATCGCATAAAAATATTTGCCGATCGGCTTTGTGAATCACAATCGCAAAATTGTTAAAAAACCCTGTGAAATGCTATCATCGACATAACTTGCTATTTGTGATTGCTATTGTTATTTATTTCGAGTCTAGTATACTCACGGTGCTGAATGACCAGCAGGATCCGCACTTGCCCTGGTCCTTGACGTCGGTGACGGCGCCGCGCTTGCGCCAGTCCACCTCGCCGGGCAGCGACACGTGCGCCGGCGGGATGAACGTCGCGCCGCGAGTGCCCTTGCCCTTGCCGTACAGGCCCTTGTTGTGTCTGCAACGATACACACCGATGCAGTTCATGACAAAAATAAATAAATAAATAACACTCAACAGTCACGTACATACTGACCGCACACTAAAATCGAGTCTTGTGTTGTGAGTATCAGGAACTACGAGAGACATTTCGGTCTCACAAACACCCAGACCCGGAAGAAATATTTGTGGGTCACATAAACATTTCTCTCGGTGCGGGAATCGAACCCACAATCTCTCGTTTCACAGGCGGCATCTAACCGCCTGATTCACGGAGGCTGTCACAATATTGTGAGAGTAGGAGAATACAAAGACCGCAAGCTGTCGCTGTTGAATAAAATTGAGGGCTATGTTCAGTGTTGGATTATTTGTGACAGAAGAAGGAAGGCATCACCGTTCGCTCGCCAATTAACCGCACTGGCACTCAATTGTGTTTCATGGTTCTTCCACAGAATATATCACACAACTAACCCATTCTCCATTCATCTTACTGTTTGTTTAATTTAAAGTATTAATTAAATTGTAAATATTTACAATATGTTTTGTCTCTTTCGAACGCCTTCTTAATGCAGTTAGATCGAAGAGAACAAAATATGCTATAGCAAAAATAGGTTTAAAAACTGTATATAAATACGACCGCAGTGTTTATCTAGATTCTAGTGAATTATTAGTGATGACTGATGACTCAGGTGTACACTTAGGTCATTAGTCGGAACCGCGTCAGCACACACATAGGATTATTACAATGAGCTATCAGCAACATTACCTACCATTACATATTGTAGTAGTATTGTAGATTTCCAAACAAAAGAGATATTGTTTTACAGGTGTTGTCCATTTGCGGTCATTACGCTTACCACCAGACAAATGATAAATTCGTCTCCCCATTCAATGTAATAAAAAAAAGTATTTTTTACCGATGATAATAAGAACTTTTTTTATTTTTGGTAGGTATTTAAATAAGTTACAATCAATCATGATTTAATTTTTTTAAATCAGGATTGATTGACTTGACATCTTCATCTAGCATCAAGACAAATATACGTGTGATCCAAAAATATTAGTTTTAATTTATTCGTTCATTCACCGCACATGTTGGTTGTTAATTGTTATGTTACACACTATATTGTTTTGAAATGTAAGGGTCGCGTTGGTCCTGCGATGTTTCCCATTACGTTTCAATCACTTATCGGTGTTTGCCACACTTCACGCGCATTGCACTAACAATGCGAATAGTTTAATTAAATTCACAATTACGCGTTACGTCGATTTGCCGCGCAACAAGCGCTTAATGTTATCGCCAGTTCCGATTGGCTTTGTTTGTTGTTCGTAGTTCGTAGTATATCGTCGTGTTGTTTTGCCTTGCTGCGAGTTTTTATCACGATTCACGTGTTTTTCGCAAAATAACATATTCTTTGTTTGCAAACTCAAAGTTATCGTGTTGTTTTTAACAACTCAGATGATATTTTTACTTTTAACGCAACATAAGAAATGAAGTTCCTGGAAGTCATAAAATACCTCCTAACAGTTTAGAATTTTCTTGGAATTATGTTATGTGTATTTGGTTTTACCACCCGATTTCTAATATCAAGTTCAAACTTTGAATTATAAATTTTCAATATGCTAGCGCGATATAACGTTTCATTATGTAAAATTGTAACATTTACTGTACAGGCAACGAAGCAACGGGTTACTCTTGTCCGCAATGCATAATTTGCCAGGAGTTTTTTTTTCATGAAGAGGTGGCATATGACCCCACTAAGTTAAAAACCCAAAATACTTACAAAAATGGCGTCCGCTAGAGCCGCCATTTTGGAAAACGCGTTTGAAGCCATATCTCCGGAACCGTCCACTTTAGGCCCATCATGCTAAGGACCTTTCTTGTAGATAATTAAATTTCCCATCTTTTTTGTTCAATATTTTTTTTTGTACCATTAACCGTTCGCGATTTACAATGTTATTAATTTTCATTTTATACCTTTTTACAATAAATTTTACATGGATTTTTAACAAAATTTACTATTTCCTCATTGCTTTGTTCCCTTATGCCATCAGTATTTAATTAATTACGTGATAATCATGGAGAAATCATTGGATTTCATAATTACGCTATGCATCCTTCGTTTCCATTGACCTTGATTCGGTAGTACACCATTCAACGCGCGATAACTTCTAAAATATTGATTTTAGAGAAAAAAAAGTATGGGTGAAAAGTTGTTAAGAATTTATTGATTTAAAAGTTTAGTCATTAATTTTTTTTTGTTTAAACAATTATTAACAAAGATATCGGCAAAAAGGCATGAAACGAATATTAATAACATTGTAAATCGCGAACGGTTAATGGTACAAAAAAAAGTATTGAACAAAAAAGATGGGAAATTTAATTATCTACAAGAAAGGTCCGTAGCATGATGGGCCTTAAGTGGACGGTTCCGGAGATATGGCTTCAAACGCGTTTTCCAAAATGGCGGCTTTAGCGGACGCCATTTTGTAAGTATTTTGGGTTTTTAACTTAGTGGGGTCATATGCCACCTCATGAAAAAAAAAAACTCCTGGCAAATTATGCAGGAAAAAATGCTTCGTTGCCTGTACTATAATACAATAACCTTAGATTGTATATGCTCGTCTAGATGACACATCACACCTCCCCGCGCGGCTCAAATGAAGTCTACCAAATTTGGTAGACTCGCTTCTCACGTACGTCAGTGTCATTTGAACTACATATGGATAACGTGGTCCGAAAAATAATTAATTATGCCGGTTTGTGCTGTCGAATTGTATCGCAATTGTGTGGGAAAACTGTATAATAATATCAATATCACTTTCTATCGGTAACATTATTGTTAAACCACTATTATTTGAAGAAAACATGAACTTTTAATTCATTATTTTGAAGATGAGTTTCATTGGCCAGTGTTGTCAATTTATTACTAGGAAGATTTGTTGAAACTATGGGAGAACTATAAAACACAAATATCATTACATAATATTTTGATCAGAATAACAACAAGAAGAATGGCATTATTTATTTAATGAGTAAATAATACTTACGTACACGATACTGGTGGTACGTTTACTGGTGGTAGGTCTCTCATATGTGAGAAGCCATCTGGGTAGGTACCACCGCAATGTCTATTTCTCCCGTGAAACAACACTGCTTAAATGCACTGTTGTGTTTCGGATTGAAGGACATTGTAGCCAGAGCAACTACTGGACATATTGAGACTTAACATCTTATGTCTCAGGATGGCGAGCGCAGTGGAATATTGCTACTGTTTATGAGCGGTCGTATCGCTTACCATCAGGCGAACGGCTTGCTCGTCTCGCCATTCAATGCAATAAAAAAAAAAAAAAAAAACGATATTAATGAAACCCACGACGACATGCTCTTCATAGTAATTTTATTAATTCTTTGCCTTGCATCTGTATTACCATTCAAAATTTCACAAACGGGGTACTGCTATTGTCATCTTTGAAGAAACAGCGAGAACTTATTCAAGGTCCTAATAATATTTTTAGACTTCCTACGGATTCCGTACTAGCAAATTGCTGGAGAGACATTACACAGCGGAAACGAAAAGACCATTCGTAGCCTCACATGACTTCAGTTGTGTGTTCCAAACATTTACTTATGATGATTTATATTTTACATAAATACAGAAATCAGATAACAGCCCAGGCAATAAATCCAAAGAGTTAATTATATTCGGAAACAAACACTAGGAGATGGGTTTAGATCTTTATTGTTTTTACTAAAATGCGTTATAAATATAATTAATAGTATGATTACTTTAAATAAAGAAAACATATTTTATTTAACCTATTTTGTATATCACATAATGGGGAAAAGTTAAGTTAATAATCTGGAGTAGGCATCCCTAAACACACACACCTTGACAGTTGGATTACAATAATTACACGACCGGTACTCACACATATCAACGGAAGTGAGGACACTTTTCGCGCATCGTTTGTTGACATTGCTCAATCTAGACGAGTATATAATCTAAGACAATAACATTGCTCATTATACTAAAAGCAGTTATAACGAAATGAGAATATACAGGGTATATCAAGACTGCTACCGAAAACGAAGCCGGGTGGTAGTTTAAGCTACTTCAGATACAATGCAACAGAAAAAGTTGCAAAAAAAAGCGTCAATTTTTTTTTGTTATTTTTTTCCTATGGCCATATTTGGGTTGTAAATACATTTTTTCCTAAAATAATAGTGTATACCCTTTTATTTATAACTAATCTAAGGTATAAAAGTGTTTAAATTATTACTTTGGCAAAAACTATGGATTTACCACCCAAAAATGACGATGTTTAAAAAATCATAATAAATAATTGTCGCGTTTCTATGCGAAATTTTTAGTTGCATTGTGTTTGTAGTCACTAAAACTACCACCCAGCTTTGTTTTCGGTAGCAGTCTTGAGATACCCGGTATTTTATTAGTAATAATTTCTGCATAGATGCTTAAATGCATATTTAAAGATAGATAAATAGGTTACAAGATATCGAAGAGCTTATGTTATAAATATATCACTACTAATTTATTTAAATTTTCTGAGTTCTAGACTAATGCAAAATACATTAACAAAGTTTTTGCATTAATAATAACTATCCTACATAAATCTCCTTAGTAGTTTCGTTTTCGACACAGTGTGTCTGATGAAATTGTTTAAGAAATCTCTATGCTAAAATAATATAGAGAATATTTATCTCTTGAAGAGTTAATGATATTTTTTAGATCTACAATATTACGTGAATAAATTAATATTTATCGAAAAATATGTGGCGCAGTTAGACACCGCGCCGCCCCGCCGCGCCGGTTGTGAAACCGGAGGTCACGGGTTTGGTCCCCGCACCGAGACAAATGTCTGTGTGAACCACAAGTATTTGTATCGGGTCTGGGTGTTTGTGAGACCGAAATGTCTCTGGTAGTATACACACGAGCCACTGCGACACAGGATTCGATCTTAGTGTGGGGTCAGCACTATATTGGTGACTGTTGGGTGTAATTTGTAACGTGTGTTAAAATCACTGTATTGTAAACTAGTATTGATTGATAAGAGCAGTAGCAGCACTAAAGTTTCTTGCCTGTTCTTCTCCAGTAAAAACAGCTTTCTAAACCGGGTGGAAGATCACAAAAATTACTGATTCTAAGTTATGTTGAACATTATAGTGAATTTTATAATATCTGACATTCATTACCTTAGCTAGAACAAGCCTACAGGTCATCAGTATCAGCCCATATACGTCCCACTGCAGGGCACGGGCCTCCTCTACAATCGACAGTACGATTGCGGGTCATAAACATCCCCAAAAGATCTCCACAACAATCTGTCACAAACAGCCAGCATCGCAAATCATTTGATAAAAAAAAATCTTACTTAGCAGTCCTGTTGAACCCGTTCATGGTCTGCACGAACTCGTGATGCAGCATGTCGCTGTACTTGTTGGTTTGCAGCTTGAACGACACCAGGCCCTGCTCGTAGCGCTGGTTGTGTTTGGCGATCTGGTGCTTGTTCTCCGCGTATATCTTCATGCGGAACTTGTCTTCCACCTCACTCTCGTAGTTCTTCGAGTGCTCCATCTGTGAGGAACGTTGGGTTTAGTTATAGAGTTCCTGTTTCAATGGTTATATGAAAGCGGGACAGGTACCATGGCAGGTACAATAGACCAAACATTTTGTAAATCGATGCTGTCTACTGTACTTGCAAATGGATCTTTTGTTTTAAAGTAGGTGCGAAGAATATATAATGACGTATGCCATAATGATTAGCTATGCTATATAATATGATGTGATCCGGTAATATAAAAGGAATGACTCCAAATATACTAAAAAAGAGAGCAATAAAATTTATACTCTATTTAGCATTTTATACAAATATAAATAACTAGCTTTTGCCCGCAACTTCGTCTGCGTGTTTATGTTATCATAATACGGACGTAAAAGTTATACATTATATGAAAATGTCATCCCTTATTTCACCCCCTTAGTGCTATTTTTCTAAAAGTTGCCACGCCATTATTTTTCGTTTAAAATAAGTCGTGAAATACGAATTTTGATATCAATACTTCAGTGTTTCGATTTTGCATACAACACTTCAAGCCCTATTTTAACTCATTTAGGGTTAATTACAGAAAAAAAAATATGCAGTTACTCTTGTTCTTAAATGAATAACCTAAGTGTCAAGTTTAATATTTGCAATTTCAACGGTTACAATTTTTCATACAACAGTTTTTAACCCTTTTCACTCCCTTAGGGGTTAAATTTCCAAAAAAAACTTTCTTAGTGCTACTCTACATCATAATAGGAACCCTTGTGCAAAATTTCACCTTTTTAACTCCAGTAGTTCCGGCTGTGCGTTGATCCGATAGTTTGGTTCTACAAAAATTCAACCCTTATTTATACCTATTTAGGGTTAATTTTAGAATAATTAAGTATGCAGTTATATTTGTTTTTGATAGGCTAACTAACTTGCAAAGTTTGAGAATTCTAGCTTTAACGGTTTAGATTTTCCATAAAACCGTTTTTTACCCTTTTCACCCTCTTAGGGGTTGAATATCCAAAAATCCTTCCTTAGTGCTACCCTACGTCATAATAGAAACTCCTGTGTAAAATTTCACATTTGTAGCTCCAGTAGTTTCGGCTGTGCGCTGATTAGATAGTCATAAAATCACCCTACTCTCGCAACACTTCAACCCTTATTTTAACCCCTTTAGGGTTAATTTTAGAAAACTAAGTATGCAGTTATATTTGCCTTTAATTGGCTAACAAAACTGCAAAGTTTGACAATTGTAACTTAAACAGTTTCGATTTTCCATACAACAGTTTTTAACCTTTTTCACCCCCTTAGGGGTTGAATTTCCGAAAATCCCTTCTTAGTGCTACCCTACGTCACAATAGAAACCTCTGTGTAAAATTTCACGTTCCTAGCTCCAGTAGTTTCGGCTGTGCGTTGATACGTCAGTCAGTCAGTCAGGTTCCTCTTTTATATATATAGATATAGTCCTTCACCTCTCTCTATTGTAATATGAATTATTAAACAACTTCTCCATTGCAGCCTAGTTGGGAGAGAAACGGATTTCTTGGACATCGCAAATTCGATCTCTGAACTAACCCACATGAGACCGGGGTGCTAACTAAACTAACTAAGTTCTAACCGTGGGGTTTCTCTATACTCCGACACGAACTTCGAATATTCGGACGTTCAACGTCCAAGACAAGTTTGCCACTTCTAAATTTTTTTAATATTCTCTTTGAAACTTGGTCTATGTTTACGACTTACGATAAAGAATTCCAGCATTTTGTAAAGTTTAGGCATATTGCTACAGTTTTAAGTACGATAATCGAAGATTCGTCGTCGTTTCAGGGGGGTAACTCTATATTGAGAGATTTTATCACCACCTACATCTGTACCATCACATGTGCCTAGCAATCAGAATTCAACTAGAAATAGCGTTGCAATCAGCCTGTAAATACTTCAATACAGCTGTTACAACTGTTTGGAAAACAAAGCAACACTGTTAAGTTCAAAGAACGCATAATCGCATTGTTTTCCTGTTATTCATGTTGTGTCGTACCACAAGCTACAATTAATTATTGTTGGAGTTTGGACCAAGGGCGGATCCAGGGGGGAGGTCGTGGGGTCATGACCCCCCCTGAGCTGGCTCCAGATTGACAAAATGTATTAATTATCTTGTTGATAAAATTTATAAGCACAATTAATTCTTTGTATGTCGATAAATAAAGTAAAAAGTGTGTGTGTTGACAATCACAGCTATAACAAACTTTAAAAAGTCATTATTACGAATTGGAGTATTGAAATCGGACCCAGTGTTCTCACATGAACTATATGACCCCCCCCCCCTGGCGTAAAATCTGACAAGATCAAAAATATGACCCCCCCTGGCGTAAAAGCTGGATCCGCCCTTGGTTTGGACTCGATCTATCTTATTTAAGCAGCAACTAGCAATTATAGCGGTATTGTCGTTGAGCGGCCGTTGAAACAACATTATAATACAATTATAATAAATGACACCCAACAGTCACATAGATAGTCCTGACCCCACACTAAAATCGAGTCTTGTGTCGTGGGTATCGGGAACTACGAGAGACTTTTCGGTCTCACAAACACCCAGACCCGGAAGAAATATTTGTGGGCCGCACAAACATTTCTCTCGAAGCGGGGATCGAACCCGCGGCCTCTCGTTTCACAGGCGGCGTCTAACCAACTGCGCCACGGAGGCTGTCAAAATATAAAAATATAATTCAAAGCATAGTATCTAGTAGCTTTTTGATAGTAGTAGTAACTGTATTTAATTCAAACGCAATTTACAAGTCAGGTTATTCGACTTGATCGCAATATTCCATATATCAGCTTTCCTATTTAACATGTAGGTCTGTATTTTTAATTAAGTTCATATCAATAAAAGTCACAACTTTTTATTCAACTTCAGGAAAAGAGAGGTTTTGTTCGAATATGTTTTTTCCATTACTCTATGGAACTTTGTCTATGGAACAACTCAGTTAATTTTCTTGTGCGAGATTGAATTTATAATTATTATCTAAAGATAATTTGCTAGTAACTGTACGCAAGGTGGATCTGTGGATTGAGGCTGACCGCTCACGTGACGGTATTCGGTAGTAACTTGTAGGTAGCGAGTAGCGACTAGCGAGTAGCAAGCTGTTAGTCGTCCGTGGTGTGCACTCACCTTGAACGCGATCCATTCTTCCTTGACGAGGTCGAAAAACGACACGGCGCTCGCGGCGGCCACCACGCACAACAAAATCACTAAGCTCTTCATATTGCCTGCACAACAATCAAACACAGATTAAACATCATTCTACCAAACAGATATATTTAGTAAACAAATACATAACCACATAATACATAACAGTTGATGAACCGGTATGGACAGGCTAACGTAGTGATAAAAAATCACCTACAGGGTGGACAGAAATGTTAGTAAATAAACAAAATTATATAGTTAGAGATATTTAACCGAGGCCTATGTTCTGCACTGGACTTCCTACCCTCTGGGCTATAGACGACGATGGTGAAGAAAGAACTTGTTTGCGCTGTCTTCAAATTATAGATTTAGTTTTCATGTTAATACATTATAAATAAAATAGCGAGCTTATACATATTAAGTAAAGGGACAAACTTGAGTAAACACAGATCGACAGTACATCGTAAGAGCCTTGACTAACCTATGTACTTGGTATTGATTTGTGTAACCAAACTGTTTCATTTATGTTTACCGAATGGACACTAATGTCGCACTTTTGTTTTCTTTTTACGTGTTAATTTTCAGTTTTCACATTATTAATTACAAAGTTTAACCACCGAATATTAATTGTCAATAAAAAATAATAAGATCAACTCGAGATTCAAGTTTGTGCTCGGCATGGTTGGCAGTACGCTCGGTACTGTACAATTTGAGGACATATAGGTATTATAATTAATTGAACTGAGTTAAATTAACAGGTATAGCGAGTCGCCGATAAACACGAATAGCATCGTCTCCAACCGTATGGTTCGAACTAAAATAATATTTGTTGTGTTCCTTTTACATGAAATCATTTGAACCACCTCTCTTGTTTTCATTTTTTTATTGCATAGTTCCAGCAAACGAGCATACAGGACACCTAAAAGTATGTGATAATTGCCGCCCGTGAACATCCATAACGCTTAGATCATGGATGTGTTGAAGGGTCGACCTACAAATCGGAAAGGGAGCGAGAACTGAGAAGGAAAAAAGATGCCAAGAGGGAAGCCGTATTGTATTATAAATTGCCTTTCTATACATGACGACTGTTATAGTATTTGTCATATATTTATTGTAATAATCAGTTGATATTACATCTTTATTATTTGAATAATCATTTATATACTTGTATGCAAATATAGTATTTATCTTCATTTTAATAATTCCGATACATATCTATAATATTCTGGCTTGGTTATAATTACGTCTTATCGGTTTTGTCTTCGTTAGTCTCTCTTGTTTAGCTACGACATTATTTGTAAGCGAACTGTACTATCCGGTATCCCTGCCGATATTTGAACAAAATAATTATGTACACCATGATAATTTATAACATATTACTAGATAGGATTCAAAATGAAAACGGTTTAACAATTTGATATTTAGTAAAGTGGGTACCTATTGGTATTAAAAGTTTCCCGTTTACTTTATTAGATTAACTGCCTACATCATTTTACAAATATTCTATTTAATTTGTGTAAAAAAGATTTTTTATAGGTACTCAAATATTTAAGAAAATTTTGATTTTTATTCACAACTAAAGTTAAAATTACCTAGTTACGACTTACGAGTTATTATTTGGCCAATAAAATACTATGAGTGAAATTATACAATTTTGATCCAAATACCTATTATTTTCTTTACTTATTTCTAAAAAAAACCCAAACAATTAAATTTATTTATCATCATCATCATCATCATCATATCTAGGGCATCGAGCCCGGGTTTACCCGGACCGAAAAAACCCGGGTGTTCCCGGTTCTGAGGATTATAAAAAAACCACCCGGGTTTTTTGGTTTTTAAAACTCGGGTTTTTTTAATACTTTTGTTTTTGTTATTTATTAAGTTTAAGCCACTTCGAATGCAATAATAAGTAAATGGAATAAAAACACGCTTTGATAAATTACACTGGTCAACATGAAAATTGCCTTTTACTTGAAACTGCATTACATCTTTAGTATTCGACCCCCTTAATCTAAATATAGAACTTAAAATTAATATTTAGCCATTGAGGTATTATACTAGAGCGGACATCGGGAACAAAATCTCTGCGTATGGTGCGTGCGCAAGGGTACACATTGAAGAGAGAGGGAAGATATGTTACTTCGTAGGCGTGACAAAGACAGAAATAGAATGTACCCTTCATTAAACGGTTTTATTTAGCTCACCCCGTTTGTTTGGGTCAAATTTAGTAATTGAAATTTAACCCTCTTCCCGTTAACCGATTGATCTGAAATTTGGTATACGCCTTTGATTCTGGTAACAATACAATTATCCATATTCAATATTATTGTGAATCCAAGATGGCAGCCGCTACAACATGGCGGACAACTTAGTTTTTTTCAATCCCATCAATATGGGTATCAAATGAAAGGGCTTGTCAAGTAGAATTCAGTGCACTATACAAAATCAAAATCAAAGATGGCCACTGCTACAAAATGGCGGAAAATGTATTTTTCAATCCCATCAATATAGGTATCAAAATAAAGGGCTTGGTAAGTATAATACAGTATACTATACAAAATTACAATATGAATCTCCCACCCAAGTCAAGAACTCAACGAATTGAATAGAATGAGAAATAAAAACTAAAATCTTAAAAATAAAAAAGTAAAAAAAATATTTTAAGTTAAACGATTTTATATTGCAGATAAATGTACTAAAAGCTAAAAAATAATTTTAAACATATGCATTGATTAAACTAAAATAAAATCGTGGGGCACGTCCAATTTACATGAATTTTAACCACTTTAAATATTGGACGTGCCCCACGATTTTATTTAAGTTTAATCAATGTATGTTTAAATGATTTTTTAGCTTTTAGTACATTTATCTGCAATATAAAACCGTTTAACTTAAAATTTATTTTACTTTTTTTTTTGTTTCAATCTTTTTGTTTGTAGTGTCACCTCTAGTATATTATCTCAATGATAGTTAGCTCTTATTATTAATTTGCCATATTTAAGATAATACCGGGTAACTTGCTAGAATTCACTTTATAGGTATGACGGAGGTTTCAAATATGTTGTGAGAGTATCCGCGTAAATTTTATTATTACGCTTTCGTTTAATGTGTCTTATAGTATTAGCATTTCATTTGCTTGTTAAAACGCGAAATTTTATAAGTTATTTATCATTTTCAACAAATTTTTGGTGTAAAAGCTACAATTTGAAAAAACTGCAAAAACTACAGTTTTTTTGGGTCTGCAAATGGGCTACACCAAATACTGGTGCTTTTTGTGTGAGTGGGATAGTCGGGCTAGATCGTTACATTACTTAAAAAAGATTGGACTTCAAGACAAAGTCTGTGTCCTGGAGAAATGAACGTTAAATACCCTCCTCGAGTCAATCCTCATAAAATCCTTCTCCCTCCATCGCATATAAAATTAGGATTAATGAAGAACTTTATTGACGGCTCTCAACAAAGATGGACCAGCCTTCTAATACTTGTGAAGTGAATTTCCACATCTAAGCGACGCCAAAATAAAAGAGGGAATTTTCGAAAATTACCACGAGCTTGGGCTGCAATATGTCTCCAAAAATTCACTTTCTTCATTCTCATCTTGATTTTTTTCATCCTAACTGCGGTGATATGATTGACGAACATGGTGAACGATTTCACCAAGATATATTGACAATGGAAAAGAAATACAACGGTCGATAGAATCCGTCAATGTTAGCGGACTACTGCTGGAACTTGATTGAAGATTTTCGTAAAAATAATTACAAAAGACAAAAGATAAAAGAGAAATTCTTGATTAGAAAAGGTAAATACTTGGTTAATATTTTAAAATACTCAGTTTCATGTGAAAAGTGTATTAAAAAGTAATTAACATATCTTTACTCTTAAATCAGTTTTTTCGATACCAGCAATATTTTTAAAATAAGAGCTAACTTTCAAATTTGGTTTATATTTTCGTATTCAGTGACCCCAAATTAGTCAAATAACAAAGCATTTATTTTAAAGGCAAACAAAAAGTCAAATTTTGTAGACCAGTGTTATTATTTATTACGTAAAAAGTAGCTTCGGTGCTACTTAGTTATATTATTAAATATATATAATATATATAAATTTAACTGTTTTTGTAATTTGTAAAGTACTGTTTTATTTATTTAAATTCTTCCTCATCCTTTATATTTTGTACTCATTATAGGAAATCGATATATAAACGCAGATTAGTGTATTTTAAAAAATTACAATAAAATGAACGAAATGCTCGAAAAAACCGGTCTACCCGGGTTTTGATTACTCTTAGACCCGAAAACCCGGGTTTTCAAAATTGACCCGAGTTTCGATCATATCAGCCACAGGAAGTCCACTGCTGAACATAGGCCTCCCCCAATGATCTCCACAATGACCTGTTGGAAGCGGCCTGCATCCAGCGACTTCCTGCGACCTTAGTCAGATCGTCCGTCCACCTTGTAGGCGGGCGTCCAATACTTCGCTTGCCTGTACGTGGCCTCCACTCGAGAACCTTTCGGCCCCAACGGCCATCGGTTCTACGAGCTATGTGCCCGGCCCACTGCCACTTCAACTTGCCAATCCTATGGGCTATGTCGGTAACCTTGGTTCTCCTACGGATCTCCTCATTTCTGATTCGATCTCGTAGGGAAACACCGAGCATAGCCCGCTCCATGGCTCGTTGAGTGACTTTGAGCCTTTTAATGAGGCCCACAGTGAGAGGCCACGTCTCGGTGCCGTATGTCATCACTGGTAACACACAACTATCGAAGACTTTCGATTTTAGGCACTGAGGTATTTTGGACGAGAAGACGTCGCGAAGTTTCCCGAACGCTGCCCAACCGAGTTGGATTCGCCGATTGACCTCTCTCTCGAAGTTGGACCTGCCTAACCGGACCACTTGTCCTAAATAGACATATTCGTCTACAACTTCGAGAGTCGAGCCCCCAACTCCAATGGGGGTGGGCACAACATGGATATTCGACATGATCTTCGTTTTATCCATGTTCATTTTAAGACCCACCTGTTGGGAGACTCGATTAAGGTCTTCGAGCATAGTGCTAAGGTCTTCCAGCGATTCTGCCAAGACTACAATATCGTCGGCAAATCGAAGGTGAGTAATATACTCGCCGTTGATGTTGTTGCCGAATCCTTTCCACTGCAAGAGCTTGAAGGCATTTTCCAGCGCGGCAGTGAACAGTTTCGGAGATATGACATCTCCCTGTCTCACGCCTCTCTGTAGTGGAATAGCCTTCGTGCTCTGATCCTGTAGTCGGACCGACATGGTGGCGTTGTTGTATATACACCTCAACACTTCGATATACCGATAGTCTATGTGGCACCGCTGAAGAGCCTGTAGCACAGCCCAGGTCTCGATCGAATCAAAGGCTTTCTCATAGTCCACAAACGCTAAACAAAGCGGCAAGTTATACTCCTCGGTTTTTTGTATAACCTGCCGTAGCGTATGAATATGGTCTATGGTACTAAAGCCTTTTCGGAAACCGGCTTGTTAGGGAGGCTGGAAGTCATCAAACCTGAAATGAAATGTATTTATTGATCACGTAGGCAATTAACACTTAGAACTTAATCTCTATTTACAATATATTTTGCTATATTACTTATTTTAATTTCTTGCTTTTATCAATTTATTTATTAGTTTTATTTATTTTTAAATTAATTTTATTTTTATTTATAATTAGTTTTATTTATTTATTTAGTTTTGATTCATATTTATTTAAAGTATTAGTTTTTACTTTATAGTAATTTATTTGTCAAAGAAATACATTATTTACGTTAGTCAAATTAAATTATATTATTTGTGGACCATAAATATTACAACGGTGCGTAGCGGTTTATAGTTACCACCGGATCCAACGCGGCCCTTCCTGAGAAGACCCGGCGAAACAAACTCAGTGGGCTTACACTACCACTGGAACTACGCGACGCGACCCAGTCCTGAGTATATCCAGCGACTAAGACTCAGTGGGCTTGTTTGGGTCCAACTTAAGACAACGACCATAAGTATTTCCGATACGTCCCGTATGTTTAGGCTTACTGCCGGATCCAACGCGGCCCTGACTGAGAAGACTTGGCGAACAAACTCAGCGGGCTTTACTTTACCACTGGATACTACGCGGCGCGGCCCATTTCTGAGTAGATCCAGCGAGTCAAACTCAGTGGGCTTGGTTTTGGTCAATTTACTAAAATAAGTATTTGTGACTTGTCTTACAAGGATTTACCATATTAATTATTATTTTTATATGATTTTTTCGATTTTTTCGATCGGTCGTCATATAATTTAATTGATTTATTTGATTGTATATAGCTTAATTTTTGAGTTCACAATTTTAGATATTTTTAATTATTTAAATTAGGTGGTGTAATAAGCGAATAGTTCAGGGCCCCAAGAGGTCGCAATGTGCAAGAGAACACCTAATCCCAGGCTTTTTTATCCTCAATATATTCCTTAATATTATAACAACCCCTAGTCATAAGTTTGTTTTTAATATGGGCCCTAAATAGTTTGTCCGGTAGCTGCGTTATGCTATTGGGAAGTTTATTATAAAATTTAATACATCTACCCAAGAAAGATTTTTTTGACTTTCTAGTCTAAACGAGGGTATTGCTAGTTTATTTTTATTCCGCGTATTAATGGTGTGGGTGTCACTGACCCTATAAAACTTGTTAATATTTTTACGAACGTGCATTATATTCTGAAAGATGTATTCAGATGACACGGTTAGTATATTGCTTTCTTTAAAAACAGATCGCAAAGAATCGCGGCTTCCTAGATTATAAATAGCACGGACTGCTCTTTTTTGTAAGATGAATATGGATTCGATATCAGCCGCTGATCCCCATAAAATAATGCCGTATGACATTATACTATGAAAATAAGCAAAATATACCAATCTAGCCGTTGCAACGTCAGTTAGTTGTCTTATTTTTCGGACCGCGAACGCTGCGCTGCTAAGTTTAGCTGATAATCTCTCAATTTGTGGACCCCATTGTAATTTTTTATCTAGAGTGATCCCTAAAAAAATGGTGGAATCAGCTAAATTTAGAATTTCTGAATTTAATTCGATACGCGTGTTTACGCTTGCCACGTTCGGTAAAGCAAAACGGACGCATTTAGTCTTACTAGCATTTAATAGTAGATTATTAGCAGAAAACCAATCCGAAATTAAATTAAGAATATTGTTAGGTGTATCTAGATTATTGTCTTTCCGATTAACTTTAAATATTATAGAGGTGTCGTCAGCGAATAAAACTATGTCTGACCACTTCTGAACCATGCAAGGAAGATAAATTATGTAGACTAAGAATAAAAAGGGGCCCAGAATGGAGCCCTGCGGAACCCCAATTTTAACTTTTGATCCTACCGAAGTGAGCCCGTCCAAAGAAACTTTTTGTTCACGACCCGACAAGTAAGACATTACGAGATCAAGTGACGTATCACTGATTCCGTAGTACCTTAGCTTCATAATAAGTGTTTGGTGGTCAACACAGTCGAAAGCCTTGGAGAGATCACAAAAAACTCCTAGAGCATCTTGAGATGCCTCCCAGGCTTCTAAAACCGACGTGATTAGTGATGTCCCGGCATCTTGAGTTGAGCGACCCTTTGTGAAACCAAATTGATTCCTATGTATTAACTTATTTTCATCAAAATGTGCTAGCATTTGATTAAGCAAAAGCTTTTCGAAGATTTTGCTAAGAGCCGGTAGTACAGAAATGGGTCTATAATTCGACGGATTGTTCGAACATCCTGACTTAAAAATGGGTAAGACTTTACTAATTTTCATTAAGTCGGGAAAGATACCGCCACTTAGGCAGGAATTAAAAATAGTAGCTAATAACGGTGCAATGTTAACAATAATAGCTTCTATAGCTTTAACAGACAGTCCCCATATATCTTCTGTAGTTTTTATTTTAATTTGCTTGAAAGCCTTTATTATTTGACAACTGGTTACCTTTTGAAAGTCAAACTTAGGCATATTTCCAGGAACATTTTCCTTTAAAAAAGATTCCGCTAAATCTACTGATGAATCTAAATGTTTAGTTAAGTCTAATGGTATGTTAGTGAAAAAATTATCAAGATAATTGGCAATAGTAGATTTATCTGAAATAAGGTCGTCATTTATGCGGAGTGCAATTTTGTTGTCATTTTTTTTATTTTTCCTAGTTTCAGTATTAATAATTTGCCAGGTAGTTTTTATTTTATTATCTGACAATATAAGCTTTTCACTAATATAATTAGATTTAGCCTGCATACATACTTTTTTAAATAATTTTGAATATAATCCGACATATTTTTTAAAGTTGACATCAGGTGTATAGGACCTTTTGTCATATAACTCATACAAAATTTCCCTACTACGTCTAATGCCTTTAGTGGCCCAAGCACTAAATTTTATTTTAGAGTTAATTTTAATAGTTTTAATTTCACATACTTGGTCAGACTCTTTATGTATAATTTTAAATAATGATGAGTACATGTCGTTTGGACTGCCATCAAGTGTAAAAGTATATATTTTTGATTGTACATTACTGTTAAATTGACCTAGGATTTTCTTAGATAACAGCCTAAAAGTTATTAATCTACTGGTTTTGTCTACATGCATGTTCTAATTTCACTAATTGGCATTTATGGTCAGATCTAACCCCTATCTTTATACCTTTTTCAAGTACTTCGAAGTTTGTTATGATATTGTCAATACAACTCGAAGTTTCAGACGTAATTCTAGTAGGCTCCGAGAACAAACATGTAAAATTAAATGAGCCGAATAAAGACACAAACCTACACTTACCTGCCTTCGAGACGATTTGTGATGACCCTTGAAAACAACTTATTAAAAATTTATTTATACAATACCCTAAGACAAAAAGAATAAACCACTCCCCTTAGCCACTCCCTAAGATAAATGGAATTTATTAGTAGTTTAGCTACAGCTAAACAATGATTGCATTGTTTCTGTGTGTTGGCAATTCTGTGTGTTTACCATTGAGATGTGTGTTTCAAGCTTAGAGTATATACATATAGAGGGAGCGCTGGTACTTGAAAAACGTAGATAAAAATGGTGGTGCCGGGGCCACCTTTTTTTTCCCGCCAATCAGTATGGATTCAGACAGCGTGGGGTACACATGAAATCTTCTAGAAAGAAAAATCTTAAAATGTCATTTTGCGTCATTAAATTGTGCCCAAATTCTACCAAACGCATAATTAATAAGTATATAATTAGCTACCATAAGTAACATTGCATATTTATTAATATATCGGGAGATATAATCGACGGAATTTTACCTAAAAAAAAATAGAATTAGCGCGCTTTCTATAGACATATTTTTCAGTGTTGCAAATTTATAAAAAAATTAATAACTCGATATCCTGGTAAATTGTTTAAACTGTTTTTTATACAAATAAATTTATATAAAAAAAACAATTTGACGTTATATTAAACCGACAAAATAAAATTATTGCCACCATTTATTTAATATGACAATGAGTTAAAATTTACTAAGTTTGTGACTAAATATGACTTGTAATATAAATATTTTGTAATTCTCTGATCTTATATAATTGGACATATTTTAGCGCGACTTCTGGTAGGAGGTATATATTTAATATTTAACGGCCGTCCCCGTGTACCGGTAACATAAATTCATAGACAGAATTGAATATTTTGGCCGCCATTTGAACTTTTTTGTTATCAACCCGATTGCTCTCAAAATTAATATCTGGCAGTCCCTGGGTACAGATAACATAAATTTATAGTCAGAATTGCATATTTTGGCCGCCATTTTGAACTTTTTTGTTTTTAACCCGATTGCTCTCAAAATCAATATATATCTGTTAAAGATATGTAAACAACCATTAGGATACCCCTGGATCGAAAAATAAGACGCCAAAGCTTTAATATTATAAGAAGGAGTCATTTAGAAGACTGTTGGATACCTACAAAATATTATAATTTTTAAATCGTAGTGAACCAACAATGTAGTGCGTGGTGGCCTGTTGGTAAACGGACTAGAAGCGACTGCCACAACGGTTCGAATCCCCGGGGCACACCTCTGACTTTTCGGAGTCATGTGTGTATTGATAGTCAATCACCACACACTAAAACGGTGAAGGCAAACATCGTGAGGAAACCTGCATACCATAGCGATTTATAAAATTTCTATGGTATGTAGGTCCGCCAACCCGCACTAGGCCAGCGTGGTGGACTATATGGCCTAACCACTCTCAATCGTTCTCTCGATTGTAGAGGAGGCCTGTGCCCTGCAGTGGGACGTATATGGGCTGATACAGAACCAACAATGTAGACGGTCGACCCGGTTAAGGTTTCAGGAAGTCACTGGATGCAGGCCACTTCCAACAATCACTCCAACAAACAGTCAATGTGGAGATCCTTGGGGAGGCCTATGTTCAGCAGTGGACTTCCTGTGGCTTTTTATGGATGAAGAGAGAGAGAGAGGGAGAGAGAGACAGAGAGAGAACCTTAGATTTTGATTCTGAGAGCAATTGCAGCCACAGTACTTTACCTATAAATGTGGCTTATTGGTACCGAGAAACCCTCAGATATTAATTTCGAGAGCAATCGGTTTAATAAATAAAAAGTTCAAAATGGCGGCCACAGATTTTTAATATAACTATAAATTAGGCTTATTGTTGCCGAGTTACATTCAGCTATTGATTTTGAAAGCAATTGGTTCAAGAAATAAAAAGTTCAAAATGGCGGCCACAGTTTTTTTAAACCTTACTATGAATTTGGCATATTGATGCCGAGATACCTTCAGATACTGATTCTGAGATAAATCGGTACAATAAGTAAAAACTTCAAAATGGCGGCCAGAATTTTCAATACCGAATACGAACGAAGCTCGGCTATCGAAGCATAGGAACTAAAACATTTACCATTTCACCACCAAGCATTTCCAATATTGCAATGCTATTGTAAAATAACGCACAGGTAAATTATATGGCAAACGAATTCGGAAATATAGATAAAAAAAAATCACAATTTTTCATTCTTTAAAAATATTAGGTATCGATATTGTTATTGGGACCAAAAAATGTAATTAAATTTTGATACAGTTGGGGAAAATATTTTAACCGGCAACCCTAATGCAGCAATGCTACCAACATTACGACCAAGAAAATATCTATGTTTTTGAAAACACAAATGTATGACAGCGCTCCCTCTATATGTATGTATATACTCTAAGGTTTCAAGGGTGTTTATTCACTTACTCAGCTAATAACTAAAACAATTTGATTACCTATTTACAATAACGACTTGTTATTAAGAAATTTATTTATTTACTAATTCCCATTTTAAGCTTAAAATTTTTATTTAAAGTGCGTGACAAAGATGAAGGGTCATTTAACGAGGGTCAGCAAAAATAAATTTTAGATTATTTTGTTTTAAAAGTATTATTATATAGAACCTATGCACTAAGTTCTTTGTCAATATATTCGTGAAGTAACTAAAAAAATACCAATTATTGACAAAATATAATGGATTCAGTATAAAGAAAAGTAAATTAGTCTCCGAAAAATTGAGAATTTTTCGTCAGTATACATAAGTAGGTGTCACGAAATCTAATGGCTTATACATAAATGCAAAGTTATATGTGGCTATACTTGGTTTTATGTGTACCAAGCACACATTACATTACATTGAACGTAAACTTTCGGACAAAGAAATTCAACACGTTATTTTGCTACGTATTCTTATTGAGATGAGTGTGAGACAAAGAGGCTGAGAAGTCAGTTCACGTTACGAGCTGTGTACCCTTGTAACAGTACCTACCTGGCAATTTACTTCCTACCTTTTATATCTAGTGCTAAAATAATATGGAATATTTGTTCACTTACCGTCTATGCTGAATTCCAATTTGATTAGTGAATTATATTTTATAAATAATTAATTTATTACGACTGTAATTATCTGTATAATTATTTAAACTGAGCATACACTCCCTATGACGGCAAATTTGTTTATGCTCGATTGTTTTCTGCTCCGTATATAATGGTAGCGGAAGTCACCACAGACTATATTAAGTAGGTCAGTGTCATTCAATCGCAGTTCCTATTTCCAGTCTCATTTGAAACGAAAGTGTGATTAGAATATTCCATGATTCGATTTTAAATTCAATATCAATTGCTGGTAAGTATGTTTATCTTAATAATGACTATAAACCGTGTTTCCCTTATTAGTTATGTTTATGTGATTTCGATTATGAATAGTGTCGGTACATCACTACACGTTCGTAGTTGTGTTTTTTTCTGAAGCAACGACAGGCGACGGTAAGTGACATTGACATTTGACAAATGACAAGTATCATGTCAACAAGACCATGCGGGGAGTATTTTATTAGTATAATTTAAAGTTTAGCACGATGAAAAACGATAACAAAGTCGAAAAAAAGAAAGGCAAGCAGAAGAGATTTCAGCTTTACAAACCGAGGAAAAAGAGAACTGTGGAAGAAGATGCAGCTATACAATATTTACAGGCACAGTATGACAAGGTACACACGGATATTGAATTTCAGTTTTACATATAATCAACATAGGTACAATTGTATGTGTATATGCAACATTAAAAAAAAATACATCTTAATTCATAATTTAATTATAATTTCTTTTGTTTTGCAGATAATTGCAGATGAAATCAAAACATTTAAAGACTTTCCATTGTCCCAAAAAACACTGAAAGGTCTTAAAGAAAACAACTACACGATTCCCACGGAGATACAAAGACAGGCTATTGGGTATGCATTACAGGGGAAAGATATACTGGGTGCTGCTAAAACAGGATCGGGCAAAACACTAGCTTTCCTCATTCCCATTTTAGAAAAACTTTTTTGTAAAAAATGGACTAGACTAGACGGTGTTGGAGCTTTAGTGATATCTCCTACTCGAGAACTAGCTTATCAGATATATGAAACCCTGAGAAAGATTGGCCATTTACATGACTTCTCAGCTGGCCTTATTATTGGTGGACAAAACCTGAAGTTTGAAAGAAAGAGGATGGACCAGATCAATATATTAATCTGTACTCCTGGAAGATTATTGCAACACATGGATGAAAATCCTCTATTTAACTGCAGCCAGCTACAAATTCTTGTCCTGGATGAGGCAGACCGTTGCCTGGACATGGGATTTGAAGCAACAATGAATGCAATCATAGAGAATTTACCACCAGAAAGACAAACACTGTTATTCTCTGCAACTCAGACAAAATCTGTGAAAGACTTGGCCAGACTGAGCTTATCATTCCCAACGTACGTAGCTCCACATGAGCAAGCAGAGACTGTGACACCAGACTCACTTCAGCAAAGTTATATTGTGTGTGAGATTGATGAGAAGATTGGTATATTATGGTCCTTTATTAGGAACCATTTGAAGCAAAAGGTTTTAGTGTTTATGGCCACTTGTAAACAGGTGAAGTACACATATGATTTGTTTTGTAAATTGAGGCCCGGAGTAAGCTTACTGGCTTTGTATGGAACACTACACCAAGAGAAAAGAGAGAAGATATATAATGAATTTTGTAGAAAATCCAATGTAGTACTCTTTGCAACAGATTTGGCATCAAGAGGCCTGGACTTTCCTCGTGTCAATTGGGTTATACAAATGGACTGTCCAGAAGATGTAGAGACATACATTCACAGGGCAGGCCGCACTGCTCGAGGGGTGTTTGGTAAAGGAGAAGGCCTCTTAATGTTGTTACCTCATGAAGAGAAAATAGTAGAGGATTTACAGAAAAGCAAGATTCCAATAAATAAAATTGCAGTTGATCCATCAAAAGTTGTTGCACCACAGAGGAAAATTGAAGGCTTATTGTCTGATAATACTGAGCTTAAGCAAACAGCACAAAGAGCATTTGTCAGTTATGTGAAGAGTATATTTTTGATGAAGAACAAAGAAATATTCAACATTCAGCTATTGGACACTGATGCATATGCAAGGTCACTTGGTTTAATTGTGCCACCTAGAATAAGGTTCTTGGATAAATACAATGCTATTGCTAAAAAGAAACAAGCTGAACTGCCTACAAGTGGTGATGTATTAGATAAATTAAAAGCTAATGCCGATGACGAAACTGACCACAGTGTTAATGATGAAGATGAAACTCAGCAAGAAATAAAATTAGAAAAGAAATCAAAAGAAAAGAAAAAGGATCTTGTTACATTTGATTTCCATAATAATATAGATAGTGATGAAGATGATTTCTTACAAGTAAAGAAAACTAATATAGAAGTTGAGGAAGCACCAATAGAAGAGCAGAGTTCATCAAAAAAGAAAGCCAAACCATTAACCAAAGCAGCAGTTGCCAAGAAAATACTGAAGAAGAAACTAAAAGTTAACACAAAGGTTACTTTCACAGAAGAAGGTGAGGTTGTAGCAGATGAAAAGAGAGATGTTAGATCAGAAATTGCTAAACAGTTTGTCAATGAGAATGTGGGTGGTATAGACATTGAAAAAGCTAAAGAGGTTCTTCAAGAGGAGGATAAATATGATAAAATTAGATTCAGAGAGAAAGTTAAAGCCAAGCACAAAGAGCAAAAACGTAAAATCAAAAATAAAAGAAAAGAAGAAGGAGAGAAAGATGACTTTGGTTCCCAGTCAGAGTCAGATGGTCCTGATCTATCCTGGTTGCCAGATCCAGACAAATTGTATGGGAAGAAGGAAGGCAGTGATGCTGGCAGTGGTTCTGATGTTGAAGTTGACAGCCAAGATTCTTATAGTGAACAGCAAAATTCAGATTTGTTTGATGATGAAATGTACCACAGGTAATTAACCTTACTTCAGATCAAATCAAATTAATTTTATTGAAATTATTATAATTAGGAATACCCACTAATTCAGTTTTGTTTATCCTT
This sequence comes from Hyles vespertilio, assembly GCA_009982885.2. Classification (NCBI taxonomy): domain Eukaryota; kingdom Metazoa; phylum Arthropoda; class Insecta; order Lepidoptera; family Sphingidae; genus Hyles; species Hyles vespertilio. The sequence continues at coordinate 22,489,705 of CM042826.1, read as the reverse complement.
TTAAAAACTCACTGTAATAATATTTGGTTTCAGGCCAACAAAAAGGAAACTTGTGGAAAGTAAAGGCATCCCTCAAGAAAGTGTTGCTCCTCGCAAGCTGAAGAAGGTTCAGGATATATCGGCATCTCTATCTGTGCAGGAAGCTGAGGCTCTCGCCATGCAGTTATTAAAAACTAAGTAACAAGTGTTTAAAAATGAATAAACTTATTATCCAATTATCAAAACTAAGGTTTAATTTAACACCTTTGTAACATTGATTTGATATTAAAATTTTGTTAATACCCACCACGTATTTATGGTATTAATTATTATGCTATACCTACCTATAGGGGCAAAGCTCATCTATAAATGGATATTGGACTTTAGTTATGCCGTCGCCAAAATATACAGGGTATATCAAGACTGCTACCGAAAACGATGCCGGATGGTACGATATTTAAAAAATCATATAAAATAACTGTCGCGTTTCCTTGCGAAATTTTTAGTTGCATTGTGTTTGTAGTCACTAAAACTACCACGCGGCTTCGTTTTCGGTAGTAGTCTTGAGATACCCGGTATAAGTTAAGTATACTCAATGTAAATCTGTTAAAACACTATAATATCAAAATAGGATACATTAGTAGATTAAGAATGTAAAGCATTATACCGTTTTTGAGAATGATTGATTCAATCTAGTCTTACTCGGATTTCTATGAAAAAAACGTTTTGTTTTCCCATTTTCGCACGGTATGCCTATCAAGTCAAGTGGCAACACTGCAACATATCTGTCAGAGAGAAAACGGATCGTTGCACTTATCGCAGAACGCTAAAAACTGTAAAATAATAAGTTTTTCTATGGATTTATAATAATTACGATCATTGTACTTATTAATTTTAATTATGTTTTGGAGCGGAAATTATATTGCTGCAAGGGAGTTGAATTTTCTTCTCAAAGAAGAGGTACGTATTTTGTTAGGGATCTAGTGTTATGATGGCACTAATTCTCCGCTCACACATTACTGCTGGGGCTAGATAATGGAGTGGCAAGCCTCGCGGTAGTGTTTCGGGGCGGATTCAGACGTTGCGCAAGCCAGGGCAGATGCCGGCTCGTTGTATACAACTTCTGCAATCTGTACGTGAGGTTTTTGTTTCAGAATGTTTCGCTCATCCAAGTCCTGGAAGCGGATGACATACTGCAGGAATGCAAGGCGGATAACCCGGCCCTTATTAAATTGTGAGTACTGGGCAGTGTTACCATAATTATGTTTTCATGGTCTTTGTGAGAAACAAATAGTTTTCCAGTTGGAAACAGTAGCTATGTCATATGTGTAATTCTCATTAGGAGTTAGATCATATAACAATAGTCAAGTTGTTTGGAATGCTAGATTGGATTATTGACATTGAATTTGGATTACCAATTATGGCATTCTTTAAACTGAATTTTATTGGTGGATCACTGATATTTTGGGTTTTGAAAGAGGTGTCACATTTGCTATGGCAATAATTCGCGAATTTTAAGACAGTATTAATTACATTGAAAATAGGCATGTACCATAGACAGGTGAATATTCACCTGTTGCAGTACATTTTGAGTGCAACTATAATAGCCCATTGTAAAGATACGGCATTGTCAGTTGCACAGAATTTTAGTTAATAGTTGTTCATAAAGATGTATTTTGTGTAGTAATTTGGTGCATCATTAGTTTTACATTGACTTTGTTAGTAAATAATATGCAAGTCATTGTTGTGCTTAGGTAAGTGTGATATTGACAAGTGACTCGTGACTTGATTTGTTTACCATCTATGTGATTCTGAAATGAGTTGTCAAGACTGTAGGATCTTAGCACTGTCAAAATTGTTTGAGTAGCAAGAGAGAACTATTCTTTAACAATAATAAATTAATACTATATTTATAATTTGCATGATTGCGTTCATAATTATAGTAAAATTCAAATTATTCAGATCAATGAAAACCAGACATAGTCCAGATAACCAGAACTCTGGATATAATTAATGTTGTTCTCGAATCTAAGATAATTTTGCAATTAAAATATTATAGTTCCATAGATCAAGTTCAAGTGTTGTGTGTGTAATTCCCAATATTGTTTACTCAATGTAATATAGTAAGTGTAAGTGCATCAATGGTTTTATAGAGGCTATAGCAATTGTGGAAACAAAAATCTAATAAGTAAGAAACAACTAGTTATATGCTGACTGCATGAATTGCCTCACATTGGATGTTTTTTAAAATTATGTTTGATAGTTTATTAAGTCTGATTTTCTACTAGTAGTGTGGCATTAATGATGTCATATGTTAGTTAAAATTTGGGTGTACCACATGTATGACCATGTTTGAAGACATATCCATTGGTTTTTTTCTTTATCTCTTTATTTTATAGCTAATGATGTGCCACCATAGCCTTTTAATTAAATTATTACATTTTCAATGACAATTTCCAGAAATGTTAGTGACAGAGTTTATGCTGGAGGGAGGAATGTTTATTCCTGGTTTTTATATTTATCACACCCTACTTATTGCACAATCAATCAGTAATTATGGGTCCATGTTAGAAATCTGGATAGTTAATTATTCAGATAATTAGGAGTGCAGTTAACAAGAATTCTACAGAATTCATTTATTATATTTTAAACCATTTAAAAAACTTTATAATGCAGCAGTAAAATTTCAATTAATAATGAATATTTTTTAAGTTATTTTATTAATACATTTATTCATACATTTACAGTCTCACAAGGCCAGAGATCCTGGCAGAATTAATAACACTGATAACAGAGGAGCCACCCCGGAATGTGGAGCTCGCGATGCAGTACCGGCACGCGAACATGGCGTGCGAGGTGCTCACCAGCCACCTGTCCATGCTCAGCGACCGGCTGTCTCTCGACGAGGTGCAGATGAACAGGCTCTGCGACTTCCTCAACAAGGACCCCCCCCTGAACCCTCTGCTGGCCTCGTATTTTAGCAAAACTATTGAAATGTTGTTAGTTCGCAATCAAAAACAGGTGAGCTTAGATTGTTAGTGTCATTTGTAATATATTTACTGTTCATAGTATTCATATTGAAAATACATTGTTTGTTGTTAAAACAGTGAATTTATGAAGAGTACATGAATTAACCCTGCATCACTCATATAAATTCTTATAAATCACTATGGTATGCAGGTTTCCTCCCTATGTTTTCCTTCCATGTTAATAGTGTGATTGACTATCAATATACACGTGACTTCGAAAAGTCAGAGGTGCGTCCTGGGATACGAACCCGCTATCACCGTAAACATATTATCAGCCATGTCTGGGCCATTTACCAACAGGTCACCATGCACTTATGCAGCGTGTTATTAAACAGTATTATTATTTGACCCCAGGACTGGTACTTGTACCACATAGTGTGTCTGCGAGTCCTGGACTTCTTCAGGTCCCGGCGAGACTTTCTGCCCAACCTGCTGAAACACATCTCCACCTCGGCTATATGTGACATTTTCAAATACTTCATCAGACTCGACCAGTTCACTGAAATTGTCTTAGAGGTAAGTAGAGTGCGTGTAACATAGGACTATCTATGAAAGGCCATAAGGCCATATTTTTGGATCAAAAGAAATTTAAAGAATAAGGTATAGTACAAGGACAGTTGTGATGATATTTTATTGTATCCCCAAGACAATGATGACAAGCTGAAAGATTATCGTCAGTACAAATGACATCCCTTAATACTAGACGTAAATTGAGTGACCTTATATACTTTTACAAAGTACTTAATAACAAGATTGACTGTCCCCAACTTATAAGCAAAATTAATATATCCATCCCAAGAACTTTACCACGCCCTAATGTCTATAAACTGTTCAAACCTCGAAATTATAGAACGAACTTGGGTGCCAACTCACCAATAACGCGTTTTATAAAATTGTATAATTTCTGCCACGATCGCTTGAAATAGATATATTTCATGATAAATTGCACAAATTTAAAACTAAAATTAAGTCTCACTACAACAATGTCACTTAATTTAATTTAAAGTAACCTAATTATTGTGTTATGATTTTTTTTAAATTTTTAATTCATTTTTCAACATGTTATCTCTTATTTAGTTTGGCTTAGTGTTCATTTTTGTTAACCCATATTCATTTTATGTTCTAATTTGTAAGTATCTTTATAAAAGACTGAGAGCTCTAATTAAGGTTAATAATATTTTCTGTTTAATTTCTTTTATAAGAGTCTATTTTTGTTTTGTTGTGTATAATTTTTAGTACTCTTAAAATTATTCTTACTGTTAAGATATTTCTTTTTTCTTATGTAATTATTTTATTAAAGAGCCCATAAGTCTCATTCAGTAGCAGACTGTTCATCCTTATTCATATTGGAATTGTTATTATTGTTCTAATATTTATGTTGTTAGCTAACTCTATGCAAGCTGTACGATCCTGTAATTGAAGATGCACACAGAATGATAAAATGTAGTTTTATATTATGTTATGTGTTGTCTTCTTGGAGATTCTAATAAATAAATAAATAAACAATGAACATAATATGCTTCTTAAGTCTGTAAAGCAACAAAGAAAATGACGAAATTAAATGACGACTGATATAAAGGAAATAATGCTGAAATTAGTCTAATGATCATGTAGGCAATTGAACAGATCTTATGACAAGTCAATACATAGTACTTATTCTATATTTACAAAATCATAATATGATTACCAGTGGATTTTGGTGGTTTAATTTTTAATTACAATCCCCCGGTCTTTGTTCGATATTTACGAACTCGGTCCACATTGCGTGTTGGCTGAATGGCCGATATCTCGATAGACGCCTCCTCTTGCGGGGTCTTTGGAGAGGTAGCTATAATGAAATTTCCTTTCTAGATAGAATTCAGAATTGTGAAATCTAGAATAATTCGATCTCCCCTGCCTCCTTGTCTTCGCATACCATTTGCTTCAAAAAATATCTAAATAAAGTATTTGCTATCTCAAGGGTTTTTTAATTAATTATGTTATGATGGTTTATTATTTGCTTATGAAGATAAAAATGTAAGTATGCAGTCACTGAAGCTTATCTAGCATTATTTGTGTTTGGGCGTCTGCGTCATATTATTCTTTCACTAAGGCCATGTTAAACACGTGTATTGGTTATGATGATAATGTAATGCGCCACATTTGTACCCAATACGCAGATAATTCGCGAAATTATCACTTGGAATGTGAATTGTTTGGGTCGGGTTATTGACCTCATTGGGACAGTACCAGTTTCGCCAAATTATTGCCAAATCACGCGTTATCTTGTAAATGATCTATATTGTTTGCATTTGTCGTGTTTATTTATTTGGCTATGACCTCTATAAGAGTATAAAGTATAGCTCACGTTGCCAAAGTCTTGGTGAATGTGAGGAATGGTATATCAAGTTCACCAATTATTAAGATCGACACTGGGGTTTGTGTGAATGTAAAGAGTTGCGTAGATTTTTATGCCAGTTTAGGCCACAACGTTAAAGCCCTAGTCGGTATACTGGCCAAAATAAAAATACAATGACATAGTCCTGACCCCTCAATAAGACCGAGTCTTGTATAGTGGGTATCAGGAACTACGAGAGAATTTTTGCTTTCACAAGCACCCAGACCCGAAACAAATATTTCTGGTTTACACAAAACATTTGTCTCAGTGCGGGGATCGAACCCGTGGCTTCCCACTTTACAGCCAGCGTCTAACCAACTGCGCCACCGAGGCTGTCGAAAATCCTCAACATTTAATATGCGGGAAGATTCCCGCCTATTAAATTAGCCAGGATGCGGAATGCGTATGAATATTGTACTGTGCTTGAATATTGCCCCCACATTAACATTCCTCTTGTATCGCGAGCATTATTACATGTTCCTAAGAGGCAGTTTATTGATACTTTACAGGTTTTTAAGTTTACATTTGCTCTGAATTTTCTTTTGGAGAATATGTTCTGTGAATACAGGTTACTAGCGAAACAGTTATTTCGTATTACTACTAGAAATTCTTTGGAAAATCTTAGGTATAGTGAACCAGAAAACAGAAGTTAAAACAAATGTAGTGCAACTCATTTGCACTTAATTTAAAAAATAACCTTATAGCATTAACTATCAACATTTTTATATAATGTTTAATTGGTATAATAGTCTATAGCCTTTACGCAGGAAGTTCGTAATACTATATGGCGCAAACCATTCAAACCTGTAAAACATGTTTGTATTAAACTATTGGTCGGTGTGATACATTTGAAACAATGGAATGGTTGTGTCGATAGGTCTGTTGAGTGGTGACGCAAGTGTTGTCCAACAGCTGTCCTCGTCGAGGGCGCCATGCACATGTCTGTCATCTGCTGATAACGGATGTTTACACACTACACCTAGCATGTATACGTGTAATTGCAAAGTAGCTATGCATTATTCAATCAAAATTCTATTTAGATTTCCTTTTGACTTTCAATTGCCATTTTTGATTTTTTTAATATTACGTAGGTGAAAAGTGTTGTACAAAAGAATATATTGACTACATTGAGATAATATACTAGAGGGGACACTGCAAAACAAAATTTTGTAACAAAATGCAGGGTACATTCTATTTCTGTCTCTGTCACGCTTACGAAGTAACACTATCTTCCCTCTCGCTTCACTGTGTACCCGTGTGCACGCACCATACGCACAGATTTTGTTCCCGATGTCCGCTCTAGTATAATACCTCAATGATTGACTATTATTTGTTAAGGTCGTGATTGAGAATTTTCCGAGTGGGTAGGATTGATTTTTGTATAATTAAAACAATCACTGTAATGTAACATCTGAATATTTGATTACGGAATTTGTTAAGTGGGTTTGGGTGGACATTCAACTTGGAAAGTTTTTTAAAAATTCACAGAGTGAAGATTTTCCTTTCAGAACATTTTCGATGAATCTATTGTTCATTTAAGGGAGTTCCAGTGGTTGAAGGTTGATGATGTTTAGTTTTCTTGTATCAGTGGTTAGAAGAGCACCAGTTCCTGGACTCGTTGATCCAGATAGTGTGCGGCTCGTACTTGCCCGAGGAGTCGAGCGGCAGCCGCGGCGGCGACGACGCGCACAACCACCGCGAACAACGATAACACCAACACCACCACTAATCGAGGTACACATACTTGCTGTATTTTCATTTCTACTTGTAAAACTGTACTGTTGTTACTGGTAAAATATGTGTGAGACTTCGCATATTCTTTCCGCATAGTATCGCATGATTAGATTGAATTCCTGCCAGTACTTATCTAGGGTATCTACTCTTCGCCTGATATAATCGGAAGTCTTACGATCACTACCATCTTTCTTAAAATTCGTGCATACTTGCTCAATTGCATTAAGAAGTTGCTGCTGATAGTCAAGATGTCTTCCATGTTCGACATGATGATATAGGTATAAATGGAAAGATCTTACTTGTACAGATCCGGATAACTGTTTGCTGCTTTCAGGATAGCTAGCGTCCCTGCTTACCGCCTTCAGTGATATGGTCGGCAATTAAAGTGATAAATGTCCAATGAGAGCTCACGTCTCCTTTGGTTCAGCCCTCACTATTTCACACAATGATAGTCACTAAGTTCTGTGCACACTCGCGAGGGTCAAAAATGCTCGAAGGACCACAAAGATGTACGGGCTGAGATGATACCCGTACAGCTTGGATTGATAGTAAAAGTCCGGCGTGGAAATAAATGTTTATTTGATAGATTAATTATAAATGATAAAATGATAGAATGATATGAGCACGCGCTACCGATTGCTTTGTACTGTATTTGCGTACTGTCCGACTGTTATAAAATTATGCATGGTAGCGTAAACTGCTGACAAAAACAATATTGTACGTGCTAGCCCGTACAGGGGTAGTGCCATTTTAATTCATTTATTATTTTTGAATAGGTATTTTCTATGCTGTTCTTGATCCATAGGTATTATAAATATTAGTTCGTATTTGTGTGTAGTTTTAATGTATTTTCATCATTGTAGTTGAACGGGACCGTCTTCGAATAGCCCCGTTCGATTGAATGTTCGGGATGATTTACCACGCAGCCATGCTGCGTGGTATATAATACTAGTGGTTAGATTTGTACAGAAACAATTTATTCGCACTAGTGGTCCATGGTAATTTTTGCGTTAGAGCTAGAGGTGAAGGCATGTTCGTGTTTGGGTCAGAGCGCTCGACAGCGAGAGTCGTCGTCGTGCGTCGCGCGCGTCGCTGGCGGCGGCGGGCAACGCGGCGGCGCTGCTGACGGAGCTGGTGTGGTGCGCGGTGCGCGGGCGAGGGCGGCACGGCGCGGCCGCGCGCGGGCTGCGTGCTGCGGCGGCGGCTGCGGGCGGTGCGGCGCGCGGGCCCTGCTGCAGGCCGCCTTCACGTCGCCGCCGCGCGCGCGCCGCCCGCGCTGGTGCACGCGTGCCGCGCCGTGCGCGCGCTGCTCGACACCGCGCCCGCGCCCGCCGCGCCCGCCGCGCCCGACCTGCGCGACCTGCGCGACCTGCCCGACCTTGCCCGACCTGCCCGACGCGTCAGTAACTACCTAAACATTAATAACAAACTTACCATCCGTCTGTAGCCCATGAACATCTGTAACACCAGAACTCGCGCGTTAGTGTTTTCCAGCAAAATCTTAAAATACACACACGTCTACTTCCAACTCTATGGGTAAATGACACTGTAGTATTTATATGCTAAACCGCGTCTGTATACTCGCTCACTACAACGACGTCGTCTCGCAGCGAGGAGGAGGGCGCGGAGGAGCAAGTAGACGTGGAGCTGGCGGTGGCGGCCGCACCTGCCGCTGCTGCACAACGCGCTGCTGCGGGACCCAGAGAAAGACCTCGTGAGTACTCGCATAGCGCACGCGCAAGTCTCATGTGCCCACTGATCATGTTTTAACTAACATCATTATGCTGTAGTTGTTTCAAACTCCCTCGTTTAAGATGCCAACTACACAGTATTAAGATAGTAAATATTTCATATGATAGTATTAATTACACTTGACTAATGCAGGAGGAGTTAGAAGACGACGAGAAGGACAAGAGTAAAGAGGCGTCTGTAAAGGCGATGGCGAGAAGGGGAAGGGTGAGTGCGTGCGGCGCGTGCGCGGTGGGGCAGCGCGCGTGGAGGGTGGCGGGCGCTGCTGGCACAGCTGGCGCGCGCCGCCCAGGGACGAGGTCTGCTGCACCATGCTCACGCTCGGTAAGCGCACGCGCACGCACAGAAACGCACACTCACGCACACGCACGCGCACAACGCATACACACACGTGTTATAAGAACATTCAACATACCACCCAAATAATCTTTATTTTCTTATAAGCTATTTTTCAATATTACTAGATAAAGTTTTGCGGCCCAAACAATCTCACCATTATATGGGCCCAATCCGAGGTTACCACGCGGAACATTCTGTCTGCATTGTAATGGGCACACTCTACTACGTGCGCAAACACGCTCCCTACTTAGTTACTCTTCATTGTTTATCCATAACGCCATTTCTCCTTGACAAGTGACGGATTAACTTAATATTACGATGTGTGTAGGAACCCCGGGCGTGCTGATCGACATGTTCTTCGCGTACCCGGACAACAACTTCCTGCACAGCGAGGTGGCGGCGTCATCCGCAACGCGCTGCAGAACCCGCCGTACCGCTGGCAGTACGCGGCGCCACCTGGTGGTGGAGTGCGACGTGCTCAACAGTTCATAGACGCCTTCGAGGACAACGAGAACAGGAGGTGAGGACATTGTAACTGACGCCACGCTGCTATAGTCAGAAGGCAGGCCAAAATTGTGACGTACGCTTCGTGAATGGTAAAGGAGAACGAACATTTTACTATGAAACTTAGTTTAAAAGATTTTCTCGCCATTCAAAGCATTAAAAATAATTGTCTTAATGAATTTACAGAGATGGGCTAGGTAGTCTCTTAAAACTGGAAATGTTGTAAATAATAATATCTATGTGCATTTTTTTAAATAATTGACAGACATTTACGTACATTAAAATATGAGAAACTAGTTTATCGCACTTATATTATCGTGTTTTACGGCATTAGTAATTACCGTTAATTTTTGTCATAATAAAATGTGGTATGCGGTTATTTGTTATAACAGGGCAAATTCCTTGCAAATAGCCAGGGAAAAAATCGATAAAAAGACAGTAAATTAAAATAAACAGGTTGTAAACTGTGTTGTAAATCATACCAGAACTGTATGTATGTATGTACCAGAGTGTATGTATGTACAGTCAGCAACATAAGTCGCTGAACACTTCACATTTTTTGATAACCTTTATATGAATTAAAATCTGTACGTACTACTCATTAGTCGTAAAATATAACCAAGTAAAGTCTCTATGCCGAGAAGTGCCATACGATATTGAAAATAATTATTATTTTGGATGATAAGACAATTCCAAATCTCGTGAATGTGTAGCGACTTATGTTGCTGACTGTACATGCTATATTGAAATGGATTTGATGTAATTATTAATGTTACGTAATATATAATATTGTTCAAATGTTTTTAACGTTATGTATATGATGGAAAACTTAATTCGGGATTTACTGCATTAGCTTGATTCTTTTGTTCATTAATTGAAAGGTTACACTATTCTAGATGGATGGATGTAAGCCGTCTTAAGAGCGTATACACCTTGCGCGCAAAGTCAACTATAGGTATTTCTTCGTAAATTTCACGCACACATAAGCGACCCAAAGCTGTGTGCGTAGAGCTGCCGCGTCGGCTCGCTATACAATCGGCTCAAACAACTTTGATCCGTGCGCTTCAAATATTCAATTGAAATGTAACTGTAATATAATATCATAAAAATATTTATTTGCATTATAAGTAGACAAATATTACTGTGCAAGCAAAGAATAATACAAATTTTGGATACTAATCATATTTTAGTTATTATTACATTGTTAGTTGCATTCAAATCAGTGTTCAATCAGTAGACACTACGGACGTTTTATTAATCATTTCGTGTTCGAACACATAAATAGTGTTAGGGGCCTTACAACCCCTTACAATTACGAAATATATTAATTTTATATTACAATACATAACATAATTTAGCCTCGAATTACGTGCCATTATATTACCTGAAACATAATTTATACTCACTACAAAATCATTGTAGGTAATAAAAATAATTAAATATTTTACTACCAAAGTACTAAGATGTGGTAATCGCATTCCGCGCGTGGCTATTTTTACTACGCGCGGCATAATCGATTGCAGCCAGGCCGGAGCGACGAGCGATACGTCCTCTCTCTAGAAGGCCTTGCGGCGGTCTGATTTGATCCACGTCGGACAGCGTGTTTTATAGTGGTTTTTAAAATATTTGTAGAAAACATGAAAACTAATTTTGTTGAAATATAAAAATGGTAATTTATTGATAAGATGTTCTTCTATTATAATATGCAATTGTTATAAAAAATTATGTACGATAAGTTGGTGAAAAAAAATATGTTCTTGACGAGAGTTTCTGAATAATTTCGCATTGTTTAAATTTTTATTTTTCAGGAACTAAACAGAAAGGTTATCTTTCTCAGCAAAATCCCTCCATAAGGGTCTTATTAGTCTGATAATATTTTTATTTTCATCTTATATTTAGTGGTTAAGGATATCTTAAGCTTCTAAATTGCCATTTAAAGCCTAAATAACGAAACTTGTGTTCAGTAATCCGTATAGTACTCACAAATTATCCATCAATCTATAATGTTTTCCACCAAAATCCCTAGATGATAACCTTTTCTAAAATTAGTATAATTATTTTTCCTTTAAATTGTTTATTGGTGGCTATTAACTCATTTGAAAAGTCCTGTTTTTAAGCCAAAAAGCGCGTGCAGGGTATAAACGCTCTTAATATTATTGTAATTATATCCAAATTATAAAAGCTATAAATATTTGATAGCTAAGTTAGATAAATTGGTGCATTTTTAGATCTTCGATGCAGGAGAGCTATTTCTTCAGACAAAGTGTTGATTTATATTAATTTGGACATTTAGCTTGGTTATTTAATGTAAATTAATTAAACGAGTTACAAAATGTAAAGCGAAGGGCAGTTGGAATGCAGTATAAAAAGAGTTTGTACACAATATGTTTCTGGCGTGCTTTAGAAAGAAAGTCCTTTCAAGTGTTTTAAGAAGAAGGCAAAAAGGAAGATTTATTGTTACACAAAATATAACAGAATTCGTCACAAACGGCAACAAGCTCAGCATGTGTTATAGATGTTAGTATATCTGTTATGGGCCAAGTGATTAATGCGGGCAGTATTCATAATGCCCGGGCAGTATGAATATTGCCGAGCCATATCGGGCCAAGTGATTAATTACAACCTAAACTCACATATTTATCACATTGCCCGGGCATATGAATATGGCTACATGATGATCGGGCAATGTGATTAATAGGTGATTTTTTACGTAGTGGGCTGCCGCATTGTCGCATCTGCGATAGACCCATAAATATTATAAGACAGGTTGAATTGACCTGCTTATGTTTAGTTGTTTTTAACGTCTGAAACATTATCTTCAGAAGAAAATTATTGTACCCACTTTATGGATCAGTTAAGTCGACTGTGCCCAAACCGACTCGGGACACCCCGACTCACGTAGTCTTTGTTGCTACCGACCCTAGAGTGTAAATAAAAAGCCGGAGGCGCGGAGCGAGAGCAGCCCCCGCCCGCTGTAACAAGGTAGGCAACCGTGCAACTACAACAAAACCGGGCGACCAGCAAGCCGAAGCTGCGGAGGTGAGCATGGGTGCTTATCTTTTGTTACGCAAGGGCGAAGGGGCTGAACTTCCCGTAGCGCCGGAGACGATGCAGAAGCTAATTTGTATTGACAACAAGTGGTACCAGGAGAGGTGCGACACTCCCCCTCCCCCTCCACTCCTCCCAACCCACCCCCTCGTGCTGCCCTATTCTAAATTCTACCACTTCGGCTCATTGTTTTGATTTTGATTCGCTTTACATCACTCTGCCCAATAGGCACTTGGCATTATTCCGGGCAATGTGATAAATGATTGGTGTAATCAACATTGCCCGCTCTTATTGGGCATTATCATATTTGCCCGGGCATTATGAATACTGCCCGATTAATCACTTGGCCCATCACATATCCATAAAAGATATTGAGTGTATAGGTAAAGTTGGACCTCGTGTTAGCCTGGTCAGATGGAGCCCCAGCGGCGGCGGCGTTGCGGTCCGCGTACATGGGGCACCCTGGTGACGCGCGCTGCCGGGGCGCTGAGGCGGCGGGGCGGGGGGGGGGACGTGCCGCGCGCCCGCCGGCGCCGCCCGCGCGCTGGCAGCCTTTCCCGCAGACACAAGCTGCGGCCCCTGCTGCAGCACCACGACACGCCGCTCGTACGTACCGCACGCACGCGCCACGGCACACACACGCACCGACACGCCACCAACACGCACCCACACGCACACACACAAGCTGCGGCCCTGCTGCAGCACCACGACACGCCGCCTCGTACGTACCGCACGCACGCGCACGCACACACACGCACCGACACGCACCGACACGCCACGCACCAACACGCACACACACAAGCTGCGGCCCCTGCTGCAGCACCACGACACGCCGCTCGTACGTACCGCACGCACACGCGCACGCACACACACGCACCGACACGCACCAACACGCACCACACACGACACACACAAGCTGCGGCCCCTGCTGCAGCACCACGACACGCCGCTCGTACGTACCGCACGCACGCGCACGCACACACACCCACCGACACGCACCAACACGCACACACACAAGCTGCGGCCCCTGCTGCAGCACCACGACACGCCGCTCGTACGTACCGCACGCACGCGCACGCACACACACGCACCGACACGCACCAACACGCACCAACACGCACACACACAAGCTGCGGCCCCTGCTGCAGCACCACGACACGCCGCTCGTACGTACCGCACGCACGCCGCACGCACACACACGCACCGACACGCACCAACACGCACCAACACGCACACACACAAGCTGCGGCCCCTGCTGCAGCACCACGACACGCCGCTCGTACGTACCTCACGCACGCGCACGCACACACACGCACCGACACGCACCGACACGCACCAACACGCACACACACAAGCTGCGGCCCCTGCTGCAGCACCACGACACGCCGCTCGTACGTACCGCACGCACGCGCACGCACACACACGCACCGACACGCACCAACACGCACCAACACGCACACACACAAGCTGCGGCCCCTGCTGCAGCACCACGACACGCCGCTCGTACGTACCGCACGCACGCGCACGCACACACACGCACCGACACGCACCAACACGCACCAACACGCACACACACAAGCTGCGGCCCCTGCTGCAGCACCACGACACGCCGCCTCGTACGTACCGCACGCACGCGCACGCACACACACGCACCGACACGCACCAACCACGCACCAACACGCACACACACAAGCTGCGGCCCCTGCTGCAGCACCACGACACGCCGCTCGTACGTACCGCACGCACGCGCACGCACACACACGCACCGACACGCACCAACACGCACCAACACGCACACACACAAGCTGCGGCCCCTGCTGCAGCACCACGACACGCCGCTCGTACGTACCGCACGCACGCGCACGCACACACACGCACCGACACGCACCAAACGCACACACACAAGCTGCGGCCCCTGCTGCAAATACACTTACGCACAATCTAAAAACAAAAATCTACCACATACATACATTAATTCACGCCTTGTATCCTAGAAGGTTTAGCATAGATACCATGACACAGAAATTTCGTCTTGTATTTTGCGACCCACGGACGGGGATGCCGCCTATCTCGATATTGGACACAAATTCTCGACCCCGGGTTGATAATGAATAAAAATGCAATATCACTGCCAACTTTCTCAGTTTGCTCAGCTTTAGTACCGTTTTGACCAGTTTAGACCGTACCGCAGTCCAAGTACCCCACCGAGGCAGTAATAAATATACATTAAGTGTAGCTGAAGAGTCATTTTAACTAGCCCAGTTGTTTTTAAAATCAGTAAAACAGTTATTTTGAATTCATTTTTCATATTAAATATTATAAGAAAGAAATATTATATATTACCTATTTTATCGCCACTAACTTGTAGCAAGTTGCACTAACTTTATATTATAATTTGTCAACAGCATACTTTGACAAGTAAAATAATATTGCTTTATCTTCTTCGCAGGGTGGCTACCATCACCTGAAATCATCTACAAGGTAATTATATTTTGTAATTAATTATAGAGTGTATAAAATGTAAAAATAAAGCACATAATTTTAATAGGTTATAATTTAGTTGGGAGAACATGGAGGAAATCCTGGCGACCAATTATGGTTGTGAGTGACTCCATTTTGTATTCAGACAACCTGTTGTGTGCGTTGAACTCAGTAACGTAATAATGTAATTTACAATCATTCCTTTTTTTAATCAATCTTTATTTTATCTTTGATGGCAAATAAGTTCTATGCGTTTACAAATACATGATTAAATAAATACACCCAACAATCACATACATAGTCCAGACCCCACATTAAGATCGATTAAGTCTTGTATCAGAAACTATGAGAGACTTGCGGTCTCGTAAACACACAGACCCCGACACAAATATCTGTGGGCCACACAAACATTTGTGTCGGTGCGAGCATCGAACCGCCACCTCTCGTTTCACAGTCAGTGTCAAATAAACTAGGCCACGGAGGCTTTCAAATAAAACGTATATAAATGTCGTGTTGTTCCAGTTCAGCGACATGGCGGCGACGGCGAGCATGGACGAGCTCGCAGACGAACTCAACGCCGACTTTATCAACGAACTCAATGTAGGTTGTTCTTTATTGCTATAAATGGCGAGCCGAGCATGCCTTCGCCTGATGGTAAGCAAAACGATCCGCTCATGAACAGTAGCAAAACCAAAAACATCTGAATTTATATATGTAACTAGCGGCCCGGCCCAGCTTCGCCCCGGGTACAATAGATTTCTGTACAATAATCTGTACGTATTATACATATGAAAATTCCTCTTGAATCATTCATCTATTTAAAAAAAGCGTAATTTTAAAGATTTAAGCATACAAAGGGGACATACGGACACAGGGACAGAAGAAAGCGACTTTGGCTTATATTTGTGTACTGATGCTTGGCAATCCACCGCGCTCGCAATCCTGAGACATAAGATGTTAAGTCTCAAAATGTCCACTAGTCTGGCTACAATGTCCTTTAATCCGAAACAACAACAGTGCATTTAAACTGGTGTTTGGCGGGTGGCATTCACATTGAGAGACCTACCACCAGGTAAGTTTACTGTTTTGTCATCCATATTGTCCGGAGGGAAGAGGCCAGAAATATTTCTAACTCCATTAATTTTAATTTTTAGTGATTTTCGTTGCGGTTAATATAGATAATAATAGCGCGGTAAGGCGATAAGTTAGACATTCCCGCAGACTCGCCGAGCTTCAATGCACTGTGTCACAAAATGTGTGCTACAAGTGATCCTGGCTTATAGGAGCTTCTGTGGCGGGTGTGAAGGCGGGAGAGTCTGTACTCATGTTTATATTTTTTCTTATTTTAATATTAATCTGTAGCTGCTCTAAAACCGACTATAATGATGCATGTTGAGTATAAAACAAGCAATGACTGTGCAGATGGGCGGCGGCAGTGCCTCCATGGAGACGCCGGATTTTCGTGGCGGACGGACTCGGCCTCGACAACGCAGACAAGGTAACTGCATCTGTGCCGTCAGCTGTTCAGTATCTTTCGTTCAATTTTATTATTTTATAGCGGGCCGGGCCCAGCTTCGCCCGGGTGCATGTAGATTTCTCTACAATAATATGCACGTATTATACACATATAAGACTGAACTTGTTTGTTTTTGAGTGTGTTCAAATAATAAGCTTGTGTTGCTCTGTAAACAAAGATTTTTTATTTTTGTTAACACAACAATCTGTACATATAACGAATTACACTAAAACATTAACACAAACCTGTAAAACAAAGAAACGACATTAAAAGTTATTATTCCTCTCCAACTATAATGATCCTTCAGTTTTTACCATTTAATTTGAATTACTTTAAACGTCAGATGACAGAACACTTTTTCATTATTTTCCATTCTGCTACTTTATACAACAAGGAAATATGCTACATACAGCCTAGATTATAAAATACTGCAATGTATTTTCTTTACATCTCCCCCCCTTAGGAGAAGAAAATTTGACAGAGTTAAATTTTCTTGTCATACAACTCTGCATGTTCCATTTCTTCATCTCCGGCTTTTTCTTCTTCTTGTATGGTGGATGTTGGAATAGTTTTGTAATATGAAATAGATTTGATTCTGTTTTCTTGTGTCCTGTGTTAATTTGAAATATTGATTTTGAAACTTTCCCAACAATCTGTAATGGCCCAATTTTCAGTTCGTCTAGCTTTTCCTATTTAGTCTGTTTCCGTTTTCAATGTAGGACCATGTCACCGAGCTGAATTCATGGAATTTTCTATTTTTGTCAAATAGGGTTTTGTTGTAGTTATGTGATTTAACTGTATTTTGAAGTGCTGTAGTCCTGTCTCTAAGCCAGTCGTTTTTATTTATTTATTTTTTTATTTATTATACTTCATATACATTGTATACAAGGCGGACTTAATGCCAGAGGCATTATCTACCAGTCTACCTTTGGGTGATGCAGAGATTAGATCAAGTGGGCGTATAAATTTTTATAGAAAAGAGAAAAATAAATAGAAACATAAATAATTAATATATAAATACATACAAATATAGGGTCAATACATGATATACTATAGTGGATATATATAGTTATTATATGAATAATTATGACATAAATATATATCTTAAATATATATGTGTATAAATATATATATATATATATATATATATATATACATAAATACATATAGTAATATATAAGTAACAAACTATTGTGATGATTCTGCAACTTCCTTAAGCAGTAAATCACGAACCTTCATTTTGAATGTGAAACGGTTAGTGGACGTCCTGATAACGAGGGGGAGCGCATTCCACAGTAGTATCGCTTGGACTGAAAACGAGAAGTGAAGAAAATTAGAGCTGTGAGGGGGACACTTAAGAAGAAGATTATTAGACGATCGAAGATTTCTATTATGATTGGCACCTAGAAATTGAAAGCTAGAGATTAAATAGGAAGGCGGAGAAGGAGATTTAAGAAGAGAGAAGAGTGTTGTGAGAGCACGCATACTCCGGCGTTGGCGAATAGGTAACCACTTGAGTTGAGAACGGTAAGATGATATATGGTCATACTTACGAAGGCCAAAGATGAATCGATGATGCAGTTATTGAGAAGCCGGTCCAGTTTATTGAGAAGATCTGCATTCAGGTCAAATAGCACACATCACCATAGTCAATCAGGGGTAGGATCAAGGTTTGCACGAGCATTAATCTGGTCAAGAACGGGAGAAAGTTTTTGAGGCGATATAAAGAACGAAGGGCACCAGTAACTTTTTGGCAAACGGAAGTGACTGAGCGCGCCAGCTTAATGTAGTGTCTATGAGAAGCCCTAAGTCCTTTACAGTAAGAGACCACGCTACAACTGTATTATCGAAAATTACAGGTGGAATAATAGCTGTGTCCAACCTGCTTATGAGTCGTTGACTTCCCACAATTATGGCTTGACACTTTGTAGGATTAACTGTTATGCCATATTTATGAGACCATCTTCGAATGTGTTCCAAATCACTGTTAATTTTGTCGACTGCCGTGGATACACAATCGATACTTGCCTGAGCGTAAAGCTGCAAGTCATCAGCACACAAATGGTACGCACAATGAAGGTTTTGGGTAATGAGATTAATAAAAATTGAAAACAATAAGGGAGAAAGAATGCCGCCTTGAGGAACGCCAGAGTCAAGGTCGCACCAATTCGACGAAGTCTCACCAGTACGCACCGACTGCTGCCGTCCTCGAAGATAAGAAGAAAACCAATCCAGTGCATCGGGAGAAACCATTAGATGGGAGAGGATGGATAATAGGATGTCGTGACTGACGGCATTAAAGGCATTTGAAAAGTCCACCAAGACCAGCAAAGTGACCTTGGTGTTTTCCATGCCACCCCTTATGTCGTCAGTCACTTTCAGGAGTGCGGAAACAGTGCTATGACCAGGTCTAAAGCCAGACTGCAGCGGGCTCAATAAGTTATTAGTGTACACAAACCTGGAGAGCTGCTTGTGTGCACAGGCTTCAAGCACCTTTGATAGGAACGGGAGAATGGATATAGGACGGTAGTGAGTAATGAGGGTTGGATTTGTGACTTTAGGAAGAGGGATAACATAGGCTTTCCGCCATAAAGACGGAAAATATCCCATGCTGAAGGAAGAGTTTATTATGAAGGTAAGGGCTGGGAGGAGATGGTCTAGAATCAAGACTACCATGCGACGGGTGACATTGTCGCATCCGACGGCATTAGACTTGATGGATAGGATAATCTGTTTTTAGTTTTCTCTTGTTTTAATTCCTTGGGTAAAATATTGTTATCTGTACCATATAAAAGATAATTTGGTGAGAAACCGGTTACTGAGTGAATAGTTTCATTATATTTTGTGACACACTCATGAGCTATTGTTGTCCATGCCATCTTTTTTCTTTCTTCGTTCATTTTGCATCTAATTTTGTTAACTAATGTTTGATTTAGCCTCTCATTTAGACCATTTGAGAATGGTGCGTTTACAGCTGTAAATACTAAAGTTATATCTTTCTTTTTCAAGAATTTCTTGAATTCTTGTGAATTAATACCCGGATATTGATCAGTGAGTAGGATACCTATGTCTTCTTCTTCTGATGCATTTGTGACTAATTTAATAAAATCATTTGAGTGTTGAGTCTTTGAAGTTAAAATAAATGCATATCTAGTAAAGTGGTCCACCAACAAGTGTAAATATTTTTTTGTAGATCTTGATCCTCCAAAACCTGCTATTGTGTCAATAGAGGACTATTTCAAACGGTTTTGTGGCTGGACCTAGATGAGACATAAGTCCAAATTTATCCTGTCCTCTTGATTTATTCCTGATACAAATCTCGCACTCTCTACATACTTTTCTTATATTTTTCGTTAAATTTTTGCTATGTATAATGCACTAATTGTCTGTTGCATTTGTTTTATTCCAATGTGACAAAGATATTTATGTATGTTTTTTAAAAATTTTATACCGAATTCTTCAGATAAAATAATTTTTTCTCTGGTTTTTACTTTTTTATAGTATACCTTTTGTTTATTCATAATTTTTTCTTTATTCTTTTGAATTTCTTCATTATTTATTTGATCTATTATAATATCTTCTAGGTTAATCAAGTTTACAATTTTTAATTGTTCATCTGTATTTTCATTTGATTCCAATACAGGATTTCTACTGAGGCAGTCTGCTTCTAAATTATTTTTGCCTGGAGAATATTTTATGTTGAAATCATATTGTGATAAGTAGTATGTTAAGTGGCCCAGTTCTTCATCAGTTCTCGATTTTAAATTCATATTTTCTTGTGGTTTATGGTCTGAATAAACTGTGAAAGATTTTCCAATCAGCCAGTACTGCCAGTATTGCACTGCTTCTTTGATGGCCTAGCACTCGATGTATATCGCTTTTGTCTTCTTTTGAGCTGCATTTAGTTTTTTTGAAAAGTAGGCGACTGGTTTCTCTTTTCCATCTGATTGTGTCTGTTTCAATATAATCCAATACCTTCCATAGAAGCATTTGTATATATATTTATTGGTAAATCTTTATCAAAAATTTCAAGAACTGGTTGTGAGCATAGGAGATTTTTTATTTCCTCAAATGCTTCCTGACATTGGTCAGACCAAATAAATGGTTGATTCTTCCTCAGTAACTTATGTAACGGATCTAATATTGTCGCACGTTTGGGTAAATATTCATTATAAAAAAATATTTTTCCCAGAAACTGTCTCACATTCTTCTGCGTTTTTGGAGTAGGGAAGTTTCTTATCGCAGTCAAATTATCTCTGACTGGTTTAATGGAATTGTTTTGAATTATGTGACCCAGATATTTAACTGAGTCTGATGCAAATGTGCACTTTTGAAATTTTAATCTTAATCCTTCCGTTTTTATGGCTTCCAACAGCAGTGTTAGGTGATAAATATGTTCATCAAAAGATTTTGAGAATACCAAAATGTCATCTATGTAGTTTACGGCAAAATCTGTGAGTTTGTACTTTCTAAGTATGTTACTCAGTATCCTTTGGAAAATTGCTGATGCGGTTTTTAAACCAAATGGAAGGCAAGTCCATTGGAAGTGCCCTTCTTGTGTTACAAATCCTGTCTTTTTTCTGTCTTCTACTCTTAGAGGGATTGACCAAAATGCCGAGTTTATATCAAGTGTGGTATAAAATTTGCAATTCCTTGTCTTTGTCATTAAGTCTTCTATTAACGGAAATGGCTGTGCTTCTGGTACAACTATCTTGTTCAGATCTCTGAAGTCTATACAAAGTCTGGATTTTTTATTTTCTTCTTTTTTAAATGCCAATTTGATAGGTGCAGCAAATGGACTATAAGATTCTTCTATCAGTTTATTATCCAACAGTTTTCCTATTTGCTCTTCTATTTCCTTTTTATCTTCCAAAGTGCATCTGTAAGGCCTTTTACTGCAATATTTATCCACTAATAAATCTATTCTGGCTTCATACCCGTTAACAGTTCCAACATCATAATTATTTTTTGCGAAAACTGTGACATATTTATTTATCAAATTATTTATTTCTGATTTCTGAAATTCATTTAAATGGTTAATATTTATTTCAAAATCTTCTTCTTTTACATGTTCATTAAAATTGATTTTGTATTCTTTCTGTATATTGTTGTTTTCTATTATTTCTTCTTTGATATTTTCTTTCATTTCCATTAAATATTTTTTTATCATTATTTTTATAGTTGTTGTAATATTTGATGTGTTTTCTTTATTCATTTTTGTTTTCTGGGTAATTTTTAAGTCTTCATTTTGTATTAGCTTAAAAGTCTTTATCATGTTTAGTCCAATCAAAAAATCATATTTAAAATGTTGTTCATCTATAATGTATACTTCAACATCTTCTTCGATATCAAATACATTAATTTTTAATTTGGTCAAACCACTCGTCTTTTTGACACCATTAATCGTTACTAAACTTGCTTCATTCAAACAGTTTCCTCTTCCTTTTAGTTTTAATAGTTTTGAATTAATCAGAGATACATTTGAACCAGAATCATATACTCCATAAATTTCTAATGTATCATTTAATAGCAGTTTTACATTGTTTAATGGTGTCACTTTTAGTTTTTTTTATTCAGTTTCATGTAACTCTGCTTCTATCACAGAGTTGTTCACATGTTTTATGTTTTTCTCTCTTGTTTTACCATCTTCTCTTGTTTTGAACCAACATGAAGATTCAGGATGATAGCGAATTCCTTTATTTAACTTTTCACAAGTTTTACAAGGACTTTTCTCTTCATTTTTATTATTTGCCCTGATTTTCACATATGTTCTGTAGTCAGAATAATTCTTTTTATTTACTAAATGTTCATACTTTATCAGTTCATTAAAAAGATCTACTGTATCATTCAATGTTTCTCTATCAATCCTATTTAGTATAAGTTCTGGTAAACCAGATGCGATAAGGTCTATTAGAGTACCTGTATCAATTGAGCTTCTCATATCCAATAGTAGCTTTTCTTTTCTTATGGCATAGTCTACCAGCATTCCTTCTTTATACTTGAATGATAAAGCGTAAGTTATGTGATTCCATCCTTTGTTAGTAAATGATTCACAAAATGTTTCTTTCCATATTTTCCATTCCGAGTCCATGGTGAACTTCATAATCATGGAACTGTACCAATCTATACAAGTTTTGTCCATAAATAATCTAAGTATTTCAATTTTTTTCCATCTTCTATCACGTCAAAGCGTTGGCATTCTTTTTCAAAAGTATTGATCCATTGGTTTGCTTTTGGATTTTTGCTGGTAAATTTTTCAATTACAAACCTGTCTGCAATGTGTTTCAAGTTTTGCTGCTTGAAGTCTTGTGTGTTTTGCACTAGTTTTTCAAGTATTTTTTCTAACATACCTGTTTCTGCATTTTGAACAGCCATAGTTTGCTTTTTCTCTATTTTCTCTAAATACTGATCTTCAAATTGTAAGTTATTATCCTCATCTAAGTAGATTTTCTTAAGTTCTTGTGTCATTGTGATCCAAACTCTTCGTGTCTGATATCTTTTCTTTAAACTGTTTTTTACCTTTGTAAAAATGGCTGCTTTCATTAATTCTTTGTGATTCGAAATACCTTGACGGTCTTCTAGTACAGCGTACACTCTATCTTCACTCGTAGTTATAGTGGTTAAAGAACATATGTTTGATTTTCCGTCACTCCCTGGAAGTATGGTGAATTCGAAACAAAGTTTCTCCATCGTTAAAGCTTTGTAATTTTCAAGTTTTCATAAACAGTAATGTCGTTTTATAAGACTGAACTTGTTTGTTTGTGAGGTGTTCAAATAATAAGCTTGTGTTGCTCTGTAAAACAAAGATTTTTTTATTTTTGTTAA
Source organism: Hyles vespertilio (assembly GCA_009982885.2). Lineage (NCBI taxonomy): Eukaryota > Metazoa > Arthropoda > Insecta > Lepidoptera > Sphingidae > Hyles > Hyles vespertilio. The sequence goes on along the minus strand of CM042826.1, from coordinate 22,466,124 downwards.
CACAACAATCTGTACATATAACGAATTACATTAAAACATTAACACAAACCTGTAAAACAAAGAAACGACATTAAAGTTTATTATTCCTCCTCCAACTATAATGATCCTTCAGTTTTTACCATTTAATTTGAATTACTTTAAACGTCAGATGACAGAACACTTTTTCATTATTTCCATTCTGCTACTTTATACAACAAGGAAATATGCTACATACAGCCTAGATTATAAATACTGCAATGTATTTTCTTTACACACATAAACCTTCCTTTTGAATCACTCTATCTATTAAAAAAAACCGCATCAAAATCCGTTGCGTAGTTTTAAAGGTTTAAGCATACAAAGGGACATAGGGACAGAGAAAGCGACTTTGTTTTATACTATGTAGTGATTTGAAATCCAATATTTATTTTGGTTACAAAGTCGATTCAGGTACACAATAAATAAAAAAAATTGACATTTTTAAAATACACATACTAACATTAGATTTTGTTTATTTGATAGAGTTGGTGTGTTTTTATACATTTTCGATACAAGGTCATTGTCTATTCGACGATGTCTCAATACGCCATTTTATATGTATTTCACGCGCAGTTGGCAGTATTGTAGAATCCTTACTATCCAACATTCCCTCTCTTTCCTTCTCCCTCTAACGCACGCTTTACCGCATATTCTGTACTCCTCGCGCGTGACGTCACGCGAGGACCACGGGGACGCGCTAGCGCACCCCCAGTTCCGCAACTTCGCTTCGCATCGCCGCACGCGCCGCACACGCATTCGTGTTAAGTAAGTGTTCCCGCCGCCGCTACCCTGCATGTGCATATGGCGTCCCCGCTAATCCGCGAATAAATAATTAATCGCACGCCGCTTAAATCATAACACTAATTAATTAAGGACTGAGGACTGTAAAGTTGATGCCGGCATAGCTATTTGCACGGGACAAGCCCCTGTTTGTGTGTCACGTATTGCTGCGTCGACGCCATCACGCCGGGACTGCGCGCCACCTCGCCGAGGATGCAGATATAAGGTAGGCGTGCGTTCCTCTACTTGATCCCGACCCAACCGCATCCGCACCGCGAACCAGCCCCTTCTGAAGGGGACATTAAAAATTACAGTCCACTTATATATTGCCAACTCCGCTTTATTACTGCCTAGCATTAACCTCCAATTGTTTCACTGCGTATACATTTCGGGCCCTCAGCCAACCACCGCAACCGCCCCGCACCGCATGGCACGTCGGTCTTTCCGCATCACCAAGTATAGTAGCATTATTATCTCAATACTGTATGACAGCTATGGTATTTTATTGTCATTATTGCATCGTGTTAATTAATTAATGATTTTTAATAATTTTATAATGACATCTGGTTTGTATCGATTGTTAAGTATAGTACAATATTTCAGAGGGTGAATGCAGCTAAGAACAATTTCCTGGAGCTGGCTAGTCAGAGGTTCGATGACGAGTGAGTATATTGCGATATTATTATCTTTTCATAATATCGACGTATGCGAATACGTTGCAGTATGTATTAATGATTTTTGTAAAAACTGTTGATGTACACGATATATTTACTTCTGTTTTTTATTATTATAAAAAATATAGGGTCACAAGAAGTTTGGTTGGCCTGATAAAGCTTGCAGTAAAGTCGCCGGAAGCTTTCAACAAGTTTCTAGAAATTCTTGGGCGAGATCGATGTAAAGGTTGCCTAGAAGAAATTTCCTAGTGCGATAAAGTCGACTCTTGTATATTATTTCTCTACTGTAATAATATTCTTTAGAGTAAAAAAAAATATTACATAAATAAAATATGTATGTTCAACCAACTTCCTATGACTAAAGATGATAATATTATTAAAAGTCCATGTGTTGAGTAGTAAGAGGTGATATGTCTCGTGTTGCAGCATGTGGGACTCAGCGCCGGACGGAGACGACGCGGAGGAGGGTGACGACGCTGACGAGGGGGAGGACGCGGAGGAGGGGGAGGCGGGGGAGGCGGGGCAGCACGCGCAGCACGCGCAGCACGCGCAGCACGCCGGCGACGCGCTCGCGCTCGCGGACATGCTCGCGCAACCATCGCGTTAGTAACAACATGCACTGCGCTTTATACGTACAATATCTTCTGCCTGTCTTCATACCTTCGCTAAAACACGGACACTGCAATATGATAACTGATTCTTGTAGCTGATTGATTTCGCTCATACATATTGAAATGGCTGTTTTCTGACATAAAAATTGGTAGCAAGGTTTGTAGTTTATGGCATATTTTGTGTACCATGTTTATGTTGATGATGTTTAAAAATCAAAATACTATTAACGGGGAGACGTATACGTCATTCCCCTGAAGGTGAGCGACACGACCGATCATGGACAGTAGTAAAACAAAACAACACCATCAACAACAAAGCTGGTAAAATGCTTAGCATTCTACTTCGCTCGCCACAAGATAATATATGTTGAGTCTCAATATGTCCAGTAGCTATAATTTCCTTTAGACTAGAACACAACAGTGCGTTTACACTGGTGTTTAGCGGGATAAGTAGACATACCATATCTACTCAGGAGGTCTCACATATGAGAGATCTACCACAAGTACTCTAGCAGTGTGATGGCAATGGTTGCAAATTAAACAATATAAGCATATAATTTGTAACATCATTATGAAGATGAAGTTATTACACGGGATGAGATGTAATATTGCTAGATGTGTGTGTGCAGCGTGGGAGTGCGCGGCGGGCGCGGCGAGCGCGGCGGGCGCGGCGGGCGCGGCGGGTGCGGCGGGTGCGGCGGGTGCGGCGGGTGCGGCGAGTGCGGCGGGCGCGGCGGGCGCGGCGAGCGCGGAGGGCTGGGCGGTGTTCGGCGCCGACGCGGACGCGTTCCCGCCGGACGACGACTTCGCGCCCTGGACCACGCACCACGACGGTAACACCGCATACATACATTATACACTGCCCCTACATATATTCTTGTTTGTGTTACAAATACAGAACAGAACTATAACGATTGCGCCACTAAAACAAGCAATTAGACGTTATTGTGGCTCGGTTGCATTATTAATACGGCTAGTGTGTGACAACCGCACACCTTTACGAACAGTACGCGTAAAGGTTGTAGACTTTTTGTGTCAGTTCTATTGGGCATTAAAAGTCGTGTTTTGTATTTATTAGGAACTAGTATACAGGGTATCTCAAGACTGCTACCGAAAACGAAGTCGGGTGGTAGTTTAAGCGACTTCAGACACAATGCAACAGAAAAAGTTGCAAAAAAAAACGCCATTTTTTTTTTGGTTATTTTTTTCCTTTGACCATATTTGGGTGGTAAATACATTTTTTCCTAAAATAATAGTGTATACCCTTTTATATATAAATAATCTAAGGTATAAAAGAGTTTAAATTATTATTTTAGCAAAAACTATGGATTTACCACCCAAAAATGACGATATTTAAAAAATCATAATAAATAATTGTCGCGTTTCTTTGCGAAATTTTAGTTGCATTGTGTTTGTAGTTACTAAAACTACCACCCGGCTTCGTTTTCGGTAGCAGTCTTGAGATACCCGGTATTATATAAGTGTGTGGTGGTCTGTTGGAAAACGGACTGAAACGCGACTGCCAACATGTTCACGGTGGTCGTGGGTTCGAATCCCAAGACTCATCTCTGGCTTTTCGGAGTCATGTGTGCATTGATAGTCAATCACCATGCACTAAAACGGTGAAGTAAAACATCGTGAAGAAACCTGCATTCCATAGCGATTTATAAAAAAATCTATGGTATGTAAGTCCGCCAATCCCACTAGGCCAGCGTGGTGGACTATATGGCCTAACCACTCTCAATCGTACTGTCGATTGTAGAGGAGGCCCGTACCCTGCAGTGGAACGTATATGGGCTGATAAAGTATATTATAGTGTGTGATCGGATGTGATGACGTGTGCAGACGCGTCGTCGTCGGCGTCGGAGCTGGAGATGGGCGTGCGCGCGCTGCGGCTGGACGGCGCCGCCAAGCCCGCCGACGACCCCTCCTCCGTGGAGCTCGCGCACAACCTGCTCACCGCCATGAGCGCCATGTCGCCCGACGCCATCGCCAACATCGTCAACGCCAACCTCGAGCCCTTCTCGGTGCCGGCGGCCCCCGCCCCCGCCGCCCCCGCCGCCCCCGCCGCCGCCGCGCGCGAGGCGCAGGCGCCGCCCCCGCGCCGGTGATGTCTCTGCGCGGCGGGGCGGCGCCGCGTGCGCGCCGACTGAGTGCCGCCCCGCCTGCCGGCACGTGTGCTGCGAGCGCCACCACACCGCCACCACACCGCCACCACACCGCCACCACACCGCCACCACACCGCCACCACACCGCCACCACACCGCCACCACGCTGCAACCTCTACTCCAGCATCAGTATTGTCCGTTCACTCTGCGAGACGGACGAGCCGTGGGGTTCCACTGGTGCGTGTTGCAGTCGGGCCGGCGAGGTGTGGCGCCTTACCACCTCGCGAGACAGTCGATATGACGCGCGTCGACCTGTGCTACAGTACTGGCAGATCGACTCGTCAAATTACATCACTATATTTAAGTTTTGAATTGTATGTGATATCGCGTTCACAGTGTCAAACGATTCGAAACACTGAATTTATATAAGATACAACGACTGGAGATGTGCATGTGTATGTATGTATATAAGGTGGGATGTGATGTCGGCTGTAATCGAGCTTCGCTCGCCTCGTGCGGCCGCACGGTGCGAGGTACTCGATGGTCGCGTCGACGAGATGCGCCGTCTTTCGACAACTATCGAGCTTTCGTTTGCAATACTACGTTTTATATAATATACTTGTAAAAATTATTATTATATAGAGGGGCGGCGCGGGGCCGGCGCCAGTGCGGGGACTTCGCGAGATCCTGGAGACCGTGCTGGCAGTCGGCTCCGCTGCCTCGCCAAATGATCATTCCCTATGGTTTTGTACAAAATCATTGTCGAATTGGATGAAATATAAATTAAGTGCTTTTAGTTCGTATAAAATTAAAATATATTATAGTTATCGATATTAAATTTTATCGATAAATCTAATGTTGCTAAATATCGATACATTAACCTAGTGTAAAGAATTGATAAAAGTCAATTCCGAAGTTTTAATGCTTATGATGAAATCGTTTTAATACTTCATTAAATGTAAAATGCCTTAAAAATGAGCCTCAAATTAATTAAAGCGCTGTGTTTAATCCGATCTCGGTAACGATGTGACTGGATCACGAGACTTATATTATGTTTTAAATAATATCATGATGTTCGACCTCGTTAGGGTTTAGGGATAAAGGTTTATATACACGTACACAGTGGAGTCGCGTGCCGTGGCGCGACGTGCGCATCGCCTTAGCTAGTACCTACTTTATTATATTGTGTAAATCACTTATTTCACTGGTTGTTAGTGTTGTTGGAGAGCTGGCACGATAGAGGGCGCTTCGGTATTATATCCATATCGAGTAACATTTATATCATGGACACATATCGCTCCGTCGCGTCGCCGCTCACGTCGGATACTGCAACGTCAATCTATCGGGTGCTTGTGAACACGCGCGTGGCGCTCTCTGCTGAGCCGCTCCCTTATTATCTATGTATAGTAGAGAATCATCTGTATCATTGTTACACAATAAGTTAACTGAAACGATATTATTGTGGTCGAAGCGATTAATAGTCGAGGCAACCTCGAGTCGATAGACCAAGCTAGTGTATTCCGCTTGTGATTGTTTATAGTTGGCACTTTGCAGTGCTTAGAGAGAAAAAGAGAGATATAAAAACAACATTTAGTATATTGAAGTTTTTATAACGGACGTTGTGCGGAGACGCGCAAGCTCACGTTTGCGTGAAGTATTTGATCTCATCGATATTCATGCAGTTCGTTATTACGCGTCACACTCCACGCATGTAGATATTTTAGTTGTAGGTCTTGTTCAGAAAAAAGGCGAATAACTCGGGATTTTATAAATTAAGCGCTCTAGTATTTCGATATTTTGGGATGCTTCTGAATACGATGTAAAGTTGTAATGTAATGATGTAAAGAGATACAAGATATCTCTTCGCCGCGTGTATAAATTTGCTCTCGAATTCGCCTCGTCTGAACATGGTCTTACAAAGTGAAATGGCGACATGATATCAATCGTTTGAATGAGTTTTGGTATTAGATATACAATAGAAATGAAATGTGTTTTTCGAAATATATTTTATAAAATTCCAAACGTGCAGTTAAAAGTTTGTTGTACAAAATTATAATATGTTTAATCCTTCGCAATATTTGAAATGTTGTTAATATGAATTGAGTTACTGGTAGTTTAGTGCGCGTTACGTTAAGTTTACGTGTGGTGTGGTGTCGCCTCCCCGGCCGGTATCTGCGACATATTTCGTTGTAGCTATGTTTTGAACATATCCGAGTTATATCAACAGGTTAGCGTCTAGTTTGTTTACATTTGTAAGGCAATTATCGTTCACTTTTTTATGGATTATGTTATTATTTTGTACTCGTATATCGTTTTCTACTGCGTTACTTAAAATTCATCAATGACATAAAATTGGAATGTAATTAATATTTTCCCCGTTATGTTGGTGTTATAAAGTATCGTCATATTATGAAGTGGCTTGACATCGTGTGCTGTACATAGAGTAGAGTTTGTCCGTGCCGTAGTTGCCGAACACGACTACACATATTGTCAACTCATATTGTAATGTAAAGTGGCACTCGTGTACGTGCAATACGTTATTTTTCCATTGAACAAAGCGTAATGATAGTTTTTACTTAATTTGTATGTAAATGTTGCATAAGGCTTTATGCCGGCGTCATACAGACAGCGCGGCGCCACGGACACACACCCTGCGCCCGTTACATTACTCTTAGAAAGGGCCGACATCCATTCGTATCGTGCAAGAGCGTTCAACGCGTACGTAATTTAACACGTTGACTGCGGCACCAAAAAAACGACGTATTAATTATTAATCATTGAATGAGTGCGTCGCATTTCGCAGTCAAGTATTGAATTCGTGCGATGCTCTGTATGTATTGGCACTTTATTTCCATAAACGAAAAATTCGGTTGACTGGATTCGCTAGGAATTCGCCACTTTTGAACGCGGAGTGAGTGCGGTCTCGGTGTGTAGTGGCGAGTGGCGCCGCGTGCCAGGTGCTAACTGTGAGTCGCGTGCGGCCCCGCCCATACACGACGCCTTTAGATATTGCAAATCAGTGATACGACTGCCGTTGCGCCTGTCAACTATTTAAACGTATTTTGTCGATACCAGTGACGTGAACATTGTTAGAAAGAGAAATTTAATTAACTGATGAATGGTGATGGTATTGCGGTTTGATTATAAACTGATTATAAACTGTTGAACAAATTTAAATACCGGTTATTCCATAGTGTATGTTAGCAAATATTGTTATTGAACTCGCCAGTCCTCGAAGTGGTTGAGGAACGCAGTCGTATCGCTACCCAATTTTAGGAAGACGTTTGTAAACACGTACGAGTATACCTATGTTATCTATAGCCAATTGTGATTACTGTACGTCGCGAGAGGATATTGTGTCGTCTTCCTAAAATGCATAGCGTTGTAGTTGTTAGAGTATGAAGCTGTGAATTATAATATTTAACTAGTGCAATCGGTTGCCCTCGGGGCGTGTTGTCAAATTTTATATTTAACTAGGTGAAGTTGATACCCGCTCGAGCGTACTACATATACATTATACATAGATACGATTCAATTATACCTCTTTGTAAATATTGGAGGCGACAGACGAACGCGTGTTCGTGCCCGTTACAGTACACTAGTGATGTTGATCGCGTAGTCTGTAACGACTCCGTTTGCGTGGACCAATCGCGAGCCGAGCCCGCGCGCTCACACCTGTGCCGAGTACTGAGTAGTAGCCAAATGTATTAGAGTTTTGTACGTGGTAATAGCGCGCGGTGGTCGCCACCACCTCCACTCTACAGGATATTGTGATATCACTTGATCCACTTTTACCTTCTGCTAACTGCGACCGTCCTCGATGTTATGCTTCTGTATAGGTTTAAATGAACTGCAGAGCCTCCGCCCCAGCCGCCGCTCACGTCGGCGACGGCGCGTGCCCACTGGACTCCCGGCGACCGCGTTCAGTTCACACATTCAATACGACTCATTTTGACTCAAACTTTACTATTGACAGTCCAGTGGCGCGTTATGGTGCATCCAAATTACTGTTAGTTTTTGTTGAGCAACGTTTCCAAATGACACTCGGCAACATCTTATGACACAGTGATATGTCGAATAATGTCGCCCAACATGTAGTAACAATAGATAGCACTGTTGCAGAACGATGCTCAACAAAAAATAACTGCGGTTAGGATGCACCATTGCACTCGGCAGTTTTTGCAGTGATATGTTGTGCAAGGAGTTATTCTTCTTGTCCGTAAGTTTTTTGATAAATACGATAGTAATGCTCCGACGCGCTTCAGTGTGAAGGCGCGTGGGAGCGGGACAGTAGAACAATCCTAACACCGTTACAAGAGTGTTGATGTGTACAAATGTTTTGTATTGTGAAGCGAGGCGCAGCGCGCGCACTGCGGCCGCGTGTGTCGCGGGAGTGTCGCGAGTGTCGCGAGTGTCGCGAGTGTCGTGAGAGTGCGTGCGCGCGCGCTGCGTGTCGAGCGAGAAGTGTGCCTTGCGGGCGCTGCCGGCGCGGCGACTGCCCCCCACCCCCTCCCCTCCCGCGTACTCCGCCGCGCCAGACACGCACGGGACATAATAAAAGCTCGTAATGTATTCTATTGTATTATATCATAGTTAAAGTTTTATTAAAAAAAGTTGCTCAATATTTGTGTTTGATTTAATTACTTATTTATTTAATCCCTTTTTAAACAATAATTACATACATACATAAACTCACGCCTTTTTCCCAGAAGGGGTAGGCAGAGGTGCCAGGACACCCACATAAACAATAATTAACATTAAAATATAAGATAATTCGTGAATGGAACGTCAATGAAAGGCGTTGGTTAACGACAGACTGGTTTATTCAAAACTTACTTATAATTACCCGCCACCACATTTATATTTCATAACACGATCGTCACGTATCTCCCCCTTAAGCTTACAAACATCTTAAAATTATAGTATCTTAACATTTATTACATTTTGTTGTTTTACTCAGTCTCATGTAGGTACGTTCGTTTGACGCGATGGAATGCACGCAGTGCTCGCGCGGACGCACCTGGCGGGGGTGTGGGTATTTCTGACCGACTCGGTCGCGGTGACCCTGGTTGGAGGCGTGTTGACGCTGTCGTCTCACCCGAAATGTCGTCCCCGCCAGAGGCCTCCTTAAACGTTACATCCTCGGCTCCTTTATTACCCTCTTGTGTTCCTAGATTTGAACTCGGATCTTCGGCTAACGCTACGCTCATTCGAGATGAGGAATATTTGTTTTTATTATTTATAGGAATAATTTGATCCGCGTGTCTACGGCATTCCACCCCTTTACCTGCCTCGACTTTGTATGATAACGGCCCAGTTTTTTTAATTACTTGGGCGACTCCCCATTTATCTCCTCCCGTAGAATAATCGCGAGCTAATACCCTGTCCCCTTCATTGATATTTCTGGCTGAACCCAACGATCTCATAACCTGCTGCTCCTGCCTGTCGCGCACAGTGGCCGCCACATCGGGTCTCAGTGCGTCCAGGCGGGTGCGTAGTCGACGCCCTTGAAGCGCCACAGCTGGGGAAACCCCTGTAGTCGCATGATCGCAGTTTCTATATTGCAAGAGAAATTTATTTAAGGCCGCGTTAATATCCTGTCGTTCGTACAATGTTCTTTTAATTGCCTTTTTAATCGTCTTGACAGCATTTTCCGCTGGACCGTTCCCCTGGGGTCGGCAAGGAGCCGAAGTTGTATGTTTAATACAATTATTTTTACAATATAATTTAAATTCCTGAGAGGAGAAAGGCGGGCCATTGTCCGTAACGAGCTGCGACGGTAAACCAAAACGTCCGAATATACTTCTCAAGACTTTGATTGTTGCATTCGCGTTTGTACTATTCATAGGTATAGCCTCTATCCACTTGGAGTGCGCGTCAACCATAATAAAGTATCGAGTACCACCACAATCCGCGAAATCGGCATGAACGCGCACCCAAGGGTGCAATGGGAACTCCCAGGGATGCAGGTGTGACCGTGGTGGTGCGTCGCGTACGCTATTGCACGCACTACACGTCTTACATAATTCTTCAATGTCCTTGTCTAAACTCGGCCAGTATACGTAATTCCGCGATAAACTTTTCATTTTATTAATACCTAAGTGTCCCTCGTGGACTTCATCTAATATTTTCTTTTGCAAAACCTCTGGTATAATAATTCTATACTTGTACATAATACATCCCTGATTAATCGATAGGTCATGTTTCCTACTGAAATAAGGTTTCTCCGCGTCGCAGTTCGGCGCCAATGGCCAGCCTAAGAGAACATAACCTTTTATCTTGCATAACAATTTTTCGCGTTCTGTCTCCTTTGCAATATCCTTACAACAAACAGGCAGAGACTCCTCAACTAAATTTAAGTAATCTAAATTATCTGCGAGACGATCCTTCCGAGACGAAGGCAATGGTAGTCGCGATAAAGCGTCGGCTGGACCGTTGTCCACCGACCGAATATATTCTATTTTAAAATCGTATGCAGCCAAACGTGCCGCCCACCGTTGTAAACGACTAGCTGCCGTTTGGGGAATTCCCCCCTTAATCCCAAAAATGTGAGTGAGGGGCTGATGGTCAGTGCGCAGGATAAAATGTCTCCCAAACAGATATTGATGGTGTTTAGTTACACCGAATAAGATAGCTAACGCCTCTTTATCAAGCTGGCTGTAATTATATTCTGACGCACTTAACGTGCGTGAAATATAACTAATGGGTCGCTCGCTACCATCTGAATATCGATGGGCCAATACCGCGCCCAGTCCGTACGCACTGCTGTCCACTGACAACACAAGTTCGCGACCCTCTTCGTAGTGTGCTAGTACCCGCTCGCTCTGAAGGTATCGTTTCGCATTTACAAATGCTTGCTCACACTTAGAGTCCCATTTCCAACGGACGTCTTTTTTTAAAAGTTTATACAACGGTTGCAATAAAATGCCTAAATTTGGAATAAACCGTCCATAGTAATTAAGCATACCCAAAAAAACTTTTAAGCTGCGTTATATTACCCGGCACAGGTACGTTGGAAATGGCTTCCAATTTGTCTGGGTCTGGCCGCAGACCATCTTTATTAATAATAAAGCCTAGATATTTTACACTGTCTTGCATAAACCGGCATTTGCTTATTTTGACCGTCAGTCCCATATCACGTAGTGTACGGTGCGTACAATATCTATATGATAAAGTGATAGTTGATAAATGATAGAGTCTGTTTGATATAAAAAAGGATATATTTGAACACTTTGATACTATGGTAAGTTAATGATACAATGAGTACGCGCGGTATGACTGATGACCTAATGCGAACTGATTGAACATGTTGCTATAATAATGCGGTATGGCGTAAAATGCTGATGATACAAATTGCTTGTGTACGTGCTTGCTCGTACATGCTCCCGGGCCAGAAGATGAGATAGATGAGTTTGATGAGATGATTGATGGGTGAGTGACATGAGTTACAAGGTGATCAACAAAGGATTTTAATATTAAATGATTAACAAGGTGATTGACAATGTTTACTTAATGCTAAGAGGATCGCACGAATGCCTATAAAACGAAGGAGATGTCGCTTTGTTTGCGACTCGCGCACTTATACTAGGCTCTACACGATCACTTAAATTGGATTCACTTTTAAATTGCTTTATTTCACCTAAATTACGGCACTGATTCGCGGCACTAAACTCACTACACTGATTCACTGCACACTCACTAGCACAACGAACCATGTGTCGCTTGGGGCCCATTGTCTGGGCCTCTATATCTGTTCCTGCTGCTTGCTCCGCTGGCGGCACTGGCCGCGCTCGAGCACGGCATCGGCGCCACAGCAGCGCCGCACCTATCACTACAGCTACCAACACTACAAGGTAGATAGCCGTATAGTGATGTACATCATGATATGAGACGTGATCCGTGAGGATTCCATCTGATGATTGTTTCAACTGTTTGATTTGTCTTTCGATGTCCTCAAATTGTTGGCGATGATCCAATGTTGACCCATTCTCAACAGAGAAACTTGGTACTGATAAATTGATAATTTTGTTGATAGTTGGAATTTCTATTTTTGTTACATCTGCTTCTGAGTTCAAAATGTTTGATTGAACTTTGTGTGAAAATATTGTAAAAGTGCTACCTTTGATTATGCACTTGTCGCTAAGTGATATAATTCCAATTTCACGTAATAGCTCTGATGTAACCCGACGCTCACATATGATTCGCACGGTGCATTGACCACAACATAAAAATAAATAATTATTTATGTTGTTAAGCTGTATCCATGTATCTGTGCAAATTGAAGTTTCTGTTTGACATTTTTGAGATAACATATCTTTACTGCATAAATTCTCCTCTGATCTCAACTGATGAATAGGCAGTTTTAATGCGCATAATAGTGTGTCGGAATTGTATTTTATACAATGTTGCATGTCTTCGCCTGACATAGGAATATATGAATCTTTTTGTAAGTTTATTGCTACATAATCTGATATTGGTACGATGGTAATGGCATTTGTTTCGATTAATTGTGGGATAGGTATCAATCTGTATATATCGAAATTATCTCTGCTAACCAATGGAATTTTTATTTCAAATATAATGAACTTTTTGGAAGCCCTTGCTTTTATATTAAGCAAGTGGTATATCTGTGATAATTCAGAATTTACATTCTCTAGAGGCAGCGATAAATCTTTAGACAATAGTCCTGCGATGATATTCAATTCATCTCGTAGCTGATCGGGAGTTAATAAATGATAGTTAAATTTTCCAACGTAGACATTAGTGATTGAATCAATAAGTGTATCTTGGATATTTTGAAGATTTGTTAGAATATTGTTCGCGATTATTGACGATACTGTAAATTCATGCATTCGGGCTAAATTTTCGACTTCGTTTCCTTGAATTTTAATGGCGGTTTCTAAATTATTCAAGTATTGATTAAAGATTTTATGTTGTTTGTTCATACTACTTTCGACCCTTTTTATTAAATTGAATTCTGCTTCGACGACCGACGTCTGGTTTTTCCACAAAATAGCTAAATGGTTTTCATTGTATCTGACTGTCTCAATATCGCGTTTGTACTGTTCCGCGAATTGTTCGTCCAATACACCGAATAGGCTATGAGCTATGTATCCGACACCGTTGATAAGGCCTCGTCTGAGTCGCGTGCGCGTGCTACTCGGTGTGAACTGCTGACCGAGTAGAATGCTTTTGTAATGCTCAAGGCCGTCACACCCATGATGTAACTGGAGAAGGACTATGTCGCATTGTGCCATCTTTTTATTGCTTGTATCAGAACATATTTTATCCAAATAATTAACATATTTATTAAGTAGCTCTGTCCCTTGCCAGTATGGGGCCATGTCATAGTAAATTATAAGTTTCCATTCATCTCGCTGCAGACGCATATTAGTGATTTTATCGAAGTATAAACCTTGGCTTGTATTTAAATTCGTTACTTGATATTGGCAATTCACCGTAGTGTTGATCATAACTAACCACATAAATATTGAAAATATGAAATTAGTATATTTATTCGGTTTTCTATAGGCCGAACCCTGGCGATTTGTTGCAGATGCTGTGGTGATTTCTTGTTTATGCTGTTCTGGCATCGAAGGCGTACTTTTAGTTTGTTCTTCGTTGATAAGGAGTCTTGATATTTTATTAACGGGCCTCTTGATTATACCGTTTTTTGTTTTGATTGAAACTACACGAACGTAGCCGTCGTTGCCTGGGTGGACTTCTATTATTTTTCCCAGCGCCCACCTTCCGGCGGGTAAGTTGACGTCATGTATGATTACAACGTCATTGATCTTTAAGTTTTCTTTTGGTTGACGCCATTTACTTCGTGCTGATAGCTGACAGAGATACTCCAGCCGCCACCTTTTCCATACATCATCAAATATTTTTTGTGTTAATTGCCATCGTGTTCGCAAATCTCTTTCTGTTTCAACTATAGTTAATACGGGACCACTTGCTAGAAAATGTGATGGTGTTAGATAGTTAAAATCTTCCGGGTCTTCTGTTAAGGCACATAAAGGTCGTGCATTCAAACAGGCTTCCAACTGCGCTAACAGCGTGGAATATTCTTCATAAGTTAGTTTCTGATCGCCGATAACTCGCTTGAGGTGGTATTTGAGACTTTTTACCGCAGCTTCCCAAAGACCTCCTGCGCTGGGCCACGACGGGGCATTAAAATGCCATTTGATTTCCATTTCAGAGATCGCCGAGAAGAATTTTTCATCCAGTGTTGTTTTTAAATCCAAATATTCCTGATTTATGATTCGGTTGGCTCCGACAAAATTTGTCCCGTTGTCGCTGTAGATGTGGCGCGGAGCTCCTCTTCTAGCTGCCATCCTTCGTAAAGCAGCCAGGAACGAAGATGAACTGAGGTCTGATACCAGTTCAAGGTGCACGGCTTTTGTCACCATGCAAACAAATACTGCGATGTAACCTTTCGAAGTTTTGATACCTCGACCTTTGCTTGATTTGACGTCTACAAATCCTGTATAGTCCACACCAGTCTGATAAAATGGTCTTGTTGGGCTAGTGCGGGCTGCAGGAAAGTCACCCATAATTTGGATATGCTTAATGGGATCATGGCGTCTGCACGTTACGCATCCGCGTAGGCGTTTTTTTCACTGCTCTGTTACCTCCCACGATCCAATACTTGTGTCTCAAGTACGCGGCAGTCAATCTGGCTCCACCATGAAACGTGAGCTTATGAGATTGATCAATAAGAAGTTCTGCTAGACGACTTTGACCAGGAATTATAATAGGATATTTCATCTGGGGATCTATCGGAGCATTTCTTAGTCGCCCTCCCACTCGAAGAAGATTGTTCTCGTCCAAAAAAGGATTTAATTGACTTATTGCGCTTTTCGGATGCAGACTGTTTTTGTCTTGTAAACTAATAATTTCCTTAGAATAGTAAAATTGCTGAACGTGTTTAATGATAATGCTATTTGATCTTTTTAATTCTGATATAGATAAAAATGGTTGCTTATGTTTTTGTTTGTACGTCAATCTCAACATCCATGATAAAATCCTTATAACTTTGTGCAATGAGCTATGTTTTGATAATAATTGATGTATAATGCTGTTTTTTGTTTCTTGCTCGAAGACTACATTTACTTGTACATTTTTTATTTCTTGATCTGTAGAGTAATTTGGTTGAGTTTGTTGATAGCTGTTGCCTTGCAATAAAGTCGGTCCCTGCCACCACAACTTATGCTCTGTCAATTGTGACGCAGTTAGTCCTCGACTAGCGCAGTCTGCTGGATTTTCCTCCGACTTGATATAACGCCAACATGATCCTGGCATGGTGTTGATAATTTCACGTACCCTGTTGGACACGAACGTTTTCCATCTACCTGGGTTGCCGTTGAGCCAGCCTAAAACGATCATTGAATCTGACCAGCCGTATGTCGTCATATGATAGTCTGTCAAGCATCGCTGAACTTTTGACATTAATTTTGAAAGCAATAGAGCTCCACTTAATTCCAATCTCGGCAGTGAGATTTTCTTTCCAGCTGGAACAAGCCGCGTTTTGGCGACTAAAAGGGTTATGTTTGATTTATCCCCTTCATTAACTTTGCAGTATATAACGCAGGCATATGCTTTCAGTGATGAGTCACAAAACCCGTGTAATTCAATGTTGTTATTTTGCTTTGTATGAATCCATCGTGGAATTTGTATTCCGTTAATGTTATTAATATCTTTTTTCAATTTTTCCCACTCCGATTGAATATCTTCAGGTAAATGATCATCCCAACTTATATTTGACAGCCATATATTTTGAAATATGATTTTAAGTTTTGTTGATAACGGTGCCAGCCAACCTAGCGGATCAAATAATTTGGAGATATCTGAAAGAACTGATCTTTTTGTTTCCAATTTTGTGGAATATTCTATTCTGTTTTGGAGTGTGAAAACATCTTGATATGGGCTCCAGCAGAGTCCTAGCGTTTTTGTAAATTCTGTTTGCTTGAAAATAAAACTATCATGATTACTTGATTTGCTGCTGATGTCTGAAATTTCGGCTATATTAGACCTCCACTTTCTAAGGTTGAATCCACCTGATTTTAGGAGCTTTACGAGGTCATCGTGTAGTCGTATTGCTGCGTCGACAGTATGTGATCCATGTAAAAGATCATCCATGTAAAAGGATTGATCAAGAACATCAATAGCTGGGCTATTTATAAAGTTTGATTTTTCGTCGACTGCTAATTGCTGCAATGTCATCATTGCTAAGAACGGGGCTGCTTTGGTTCCGTATGTTACAGTGTTCAATTTATATTCCTTAATGGGCTTATCTCTTGATTCGCGCCAAATTATTTTTTGTAGATTTTGGTCATCTTCATGCATCCAAATTTGGCGATACATTTTTTCTATGTCCGCTGTAAATGCATATTGATATTGTCTCCACTTAATGATAAGAGATTGTAAATCTTGTTGAAGGTTAGGACCACACAGCATGACGTCATTTAAGCTGTGTCCTGAAGATGTTTTAATTGATGCATTGAAAACAACTCTAAATTTTGTAGTTGTTGACTCGATGCGCTGTACACTATGATGCGTCATATGGCATTCAGGTTTCGTATTACCGTCGACCGGCGTCATATGGTTTAGTGATTGATATTCTTGCATAAATAATTTATAATCTTGTTCCATGATTTGATTTTGGGTAAATTTTTTCTCTAGTGATCGAAACTGAGCAATGGCTTTTCCTCTACATGTACCCAAATTTTCTTCAAAATTGCTCTTCATCGGTAATCTCACTACATATCGGCCATCTTCTCCTCTGATAGTTGTATTCTTATAGTATTCGAGGCATTGTTGATCTTCTGATGTTATGTTTGATTCTTCTGAAATATCTTCGATCTCCCAAAATTTTTGAATTTCGTCTATATTATTTAAGATGACGTTGCAATGAAGTGTCTTTACGTTGCCGCTTAAAATCCAACCTAAGCGCGTGTTTTGTGCAATGGGCGAGTTTTGATCGGCCCTACAAATGCCATCCAACAAGATCATTGAATAAATGTCTGCTCCTAAGAGAAGATCGACTGGACGACTGCTGTTAAATTCGGGATCTGCCAATGTAAGATTATTCAAGTACGCCCATGTTGGTTTCACGAATGATTGGCTTGGTAGATTTTTGATTAAATTTTTCATTATGTAAACTTCTGTATTAAATTTAAAGGCGTTGTTAATAGACGCGAATTTAATGTGAATGACTCCTTTGCAGTTACTCTGCTTCGCACCGACTCCAAAGACTACACCTTGGCATTTCTGACGTGGCAACCCTAATAATTGTGCGCCATTTTCAGTGATAACTGACGCTTGAGAACCTTGGTCTAACAAAGCGCGCATGTTCAAATATGTTCCATCTCGGGTTTGAACCTTGACCATCGCCGTGGCCAAAAGTATTTCTGGTATGTCCCGCTGTGACACGTTCGAATTGCTTCGGACCGCCTGTGTTGGTTCGGGTTTAGAAGTTTTCTTTGTTGATATTGCACTGGAGTTGTGCTCAGGTTGTGTAAACGCCTCGTGTAATAAAGTGTTGTGCATTTGATTACATTCACGACATGTTTTATTAGAAATGCATTCTTTACCTTGGTGGTCATAAAGACAATTTTGGCATAAATTAAGTCTTGATGTTGTCTTGCGCCTCTGTGATGGCATCATATGTAAAAATTGTTGGCAATAAAATATTCCATGATCGCTTGTTTTACAAATAGGACACTTATAAAATTTTGCAGAATGTACATTCTTGTTGTTTACAAGTTGCGAAATGCTCCGTCCACGCGTTGATATTGATTCCTTTATGTTATAATTATTTGAAGTATTGTATTTATGCCCCGGGTTTGCTCGATAATTTTGACCGCTGTTGCGAATAACAGGCTTGCTAGTTTGCTTGCGACTTGAGGACTCCAGGGTTGTAAAAGTACTCTCCAGATATGATAAAAATTCGTGTAATTTTGGGATTTCCCTGGGATTCTTCACCGAAGCGACGTAATCGCTATGAGTATCTGCATCCAATTTTTGACATAACAGATGAATGAGTAGCGGATCCCATGAGTCGACATTTACTCCTAAGTTCTTAATTGCGTTGAGACATTCAAGTGTAGTATCGTGCATCTTCTTGATATGATATAATGATCCTCTTGGTACTGTTGGAATACTAAGCAAGAGTTCAATTAGTGAATTTAAAATTAATCTGTTGTTGTTATATCTGCGGTTTAAAATTTCCCAACAGGTAGAGTAATTGTCTGCCGATATTGCTAAATGCTGAATTAGTCTCTCGGCTTCTCCTCGCACTTTCGACTTGAGAAATTGCATTTTTTGCGCATTGGAAAGTGTAGGATTATTGTGGATAGACTCCGTAAAGAGATCTTTGAATGATGTCCACTGATGATAATTACCACTGAAACTCGGTACATCTAATTGTGGTGTCGATTTTTCTGTATGCGACACGGAACCCATCTTTTTGTTGATAGATTTAATAATGTCAGAATATATTTTTTCATATTTGTAAAAAGTTGCGTCATAGTCTACATCTCTACCGCATAACTCACTATCTAAATCCCAATGAGCGGAATCTATTGCTGACCAACGAGATTCGATAGAGCGCAGAAGATGATCAAACTCCCATTTTTCTGATATTTCATCTAACCTGATATTAGAAACAGTGTGTTCAAACGCCTTAAAATTACTGCCCTGCTTGCGCAGCAATTCATCTGTTTTGCTGTTGATACCGCGAGACTGCGATGATGAGCCTTGACCGAAAGACGGCTGGCTGATAGGAACAGCCAGCGGTGTGGCAGGCTTGATAAGAGGGGTTGAAGGCCTGCTTTCCTCCCTCGGTGAATAATTTTCTATCACTCCTCGTATGCTGAGGAACCTATCCTTGGTTGATTCAAATTGGTTAGAAGTAAAATAAGTATGAGATTTAATACCTAATCCACACAATTTGTTATGATTTGATTGATATTCATGCCAGTACCTATCGAGTGTTTCAAGTCGGCGCTTAATGTATTCAGCATTTTTCCGCTCCGCTCCATCTTTTTTGAAATTAGTATAAGTTTGCTCAATGGCAGCGGAAATTTGCTCTTGGGTTGACAATAGATCCTCCATGCTTGACATCTTGATTTAATGCGATATGATAAAAAATTGGTAAGATCTTACTTGAAATAAGTTGATTGCTGATTTGGACCTGGGCTGCTGGATACTCCCTTGGAATGACACGTGGTCCTGATAGACGATGCTCCTGATAGACACTGATAAGATCACCGACAAGTCCAATGTCTGTTCCACTCACATGTAACACAGTTACCATGTGCTGAGTCCACGTTTTCACTGAGTCACACGCGGCGCTTTTTCGCGAAAATCCCTAATACTCGAAGGACCAAAAGATATGTACGGTGCGTACAATATCTATATGATAAAGTGATAGTTGATAAATGATAGAGTCTGTTTGATATAAAAAAGGATATATTTGAACACTTTGATACTATGGTAAGTTAATGATACAATGAGTACGCGCGGTATGACTGATGACCTAATGCGAACTGATTGAACATGTTGCTATAATAATGCGGTATGGCGTAAAATGCTGATGATACAAATTGCTTGTGTACGTGCTTGCTCGTACACGTAGCCTTCCAAGTACAGCTCTTAGATTTTTTTTGTGCTGAAGTCTATCTGCCCCGGTTACACAAATATCGTCGAGAAATACGACACAACCCGGCACCCCGTGCAATGTTTCTTCCATTAGTTTTTGGAATTTCTCCGGAATACACGACAAACCATATGGTGTGCGTCGATATGCAAATGTGCCCACATGCGTAGTGATGCCGTATAGGGCTGTGACTCGTCTGATAATAAGCATTGTTCGTATGCATGTCTTAAATCTATTTTAGTGAAGTGTTCTCCCCCACTTAACTTCGCAAACAATTCATCAATTCGCGGTAAAGGATAGTAATCTCTTTTTAATTTCGGATTTATTGTTATTTTGTAATCTCCGCATATACGGATTTCACCGTTCTTTTAATTACCGGAACAATGGGGGTGCCGTAGTCGGAGTATTCCACGCGATAAATAGTACCGTCTGCCTCGAGTCGTGCAAGTTCACGCTCAACACGTGTGCGCAACGCCAGTGGCATACTTCTCGCTCGCACATAAACCGGTTCCTTATCTAACAGCTGTAGTTGAATAGACCGTTTGCATGTACCTAACTGATTACAAAAATCTTCCGGGAATTCTTTACACAATTGATCTACAAAATGATCATCACCGATCTCATTGAGGTTTATTTGTGTTATTTTTAAAGCGTGCATCCAGTCCCGTCCCAATAGGGGCCGTGATCCACCTTTAATGACATACAGTTTTAATAATTCACATTTTATTTTTCCTAAACGAACATCAACCTCAATGTAACCGAGTGATTCGATCTTTGTACCCGAGTAGCTGCGCAATAATAAATTATCTGCGGTGATCTTTTTATATGAAAAAAATTGCCGGTACATACAATCACTTATCGCTGAAATTCTACTACCGGTGTCAACTTCACATTCGAAATAATTATTTTCAATAAACAAAGAAAGAGTAAAAGGTGTGTTACCTTGAGCTGTTAACATTATGCTAAACATATCGCCTGACTCATCACTTACGTAGTTGTGTCCCTCTGCACTTTGGTTTTTCCTTTTGCACATCACCTTAAGATGACCCTTCACACCGCACACATCACAGTTGTAGTTTTTGAACCGACACCTATCCGCGTCGTGCGCCTTACCACAGCGCCAACAAGAGCGCACGGGCTGGGCGCGCGGTCCCGCAGCCCTCATGCTGCCACCCGCCGTCGCGCCACCATCCGCGCCCGCGCTGCTTGACCGCGGCGGCCGCGCTCGCGCTCGCGGACAGCTGCGCCCCCCGAGCGCGTAATGCAAGCCTTCTCCCAGCTCACCGCCCGTCGTACCCGATGAGTCTACTTATTTCTGCATGTTTCTCTGCTGCTTCTAGAGCCAGAGCCAACTCGACGGCCTCCTTATATTGAATCTTTTTTTCCGAAAAAATTCTCGATCGCATAGCATCATTTGCCAAACCTGAGACAAACTGGTCGCGCAGATTTTCTTCAAGCGATGAACATGAATTACATTTGCCAAAATTACATGTGGTTGCGAGAAGCTTTAGGGCTTGCAAATACTCAGTGAGGGGTTCGCCGGCCTTTTGTCGGCGCAACCTGAACACGTGGCGTTCGGCTATCTCGGACCGCTGTGGTTCTAAATGTTCCGTCAATAACTTTACTAATTCGTCGAATGTATGATTTTCGGGATACTTAGGCGAACACAGGTCGCATTTTTGCATTTTTGCAACTAAAAACTGCACACGGAAATAGGTTTTGAAAGAAAAATCCCATCCTCGTCGCCAGTGGAACGTCAATGAAAGGCGTTGGTTAACGACAGACTAGTTTATTCAAAACTTACTTATAATTACCCGCCACCACATTTATATTTCATAACACGATCGTCACAGTGAACTTGATAAAATATTATAAAAATATAATCCTTATAATTGTCATTGCACAATAGGCGTGAACAATTTTTAGTTGCATTGTTTCTGAAGTCACTAAAACTACCACCTGGCTTCGTTTTCAGTAGCGGTCAGGATATATGCTGTATACTCCTGCTAATCTATATTTATTTCAATCTCTCGTAGGCTACTTTTCTAAAGCTTAACTACTGCCGCTTGTGGATTGCACATACGTACACACTTAGAAGGTTTAAACATAGTTATTTTTGCACGTTTGTAATAAAATGAGTTTAGTTACACCACACAAGACAGCAAAAACCACCATAAAGTTAATTAGGTGTTAAATAAGTAATAGGAACAAAAGAAGTTGATGGGGATATTTTCATTCTAAATAGGTAACGTTCGGGAAACTTCGCGGCGTCTTCTCGTCCAAAATACCTCAGTGCCTAAAATCGAAAGTCTTCGATAGTTGTGTGTTACCAGTGATGACATACGGCACCGAGACGTGGCCTCTCACTGTGGGCCTCATTAAAAGGCTCAAAGTCACTCAACGAGCCATGGAGCGGGCTATGCTCGGTGTTTCCCTACGAGATCGAATCAGAATTGAGGAGATCCGTAGGAGAACCAAGGTTACCGACATAGCCCATAGGATTAGCAAGTTGAAGTGGCAGTGGGCCGGGCACATAGCTCGTAGAACCGATGGCCGTTGGGGCCGAAAGGTTCTCGAGTGGAGGCCACGTACAGGCAAGCGAAATGTGGGACGCCCGCCTACAAGGTGGACGGACGATCTGACTAAGGTCGCAGGAAGTCGCTGGATGCAGACCGTTTCCAACAGGTCATTGTGGATATTCTTGGGGGAGGCCTATGTTCAGCAGTGGACTTCCTGTGGCTGATATGATGAACTTTCTATTGGCAACGTTAGCAAATTAATCATCATTTTAAAATAAATGGTTTAGCTCGAACGCACGAAGTTGGTAGATTCAATAATAACATTTGATAAAAATTTTGAATGGGCTACAATCATTGACTTATATGTAACATTGATACCGATGGCTACAATTAGAAAATTATAAATTATGCGGGTTTTCACGTTTCAAGTACCAGGAACGTATGAAGTTGGTGGCGAAATTTTTATTTATAATAAGAAGCCGACTTCTTATTGGCTACATCTGATGCTTTTAACCTTCGATCAAATATACACTAGATACAACATGAGCGCTTAGAAAATGGAGAGTGCTTTAAGCACTCTTTCGCCTTCAGTCACGCACCGACTGTTGCTTCTAAAACGTCGCAGAACTTTAGACAATATTATGTGAAAAGCTACTTTAAGCTCCAGGAACAAGGTGGAATTTGTGTTAATATATTTGGAATATGTGATCTTTTTGTATACTTTTTTCATATCATGCATCGGTGCCACTTTTTAACAGAACTTTTACAGGGAACTGTGTATCTAGTGTATATTTGATAGAAGCTTCTAACAGTTTAAGGCACGCCCACTGACTACAAAGGACCAATCAGCGTTTGCTTAATGTTATTACTTATTATAAGAAACAATTTCCTATTGGCTAAAACTGATGCTTCCACCAGTATAAGCCACGCCCATCAACTACGAATGACCAATCTGGATGTCCTGAACGTTACGTCATATCAATGAATGTTTTAGAAGCCAGAACAGTTTAATATTTTGTTTTATACTACCCTCGATTTTGAATATCGTTGCAATAGAATAATAAACATACGGCTTCCGTCAGTTATAAAATATCAATGTCGAAAGGTACCTTTTAATACCTTTTTATTTGAAAAATATATTTACATATATTTATTCATTAATATCTATACAAGAGTCTATGCGATTTTCAATGATATACAGGGTATATCAAGACTGCTACCGAAAACGAAGTCGGGTGATAGTTTAAGCGACTTCAGACACAATGCAACAGAAAAAGTTGCAAAAAAAAAGTGACAATTTTTTTTTTTATTTTTTTCCTATGGCCATATTTGGGTGGTAAATACATTTTTTCCCAAAATAATAGTGTATATCCTTTTATTTACAAATACTCTAAGGTATAAAAGAAAATAAATTATTATTTTGGCAAAAACTATGGATTTACCACCCAAAAATGACGATATTTAAAAAATCATATAAAATAATTGTTGCGTTTCTATACGAAATTTTTAGTTGCATTGTGTTTCTAGCCACTAAAACTACCACCTGGCTTCGTTTTCGGTAGCAGTCTTGAGATACCCAGTATGGTGGTGAATGATAGACCATTGTAAGAATTTATGCTAAAAGTATGTACTTAGGTCAACAGTATCTAGTCAATGTCTGGAAATTACGTAAACTACAGTAGTTACTCTGTATGTTAAAGGCAAAATAAAAAACTGGCATTAATTTGATATAATTTTATTTTAATATTTTATAATTTATTTATATATAATGACTATAATAATGATCTACCAAACTAAATAATCAATATAATTCAACAGCTTCCATTATATACAATATGTATAGTAAGGCGAGGCGAGTGCCGCGCCCGCCACGCGGTCACACGACCGATACAAAACAATGTCCAAATCAATCTACATCATCGTACAGATAACAACGTCGAAATTTGCCACAAGTTTGCTTTATTATTTATTTACAATTCTTACATTTATTAATTTAGTCCCATAATTTCCAAATGAATTAGCTTTCGAGAATCGTTTTTGCGTACGAACGTAAAGCGAATCGACGTGGCGTGTACTCTAAGTAACATACGATAGAATTGAGAAACTTAACGCGTCCGCGCGGACTCCGGTAACAACGACTAGATGGCGTATGGCGACGAATACTCAATGCTCAGCGTCGAGGCTGGCGCCAGCAGCGAGTGTACACACACTCCACCACACTCCGCGCGGGACCAGCCGCCACGCCGACCGAACTCATGAACTACACCACACAGAATAAAGCACAGGGCGTGAGACGCTCGCACTGAGCAAGCGATCAAAACAAATTCACTTCTTACATAGTACATGACGCTAAATGAAACGGCTACGGTAGAGTAAAGTGCGTTACGTAGAAAACGGTGAGCCGCGTCTCAAAACTATACGATCTTAGGATAAAGAGCTGATATATAGAGTGATATCAACTGATATAAACTGATATGCCACACGTTACGCGACGCTCGCCGGAGAACTGCGCAGCGGCACTACGAGTAAAACAGCGTCGGCCACTATTAAAACTTGGTAAAATGTGTTATGAAAATATTTAATTTATAATAATACCCGTGTTCAATGTATACGAAAATAATTTGGTTAAAACGTGTAATAAAACGTGAGCGAAGTACCGAAGCAGCGCCGGCAGTGCAGTGGAGCGATGCGCTGCGGCGACGGAACACAACTACTCGAGAACAACGCGATATCAACACAAGTCAACTTCATCATGTTTGGCATCCAAATACACATAGCACAGGATAAGATATTACGAGAAACGCACGAGTCGACACGCTCTCCATACCAAGCCTCGTCCTGAGATTGGTATAACAGAAATATTTCCGACGATCCAACTAGACACGCCGCAACAACAGTAGCACCACAAAATACGATCGGTTCGTACAAGAACGTGTCGAATCGCCGACTCTCCGATTACTTATAATAAAAAATAACTAGCACGCCTATAGAGTATAAAATCGAAGCTAATTAAGGCGATTTACTGACATTTGGACGTAAATAGTAAAGTTATAAAGGAAGTACGAGTTACGAGAGAGAGAAGAGAAGCAACCGAGGGTGTTGTTCACGGCGGTGATACAAAACTATTATTGCCATGCGATACACAGATACAACTACACTACTTAGTTGATAACCGAGCAGACCGCACTCGCTAGCAGCGACAGCCGACCTGTTCACATCGTAACAGGGAAACTGGACACACGGAGAGAAGGGTACCCGCTCATGAAAACAAATCTCAATGTTATTGGCGGATACCAAAGAAAATGTAAATTTTTTATTATCTTTGCATGTAAGGAAATACAACGACAGTCAATTGAAATAATTAGCCTTATCTTCACTTGTACGAGTATAAGTTATGTTATGTTATAATAAATCCACTATGATAATTGCCATTATTTTTTATATATGTTAAGGAAATTTAATAATAATTTTCAGCTTCAGGAGAGGTCCCTTCCATCGTTCTAAGTATCTACATTGTCTTGTTGAATATATTATGTTAACGTGACGGCTCATAGTGAGTGCTGTCTGCGAACTTATGTTACATAGTAGCGATATACACGAGCTTTAAATCATTAGTTTACAATATTATCGCTTTATCAATATAGCGATAATATAGCTAGCAACACCGACACGACACCGATTGGTCTGTTTAGGCTTGCAACCCGTACGTTGTATTGCTATCATTGCGTTGTGGTGACATTCACCGTGACTCATGCTCACGTAAACATTCAAATAACAACGAGACAAATCATACATAATTATGGAAACAATTCAGTAAAATAATTCATATACCTACTAACAAAAATAAGAAATCAAGAGGGGCGACGGAAGTCTAATAGTTTAGTAAACAATATTAGAACTATATCGATATTGGTTAATTTTAATTCGCTACTTGATACAGATCGTCGCCTCTTTTAGAAAGATTGTATAAAAAATAAAAAAAGCAGAAGACACGAAGACCTGAAAGTAATAAACAATATAACATATTATGTAAACAAATTTTCAATGGGTAATATAACAAAAATTATTGTCATCCAATGCTTAAAATTTCAATCTTTATAATATATATATTTGTATACATTATATATATTTACTTAATAATTTATACAGATCAACATAGTGTCTAACATTATTGTTATATTTCATCTCATATCTATATAAAATGTACATCTACGTACGTACAAATAGGTACCGCAGAGGAGCAACATTTGAATAATCTCGAGTGTACACAAACACTAACGTAAAACCACTTTATATATCATTTGATTTATAACATAAATGCAGCCTGCTATGCTGAAAAAATAGAAAGTATATTATATGTAAAGTAACGTGGCTACATTATATATTTACTATCATCTCTTACACTATAATGTAGTTTCCGTCTAAGAGACGTCTCCTTGTAATCTAGCGCTGTCTGGCTCATCACCCACCAGGCCTTTTTCAACATAAGTAAGTACTGAATATACGTGGGAATCTTCATGTTTCACACTGGAATTGCAATACCGATAATCGATAATCTGTTTGTAATATTTTTTATCAATCATTATAATTTAATAATCGTCATACTATCCATATTGTATACAGGTTTGGCCAAGTGCGAGTCTCCAAGGAGACACCTCCCAACCTCTCTATACCGCGTGCGTGCGGCGCCCTCCCCCTCCGCCGCGCCCCCTCCCCCGCGCCGCACGCACGCGCCGTACCTTGTATCAAAAGAGTTTCATTAAACTTACATTAATATTAATGCTTCTCCAATTATTTACATTATCACATCGCGTGAAGGGATGCGGAGCGAGCGGCGCCGTGCACGCCGGCCGCCGCACTGCTCGCCGCCGCCGCACGCTATATCACATGTTCCCAACGATTCCTACTGTCCGATCGTTTATATTTTAATCATTACGAGTAGATTTCGATTTCAAGAGGGCTACGTCAAGAGTGGTAAACGCCGTGGACTAGGATCTGAAACGCCGCGCGGGTCGCGAGCGAGCAGTGCGGCCGCGCTGGAGCGGGCGCGTGCGTCTGTAGGCACAGAAATAATTGAACGATCAGCGTGTGAGAAGCGGGACACTACTGAAAGATTGAGAGCGATTTGTGCGTTCATTC
Organism: Hyles vespertilio; assembly: GCA_009982885.2. Classification (NCBI taxonomy): domain Eukaryota; kingdom Metazoa; phylum Arthropoda; class Insecta; order Lepidoptera; family Sphingidae; genus Hyles; species Hyles vespertilio. The sequence goes on along the minus strand of CM042826.1, from coordinate 22,438,614 downwards.
AATCCGAGTCACGCCTAAGAGTCTAAAGTCGAGGTTCATAAGATCTACGTGGGTAGCTAAGCTCTAACGGGCGCCGGGTAGGCGCGGGGACAGGGCGGAGGGGACGGCGGCGGCGTTCAGAGCTGGTACCACTTCTTGTCCTTGTACTTGAGCATGAGCTGGTGCGCCGACGACGAGAACTCGGCGGCCTGCGAGTGCATGCGCTCGGTGCGATCCTCCAGGTGCGACAGCTTGTCGCCGCGCTCCAGCACCAGGTGGTGCGCGCGCGCCACCTCGCCGGCCGCCGTGGAGGCGCGCGCGCCCAGCGCGTCCAGCGGCGCCGCGCCCGCCGCGCCCGCCGCGCCCGCCGCGCCCGCCGGGATGTGGCGCGCCACCGCGCGGTTCGGCTTGCCGCTGCCCTCGCCGACTGCCGCACGGACAATGCACATCGTTATCTACGCCCGCACGCGCCGGACGCGCCGGACGCGCCGGACGCGCCGGTCACACCGAGTGGAATGCGAGCACACTTACACAGCTCCTCGCGGTCGAGCGGGCGCGCGCCGCCGCCGAAGAGGCCGCGGAAGAAGCTTTCTTTCGGCGGCTCCGGCATGTCGCGCGCCAGGAACACCTCGCCCATCATCTCGTTCAACTGCTGGCTGCAATTCCACACGTCAGTAGTTTTCGGTGGTTGAACTGCGTATTTCTTTTGAACCCGACGAATGTGTGGGCGCCGGACCGAATGAATCGTTATAATAAATTAGCGTAACTCACCAGAACTCCGCGTCGATGGTGAACTTCTGAATCTCGGAGGGCGAGGCGAGGTAGAGGCCGTGGCCGCGGTTGCTGAAGCAGAACGTCTTGGCTATCCTGCAACAGCGCGGCGCGAGCGTTACTCTCACTGTGCGGCCGGCGCGGTAGACAGACATCACGGGGCTCGGACAGTCGGAAGGCGACGGAAAGCGAAGAAAGAAGACTCAAGGAATTCAGATACAGACGAGTGTAAAGTGGGGAAAAATACAGTCAGATATACGAGTATTGACAAATGTCTCACCTGGAAACGTCCGTCGTGTCCGCATTGTTATCTAGAGGACAAACTATCTAACACAAAGCGTCTAACACACACTCGTTCTATTTACACACATAAAAGATCGAGGAAAATAGAATAACTCGGAAAGCCGGCATGCTCAAGCGTAGAGTTAAGAAAATAGATAAACAGCGGAAATCTGCGAGTAACATGTGGTAGGTATGTGGTGGAGGTATATGGTGACTGGTGCGTGTGTGTGGCGACAGTGTGCGCGGTGTGTGACGCAAGCGGCGCGACCACCGACCCGGCGACCCCTCGCGCGGCTGCGGCGGCGCTCCAGCTGGCGTCCGAGCGAGGAGTCGCTCGGGTCGCATGCGGACGAATAACACAGAGGCGGGGTTGCAGTCGGTGGGGCGGGGGACGGAGGGACGGAGGGCGGGGCACTACACGGAAGCGGTCGACAAGGCAACATGAGCAAACATGGTGTACGTGTAGGCAACAGAGGAGCGAGCGACTCCACAAACAGTGACTGTAATGTCAGGCATGGCGCATGTCATCTGCGTGGACGACTTACTGGTCCGTGTCCTCGTTAACAATGAGCTGTTGGCCCCATATGGAGAGCATTGGGTCTACGATACCCCTCTGTTTGCACTGTGTCTGGAAGCTACCGGAACACAGACACCGGTCAGCTCGATCAGTTCTCGCGGGCGCCGCCCCGCCTCGCGTGCACGCACTCCCGTCCGTACGGCTCTTGGCAATGACTAGGTTTACTGTCGTGTGGCAACATTAAGTACCGACCGATGGAGGAGCCAGCTTGCACACGAGGGGGAGGCGGGCGCCGATGTCATCAGATTAATATACAGTTGTCTACGGGTGAGCGTTCAGTGAGAGTCGATGCGGGACGCGCACTACCGAGGGTGTCGGGGTGTAGTGTCGCGGGTGTGGGGGCGTGTGGTGCGCGTGCGCGTGCGCAGGTGTCGTGCGCCGGAGGGGCGACAACATAGTCACGGACCACGTGCTAACGGTGGATATTCATGTCAATTTGGATATAGTGTTCGTGTCTGGGCGATGTCCGATTGGTTCGACTTAACTGAAAAATAGAAAGAGTGCCAAATATGTGAAGCACAGGTGGTGCTCGACAAGTTTGCAAAATTTTGTCTACTTTGTGATCGGAAATAGCACAATTTAGCCTCTAGTAGCCGAGTGCCGTGACGTATCCAAGTAGAAGTAGAAGAGCACCGTCGCCGGCCCGGCGCGGCGCGGCGGCCCCCCCGAGCCGGCGCACTTCTAACATCGATCGGTTACAGGAACTCTGTCGTGAGGCTCCCAAATGATAAAATAGCGCATGAACGTACAAATTTTGCGAATGAATAATAAAAATGAATGTGATAACCGCAAAAATGACAAATACAATATATATCCATCGAGCATACCAAAACTGATGTAAAATTGCGAAGCTATCTCTAGCTATGTAGTTCTAAACAAGCCGTTTATCATTTAGTGCCTTCGTTTGGTGCATACAAATGGTCTAGTAGTGTTCACTGAGACACCGCACAGTCTACAGTGAGCCGCACGGCGCGCACCACGTCCCACTCTCTCCCTCTAGCACTCTCTCTCACTTGATCTCTCGCCTATTCATTCTTAATGTAAACACAACTGATACTGAGTGACGCGGCCCCGCACGTCTCTCCGAGCCGCCCCCTCCGGGATGTCTCACAGCAGCTTGGAACAGAACCGAAACCGACTAAAATGTATTTATAATGATCAAATCCATCGGTACGAGGCGTGTACGCGACACATCTGAGGGAGGCGACACGGCGCGGAGATCCCGGCGGGGCAGTCGTATTGCATCCGAGTGATGGCGGTGATAACGACAGCACCAAATAAGGCTGTGATTAGATCGAAAAAGTACTCGAAAAGCTGCGTGTTCACATCAAGACTGAACGGAATGTGGTGAATAGTGAGAAATTGCGCGCGGCGCCGCACCCACCTGAGCTCGGACAGCGGCAGGAAGTCCACGTCCACCAGCGGCCGCAGCGACGGCAGGCTGTACGCCACCAGGTGCCCCGTCGACAAGTAGTTCACCAGGCACACGCTGTCTGCAACACCGCACACCACCAAGCGTCAACAACCAACATTCACGCTGCATTTCTAACGCACGTCGTGACAACTGCCAAAAGTATTTCACGAGCTCTATGAACTCGACGCCTCTTGCCGAACGGAGGAGGTCGAAAATTGCAAGTCAAATCAGTTTCAACATGAAGAAAGTTTCAGAATGCACCGATCCCGTATACGTTTGAGACGAAGGCCTGTAGAAGTTTCGTAGCGTGGCTTGTTAAGATTGAACTGTAATGAAACGGACCTTTCAAGCTGACGATCTCCGTCTTGACGACGAAGTCTGTCTCGACGATCTGCTGTCGGTAGACGCAGTTCTGGCTGGGCAGCGCGACGACGCGCGCCTGCTTCTCGGAGGCGATGACGACGAACTGCCGGTCGGCGGCGGCGGCGGCGGCGGCGGGGGCGTCGGCGCCGGGCGTGGGGCTCATGCGGCTGGCGCTGCCGCTGGAGCCCTGCTTGGTGGGCGTGCGCTCCCGCCGCTCGCGCGCCTGCACCACACACGCACTCACTACACACTGCACGCGCCATGCGGTGCTAGTTACCGCTCATATTGTAACTTGCACGACTAAGGGAGAATGCCCTTCATAATATAGGTAAAAAATAATGTAATTTATAAAATATATATTTTTCCCTACACAAAAAAATTGGTTTCATCGAGGCACAAAAACCTTCACACCAATACTAAGTATCATAGTAAAATGAGCATTCTCCTTTGATTTCGTAAATTGTTTATTATATAAAATTACACCATAACAATAATTTCAGAATTGCACTGACATTGTTATTATTGCGGATTCAACTTCACAAAGTGAGCAAAAAGTGGAAATGTGTTGGACGTGTAGATCAATACTTACGTCTTTACTATCGTCCTTCCAACTCTCGTACGAGTATGGTATTAAAGCACCGTTGCAGTCCAGAAACGACATCGTCAGAATTGAGCCTTTTAACCTAAATATTGGACCACCTGGAAACAATACGAGAGTTTAAGTCCTCAGGAAATATTCTGAAGTTGTCTGCTTTACGGCGTGTTGTCGTAACTCATGTAGCGACAACAGCGTGTGTGCGTGGCTCACCGCTCGTGGAGACTACGACGGGCTGCGTATGCCTGAGGTCCGCCTCGGGCAGGTTGATCATCATGGTGAGCACGGAGCCCAGCGTGGTGCCGATCCACAGCGTCGGCAGCAACGACGTCGGGTCTGCCGACACATGGCATAGTATACTTCACTACAATCGTTGCGATGTTCTTTTTGTGATTGATATAAAGGGTGAAACAGCATCTGAATAAGTTTTGTAGATGAGGATCATACTGATTATAATATAGATTAGTCCTGTTTTGTGAATATTATTGATCCGAATGAAGTTTCATGTAAGTAAATTTGTATTTAGTCTGACAGGGCAAGTACTGTAGCCAGGTAGGTTGAGTTTGGTGCTCACCGGATTTCTTAGTGTAGCTGTCGGCGAAGGCGAGGCACTGGATGCCCTCCTGGGAGATGTTCTCGAGGCTGGACATGCTGCTGGAGCGCGAGCGCGAGAACGAGCTATCCAGCTTGTCTATGCGGCCAGTTGGCAACAGAACAGAGGAGTTATTGCGTCCGCCCGCGCCGCCCGCCGCGCACCCGCAGCCGCCGCCGGCGCGGCCGGGGGTTCGCGGCCCTTTGGCCGTTCAGATTCCTCCTCCGCGAACTCGGTTAGTGCATCATCATCACACTCGTCACAACGAGTCACAACACGTACGGAAGAATCTAAACCACCAAGCGTGCGTCCACTACGCTACGGAGTTACGGTTGCAGACTAAAGCTAGTCGAGCTCGCGAATCAGTGTGGACAGTGCAGTTGTGAAATTAGCTGAAATCATCCATCCCGGTGCAAGATACATTGATGACGTGCTCAGATCGAAGAAAACCAAGGCAATAGACATGCAACAGAAGAATCCGCGCGCCATTGAATGTCCGTCCAATCTCAGCTTATTTGCACAACTCGTCGTGTCACTTGTGACTCAGGTCGGGTGGGACGTGTGCGTTAGTGAGGGTTAGTGTTGCACGCGGGTGCGGTCGGTGCGTCCGTGAGCACAGCGCAGTCAAACACCCGTCACCCTTGACAACTCGCCTCGCTGTTAGTATTAGTACGAGCACGCATACTAGTAAATACGTCTACACCAACATAGTAGCGGATGAGAGGCGTCCGACTGATGTGAAATGAACACTTACAGAGCAAAACACAGCTGAGTATGGAATGGCTCATGGTGTGATGTGAACGAGTGAGGAGAGGGTACTGTGGAGGGCGGAAAGGGATTATGCGGGGCACTGGGCGTGGGGTGGGCCTTGTGGACGGACAGACAAGAGGAAGGCGGGGCGCTAGGGTGCGAGTCGCGTGCGGTGCGAGTGCGGGTCGACCGCGGCCGACAGGCGCATGCAGCTAGTAGTAACAATACCGTAAGCATACATAGACACAACGACAGCCGAATATAGAGCCAGCCAAATACGAGCCATATAAACTTTTTGGTTTGCGGGCGCGCTAGAAACAGAAATAAGATTCATGTACTCAACAGCGGTTAACATCGAAATGATCACTAAGGCGCGTCGCCGAGTGAGGATCGCCGCGAGAGCGAGCGGGGAGGGCCGAGGAGGGCCGAGGAGGGCCGGGGAGGGCCGGGGAGGGCCGGGGAGGCCGGGGAGGCCGGGCCCGCCGGCCACGGAGCGCGGTCGCGGGACGCGCGGGACAACGACGCGGTAAGCGCGGTGATGCACAGATACATACATACATAGTACATACATACACTTCATACATATACATATAAAGAGTCCGAGGAGCGCAACATTAAATAGTGATAGATGGAAAAAGAGTTTTGAGTAGTAAGTCACCTTTTAGTTCGACAAGTGAGTCATGCGCCACGGCGGCGAGTGCCGCCGGAGAGTGCGAGAGAGAGAACAGTCACATGTCACATGGCAACACAGACACAGCCACAATTTCAACCGTGAACACTACCTACTGTGAGACAGATCGTAGTGGCGACCGCCGTGACTAAGCCAACAAATAAACGTTCACCTACTGAACAAACTATATAATAATTAAAAAAAAAGAAAACGAAATAAATCAATGCAAATGTCGTTCGGATACCATTGGGTTGCATTATGTGTAAGTAGTCCATAGTGGCGAGAGACTGCGGAACACTTGGTTCTGTACCGACAAATAAAACGACAATGTGTTACAAGCACGGGCGCGCGCGCGCTCGCCGCCGCCGCGAACGTGTTCGCGAGCATGTCCGCGAGCACGGCCGCGAACATGGCGGCGAGCGCGCGCCCACGCATGGACATTCAGTTGCACCACACACAACGTGACGGCCGCATTCCGGGTACAACTTGACAATGACAACAAAGGATGTACACTACTCTCATGATACCGCTAAAGAATAACATATCGTAACCAAAAAGAATGCGTGGTACAAGTATATTCCAATGGTTACCTATTAAATGATTCCGATCTGAAATTGGAAATTATTCAAGTAAATATGAGTTTGCAAGTAAACATTACGCTTCCGAGGGGGCAGGAAGACTGAATTGATAGTGAGAAAGCACTGTTCGCCGCACCGTACGTGGGCATCTCACAGTGTTCAAGTACGGGAATCTAGTGAGTCAGTATCTGTTACGTTAGATACTTGTAGTCTAACAGTGAATCATGCTCTTATGAATTTGAAAATCTTCACATTCGATCGAAAAAATCGTAAATGAGAGCCTCATCACATAAAAGAGCAATAACTCTATTAATTTTATAGATTTTCAAGTTCACAATGCAAACTTTAGTATGTATTTTCAATCAGTAATGGAAGAAGAAGTTTAGTATAGTGAAGTAGATGATTGTGAAGAAATAAAAGTAAAAAACTGAAATCTAACAAAAGAAAAAGAAAACAGCGCGGAGTGGTCGGGGCTCGCAAAGAGGGAGCCGCGCCGAGCCGCGCTACACGCACGCACGTACGCACGCATGCACGCACGCACGCACGCACGCAAGCACGCTCGGCGCGGCGCCGGCGAGCCTACGGAAACAACGCAATCACAACTCAACAACTCAACCAAATTAACAGAAGAGAAGAAATTGCGACTGCCTCAGAACGGAAGGAGACGAGGCCGAGAGTGACTTGGTACAAGGTGACTGTACTACCAAAACTGCAATACTGGCGCGTCGTCAGCAGCGAGTGCTGCGGGGCGGGGGGCGCGGCGTACACGTCCGACGCGGTGGACAGGCACTTGTGCAGTTTGCGGGTACCTTGCGAGCGCGAGCGGCGCACCGCCCGCGCGCTGCCCACTCCCGCGCCCGCTCCCGCCGCCCCGCCGCCGCCGCCGCCACTCGCGCCGCCGCCGCCGCCGCCCCCGCCACCCCCGCCGCCCGGCCCGTTCATCTACAACACACACCACACCTGCCACCGCCACCCGCAACCGACACCCGCCACCGCCGCCGCCGCCCGCCACCACCGCCACCACCCGCCACCACACTACTGGACGCGCACCGAGACCGACCGACGGCTGCTGCGACACATCGCGCCGACATGGTATTAGAGCGAGTGATCTCTGTGTGTAGTGTGTAGTGTATGTGTGTTTGTGTGTAGTTAGTCACTGCCGCAGTGAGTCCGCGCGGCGTGTGCGTGGTGTTAATGGAGTGTGGTCGCCAGGTCGCGGTGCATACCTAGGGCTCGGAGCGCCGGGACCACCTGCTCGTGCGCTGCGCCCTCGGCGGGGTCGTTCCTGATGCAAAGTCTGGCTACAAAGTCTCCTGGGGACAGTGGATCGGTCGTACAGATGGTGGAGCGACGGACGGGACGCTCGGCGCTCGACGCAACGTTACTGATGTGAAGCTACTAAGCGAGAGAGTGGTGCGCAACTAGTGACCCACTACTTGGCTCTCAACATTAGCACTTTGATTTCATCTCAAACGGACATCGACAACACAGAGATCACCTACTGTTTAAATGCAATCAGTTATACGTAACAAAATGAGTATTTCAATTACCGAGGAAGTCGGCGAATAGATATTTAAGGCAGTTAGAGTCTTCGTCGGACGAGTCCTTGTCCTTGGGAACGAGAAAAATAAATACACATCAATATGCAGCGGCGGTGGCGAGGTGGCGAGCGAGGCCCGCCGCCTCGCCGCCCGCGCGCGCGCCGCGGTACTGGTACACGGTACATTTACACTAAATAAATAAAATAAAAAGCAAATATCACAACAAGCGTGAAGCATGTTCGGGTGAGATGCATCCACCTCGCGGCGAGTGACGTCACGCGCCGCCTCGGCCCGGGCGGCCGCGGCGAGCTCGTCCACCGCTAACTAGTTCCTCTCCAAACTCAACTCTTACAGCGGGATAGTAAAATTCTAACTACCATCACCTCTAACGAACCAAATCTAAAGTTACCCTCCATTACCAAAAACAGCTACGTTATCAGTGAATCATACAAAATTCGCCAAACCATTACCATTCCAATCGAATCGGAGGCGATCGAATGCTACACTAGTGAGAGCGGATGAGCGCACGAGCGCGGCCGGGCACGAGCGCACGAGCGCGGCGCACCCGAGCGCGCACGCGCACGCGCACGAGTGAGCACGTGGCCGTGCGCTCCCGGCGAGCAAGGCGCACGGGCACGAGCGCACCCGAGCGCGAGCCCGAGAGCCGCCGGTGAGATGCGATGGGGTGAGTGACATGGTCCGCGGTGACGCAATACTTACTGAACCGACGCATCAGGTTGCCCGCGAACGACGCCTGCTGGCTGGAGGCCTGCTTGCGACGCAGGTCCTTCACGGACTCCTGCTTGCTGTACTTGATGTTGGGCACCGACAGCAGCCGCTGATCCCTTTGTTCTCTCTGTTCTCTCTTTTCGTTATCGTCTTTCTTGCTTTTGCCTTTTTGTCTAGGC